>OZ007581.1:25478542-25538542 GCA_963931925.1 Onchidella celtica | reverse complement strand
CACAAGAGCGTAAATGCTATACAGAATTTGTGTTCTATTCACAATCAGTCTCTGAAGAGGTATGTTGCCGTCCTATCAAACGTGCAGTTTTATCGAGGGTGTAAATTATCTTGAGCCATTCATGTTTACCTTTGTCAGCTAGCTCAATATGTTCATTGTTGTCGGTACAGTCAACGAAAACAATATTATAAAGAAGCAAAAGAGAAACAAAATGTCAACTATAAGAGTTTGAGTTTGGGGTTTACGGCGCGTCCACACGATAACGGCCACTTGGCGGTCTTCACGGTCTATTTGGGTACACTTTCTTTATTTGTATTTCGTATTTAGAGCTGCTAAGTTTAACAATAGAATTAAATACAGTCATATAATTTTATCACATTTTATCTTCGACACCCGTCACCATTCCATGTCCACACTGCGCCAGAACCTTTCATGAGCGAATTGGTCTGATCAGTCATCTGCACACCCACAGAACCCAATCCACCTACCCCCCAGAATGACTAGATGGTCCTCGTCGACTCGTACGGACGAACCACACACATCACATTGGTAAAATTCTCGAACTCCAAGAATTAGACAGCGTTTCAGATCTTCTGTTTTAATTTTTTTTCTTTAATTATGCTTTCTCAAGGCCACAGTGTCCCTCAAGAGAGTCAACGGGTTCCTATACAGCGAGGATCTAGACACGGACTGTGTGGGTTCAAATCCTAGAGAAGGTACGTTTGGATTGCCTTAAGAAAATAGGGACTGTCTCACTCCACTGGCTTTGCTCATTATCTGATCAGGCCATGGGAGTCAAAAGCATCATATTATTGATTTTGTGTCATCAGCTTATTTCTGAAAACGGTGTATCAACACAACATCTGCCGACATCCAAGAAAAGCATTTGATATGTTTCGCTGACTTGCTGTCTGTAAAACACAATGACGATTGTCGTCACTGCTCTACGAACGATATTGGCATATGTCAGTCTTATGCCAAAAGGCAACTGACGGTTCCCGCAATCCTGACCATGAGGGCTATCAAATAATAATATCATAGAAAAAGAAATGCGCCAATAGGAAAATGTGATAATCCAATAGAAGTGTAATGGCATAAGTCACCAAATGACAGGAAAAGAAAGTGTTTTTCTTCATTTCTCAAAAGTGTCAAAATGACTTGTACGATTAGGGCAGAGCAGTGACATTGTGCTAGCATGAACACTAGTGACACTGACGCAATTATTATTTCGAGTAGATAAACATGATTGTTTGTTACGTTTAAATGATCTGTCCATATTTTCCCTAGACTCATCAGTTTCCATCACGGGTGCATCGTTTGCATGGGAGGCTCCATCCGATCCGCTCCTTTCAGAGTGAGTCATATTCATTTTTAAACTGCTTTGTCTGCATTGTATTTTGTTTATAGTAATTATATTTTATTTTTATGCTGAATTCACTGAAAAAATATTGTATTTTTTTTTTTTTCCTAAGGGAGTTTTGCAAAATAGAGCTTCTTTTTCTTAGCTAAATTTCAAATTGTACCAAGCTCTACTGCAACCTTATCGCTTTTCGGTGGTATTTTTAATCTAGTCTATGGATCTTATAACTTTGCTACTGTTTAAGAGATGAAAACTCTGTTTGTTATTTCTCCAAGCATACTGCTACTTGAGAATAGAAATTTAATCTTGAGTTTTACATTAATGCAAAAAAGAAATGGAATTGGGCCCACAGTGTCTTGCGTGAGAACAGTTAGCTAAATGTTATGAAACACCGGCCACCAGGATAAGACAAGACAAGCTAGGTCACACCAAATCAGCCCCAAAACCCCAGTTTCGTGAAGATAAACGGAAGGTTCTTGCTTTAATTTATGAAACTTTTATTCAGTGATATAATAATCATAATAAAAAAAAAAAACATTCAGTCTAGACTTGTTATTGCCATCAGTCAAACAAATTAAAAATACTACTACTACTACTATTACCACTACTTCTACTGCTATTACTATTACTACTCCTATTACTACCATTACTACTAGTATTACTACTACTACTACTACTACTACTTCCGCTACTACTACTACTACTACTACTACTACTACTACTACTACTACTACTACTACTACTACTACTACTACTACTACTACTACTACTACTACTACTACTACTAATAATGCAGAAACGCACGACCAAACTGTTGCCCGGACATATAAGAGACAAAGACGAACATAAAACATCCTCTGGTAGGCCCCAATGAACCATGAAATGGATACGCTGACTATGCTTCCCTATCTGTTTCCAGCGTGACCTTGCATGTGAAAAAGCAGTCACTGACCATGGTAGTCGGGAAAGTTGGCAGTGGAAAATCTTCTCTTTTGTCTGGTATTTTGGGGGAGATGAAGTTGTTGGCTGGAGAGGTTGATATACAGGTAAGCCTTTGGAGATCACACAGCAATTCTCTAGAGGACGGGAGGCGGAAGAAAAAAGCCATACCGACAAATTAAAACAACAACAACACATCACTGTGCCAACTCTGTGGAAGAAGCTTTAACTTTGTCTCAGAATGCCAACAGTTAATAATTATGAACCACCGGCGTCGAGAGCAGGGAAGTCAAAGGTTTGTCGGGGTTGTCTTTCTCTGAATGCCTTCGACCTCCTAATAGTTTCATTAAAAATACAAAAACAAATCAAGCGGAACTGCTGAAGAGCTTACCGACTGCTCAGATTTGAATTTCATTAACCGTTAGGATGAGTAAGTGGCGTGCAAAATAATGCTCATGTCTTCTTGACCTGTGCTACTTTCTTCAGTCGATGGAATCGGCACTATTTCCAATGCAATTCCATATAAAAAAGCTTTCTAGAAATGTGTGCTTGCTGAGATTTCGTGGACAGCAAAACTCTGCCAGATTTGTAAGAATGTCGACTACAGCTCAAAAACGTTAGGCATGTCTAAGTAATTCTGCCCGGTAGCTATAGAGTTAATGATGTAATAATTTTTCAAATTTCTAGTCTCTGAAAAGCTCAGAAGTCTGATAAAGTAAGGTTCTATTCTTCGTTTTTATATCTAACAAACTTGATTCGTTTTGTTTAATGATCTGTCCCTAGGGTTCAGTGGCCTACGTAGCACAACAGGCTTGGATCCAGAATGCAACAGTGAAAGAGAACATCCTATTTGGCAGTCCATTCGATCCTGCCAGGTACAAAAAAGTGATTGAGGCTTGTTCACTGGAGAGAGACTTGAAGATTCTTGCTAAAGGAGATGAAACAGAAATTGGAGAGAAAGTGAGTTTTAATTGTTCATTTTTGCGCACACAAATATCAGTTAGTCCCTCGAACTCCATTTAATAATGAATGAGGTTATGAAACACTAAACTTGTTACGGTTTAATTTGCTAGGATTATACATTTTAAGCCCTCAACATGTTACCTGAGAATATCTTCATTTATTAGTTAGAACCTAACGCACTGAATAAATAAGGACAAGGAAAATTCTACCCCAGTGAGCAAACTGTTTATTGGATATTGCAAATATGCGAAGTCCATGCTTATTATAACAATTTGTTGAAAGTTTTAATGATATTAAAAAAAATACATGTAAATGTATTATTTAATTGAGAACAACAGTTTTATCCAAAGGATGTCAGACACTGTGGATGTCTTTTGAAGGGTAATGTTAACTATATAAGTTTTATGTTATGTTATTCCATACCCAGGGTGTCAACCTGAGCGGAGGACAGAAACAACGAGTGGCCCTGGCCCGGGCAGTCTACAGTAACAAGGACATTTACATCCTGGACGACCCTCTGTCAGCTGTTGATGCCCATGTGGGAAAACATATCTTTGAACAGGTCATAGGACCGGAGGGTGTCCTCAAGGACAAGGTGAGACCTCCTGTGTCTCCTTTTGTCAGAAAACAATCTTCCATTTGTACAAAGATTGTGAGACTTTGCCGCATTAGGCTACATTTAATTCCGTGTGCAACTTTTTGTAACATTTTGTTGTCTTCAATTTCAAAGCTGAACATGTACAAGCTTTTCAACATTCACAGAAATGCTTTCGATGTCAACATAACAATAACAACTTGTGGGCCTCGACTATTGAAACTAATGATATTTTTTTTCTTTTTTTGTTTTTTTTTTGTTTTTAGTATTAATATCGGAAATACTTTCAATACATTTCTTCACCATTGATTTTTTTAATTTTGAGAATTTGAATTTACCATTGGATGCGATCACGCTAATTAATTTGTGTTTATTTATTCTTATTATCATTATTTTTGGTTCTAGTTTCTGATCAGGACACTAGTGTATTTATTTTTTTATGTATGTATTTATTTAATTGTTTGCCCAGGTGCACTTGGATGGCCCAAGGATGTGAATATTAAAAATTATTTACCTGAAAATTAAAGTGTTTTATTTAATCGTCAGACCCAAATCCTAGTGACACATGGAGCACATTGGCTGCCATACGCTGACACTGTCGTCATGTTACATAATGGCAGGATCAGCCATGTGGGCAGTTTTGAAGACCTCCTTCGTCAGGACAGTGACTTCATCCAGATGTTGAAACAGCCAGACATGGAAAACAGTGACGAAGAGGAAGAGGATGAGGATGTTGATGAAGTTGATGAAGTTGATGAAGTTGATGATAGCGATTCTGTGACTGATTCAGAAGACGGCAGAGAAGAAAATGATGTGACAGTAGGTGACGTCATCACCGACAGCTTAGAACAGAGTAAGTCGAAAAAGGTGTCCGATTTAAACTTGATGAGACCTAAGCTACATCTGCGTGAAGTTGGGAGGCCCCTTGTTGAAAGGTTACCCTTGAAGGTCTCACTATATTTGGCATATAAAGGGACCAAGCCCGTAAAAATGACAGTGGTAAGCGTGCTTCTCTCCCCTCTCTCTTGATACTGCCTGCCACTCTTTCCTCCATCCGTATCTCTTTTGGCGCCTACCGCCACCCGCCACAAAAGAAGACAATACGGACGTCGACCAGAAACGACAACAAGAAAGAAGAAATAAAGAGTAAGAAAATCAAGAAAATGGGACCAACGGGCCGAGCGCCCTCCACTCCCCCCCCCCCCTGCCATCACCCCCAGAAGCCAAAGAACTCAACCGGATCATATTGGAAACGTATTATATTGATATCTCTTTATTAAATAGTAACTAGAACATTTAATGAGCAGTTTCAAATAGGGCCTGCATTTATTTTCCCACCTGGCTTAGAGGCATTACTGGCTTTGAATTGCAAAGACATGCATAAGAGGAAAGACATCCCCTTAAAATTATGAACCTGAATTCAGTCCTTGAATTCCTATGGTAAGAGAGTGCTGAAATATGGTTGTTTGTTCCTGTAAGGAAGACAAATACATTTTCTCTTCCATAATAATTATAATAGTCCTCTTTCTGTCAAAGGGTGTACGTTTTTTTCCTCTTTAGGATGTCTCCACACATTCGAAAGATATAGGTTAGGAAATCCACCAAACATAATATTCTGTGGTAGTGTTGCATCTGAAAGTATGTCCATACATCATTTTACTCTTTATTTTCCCAGGAAGGAAGTTTAGTGCAATCAGCTCCAGTAGCGGGGAGATCGCCCTGTCATTGAAAAGGTACAATATTGTACAATGCATGTATCTGTATGACAATGATTTAGTATTACTTATGTATTTTTATCTACACAGTGATGGCCAAAGTTATATTCCTGTTTAGCTGCGTATCGGGGGTAAGTATTGTGGCATTTGCCTGGGCGCCATTGATCATGCCAGATAAGCCATACTGGGATGGTCAAAAAATATTTTTTTTTTGTACTGAACAATTGTTGTTGGCCACCTTTTTTCTCGAGAGACAAATGCATTGTGCACCCATGCTATATCATTTCGGGTCTCCGCAGCGTGACTGTGCAGTCCGATCCTTGAACCGCAGGCTCTGTTATAGTTGCCGCATTTGACGGTCTTTGCATCTGGCTCAGCCATTGTTTTTGACAGTCTAAGGCCGTTTTTGGACTAAGTGAAACAGAGGGAATTGTGTGGGTACGGGGCCTAAATAAGTCCAGAATAATGTTGATAATTTGCAAGCTGTGTATAGGTCGATAGCCATGCAATACGTAGAGGTTACTTCAAGACCGGTGTTAAGTCACATTTGAGTCAACTTTGGACTTAACCCTGTGTTTGCATTGACGTAGCCTACTTTCAAATCAAACTTTCTCAGCGCTAGTTAACGATAGGAGAACGATGTTACTGTAAATAGATACCCCCCCCCCCACACACCCCCCCCCCCTTTTTAAATTTTTTATCTAGTTTCCATTGATATTTTCACTCCTGATTTTAGCAAAATGTGACCTGACCTTGTTCTTGAACTAAAATATCTTCGTATAGCACTTTCTGACTCCTCTTATATCCTGTTCAATCAGAGCCTCAAAGAAGAAAGGACGGAGGAAGAGCAAGAAATCAACGAAAGAAAAGAAAGATGTTGGGAAAATTATTGAAGAGGAACAAATGCAACAAGGAAGAGTAAGAACTTTCAAAGTCAAAAACTGGCAAAAAGAAAAAGTTGTATGTAGCAAAACCTTGAGTAAGAAACAATACCCAAATGATACAATAAAAAGCAAAGAAGAAGGGAAGACAAAAAATACCGACTTGGTACATTTTGATTTGAAATCTCATCCACTCTTTGAGTTTGCTTTATTTTTTATATCAGCAGAGGTCATGCATCTGAAAAAAGCCTATGAAAACTGTGAAAGAATCCACTAGTTCAGTCTGCTGTATTTCTATATCAGTAAGATGAATCATACTCGTACTCCTAGAGCATTTGGAAACTGTACAGGAAAATTGTGGATATTTTTGTTAATTTATGTAAAAAGACATCAACAAAGTAATTAGAAAAATGGTAATATGCATCATTGTATAGGCCCATTGCGAATGACGTCACAGAATGTTTTTGTTTTGTTCTTCCCACACCCAAGATGGCCGGTGGATCAGCTGATAATAATGAGTGTAAATTCGAGATATGTCTAAGCCGTTAAATTGCCTGCTGGCTGCATTGCAGTCGACTGTTATGACAGGGGTGGAAAGGATGGATCCATGCTGGTCAGATTCCTTACCATCTGTGAAAACAAGGGAAAGGAAGTGACAGAATTGACCGAACGTCTCCCATGTGCATGTACACACGTGTCATTGTTTACTGTAGTGAACTAATTTTAGCTCGCCGCCGGTTGGTTCGCGACGCCTGAAGTGCTCGCAGTGCAAATCAGCTAACGAATCAAAATCAATGCTACCATCGCCATGGTTATGGGTGGGTCCTTACAACAAAGATGACCGATGTGCGCAATGGGTCTATACATGAATGCTTTGCGATTCTCTTTGTGTACGTAACCTTTGTAACTCATGTTTTCACTTTCAAATCAAAGGTTAGGTTGAAAGTTCTTGTATCCTGGTTACGAGCAGCAGGGTTGATGATGTTGATCATTAGCTACTTTGTCATGGCAGCCTTCCAGGCATGTAGTGCTGCCGCCAGTTTCTGGATTAGATTTTGGACTGATGACTCCTACCTGGCCAACACTTCCTTGTCTGACACACCAGAGTACGCAGATAAAAACACTTTTTATCTGGGAATTTATGGAACATTTGGTGGAGGACAAGGTATATAGGGAACGGGGTTTAATCCAAGACCCACTATACCAAGACGGTGCAATTCAAGGACTTCCGTCCGCCGAGCCAGAGTTTCTAAAAATAGTACAATCGTAAACACAGGCACGCGGTTCGTCGTACGTGTTAATCGAGGAGACCAGTGCTCCTTTGTGAAGAATCAAAATTAACACTTTGCAAGGCTGTTTGCCGACTTGAAGTTTGTCTATTATAGTAAATTGGACTTCAGACATACACCTTTGCACTCCTCATACAGTCCCAATATTGTTGTGTTGGACTAATGCATGTGTGCTATGGAGATCATCAGCTGTGTGTGTGTGTGTTTGTGTTTGTGGAGAGGGAGGGGCGCACAAATCTAATTGCTAATTCAACTTTCGGTATAACGGCATCGTCTTTTTGTTTGTTTGAGGCAGCCGTAAAACGTCATCGATCAAATACTGATAAACTTTCTCAAAGCTAAGGAATCCGATACGCACAATCAATAATCATGTGAATGAACTTTTCCACTTGATCATCCCGAATTTCTTTTAAAGGAAGTGTTTTGTTGTTGTTGTTTCTTTCTTTCTTTCTTTCCCTTTTCCTTAGTAATCTTCAAGCAATAGAAATTCAATCAGAAATAGTGCCCCAAAACAGAAAATTTCAGGGAAGAAGGTTGGAAAACTGAAGAAGCTGCAACATGAGTAACACTTTTTCAACGTTCATTATCATCAGAATACTGCGGCTGGATTTTGTTGAGTTTTTGTTGATTTTTTAAACCACCCATCTGGTCACTTTTCCTACTTCATTACCCTTTTTCTGCTACCCTGGTTATCTCTACACTTTTTCATCAATTGGAAGATGTAAATTTCCTCTCTGGTTTGATGTATGTGAGAACTTCATTCAAAGTTTGTGTTTTATACCCATTTATTTGCTTTCATCATTTAAATAATGGCCCATCTGGCCTCTTTTCCTATTTCATTCCACATGTCCTGCTACCCTGGTTATCCCTATACTTTTTCATAAGATTAGAAGATGTACCGGTACAGTTCCCCTTTGGTTTTATGTATGTAGGAACTCCATTCAAAGTTTGCAGTTTATACTCATTTATTTGCTTTAATCATTAAATTAATTCTTTGAATAGATGCTCTATTGTACAGTTCTTGGTAGTCTTGGTAGTCTATTAATCTCATCTCATCCAATGGGACATAAAGAAAATATCACTGTTTACTTCATGCCACCATGAAATCTTTGCTAATCGAGCCATGACTGGGCTCACCATACGCGCTGGGTCAGTCTAGCAGACAACGCACGCGGCGGAACTCTTCGCCTTTGTATTTAACGATCGATTGTACCGTCTTGGTATAGTTGGTCTTGGGTTTAATGACACAGTTACTATATTTAAATTTACCAGTGACGTCATGGGACATTCGAACTGTTCAGCGCGGTCGTTAAGTGCAGTTGTTATGGACTTTGTAAGGGCGATTCGAGGCACAAAGATCAACTGCACATGAAAAGTGTGTACAAAGTCCATAACTGTGTGTAAATCTAAATATAGTAATCGTGTCATCCAATCCCGTTCCCTATTAATGACTCAGCAATATATTGCTCTTTACAAAAGCCTGTAGAAAAAGTATTGCATTATTCACGTCTTTTTCGAGGATATGACTGTCATGTGTTAGGCTTATTAAAAGAAAGGAAACGTTCCCGAGATATTATTTTAAAATATAGCTCCGGCTTAGTTTACTGGGAAGTAATGTGACTAGAGCGTTTGTGTGAAGAAGATTTCCTCATGACCCTGTTGAAATTCATTTGTAGAAAAAGTGCTGTCAGAACTGATTAGCTTATACCGATTTTCAAAGTAATTGTCTTTGAAAATTGCTCTGCTCTTATTTGTTGCTAACACAGGGTTGCGAAATTTGTCACAGTTTGTCACATTGTCACATTTAACTTTGCGTACAGTATAGCTGAACATAGTTCCTTCTCCTCTCTATAAATCAAAGTAAGAAATTAAACATGATCAGACACATCAAGAATGCATTTTTCAGTGTTTGTTTCTTTATGAACCAGTCAGATTTTTAGTTCCTCTGAATGAAATGTTTGTTAATCAATGATAATTATTATTTGGTTACGATCCCCAGTGTTATTTTTCTTACTGGCCTATGCAATGTACTGGACAGGCGCGGTCGGGGCGGCAAAAAGGATGCATCGCTCTATGTTGGGCAGTGTTTTGAGGTGAGTTCGCCTTCACCTGGGCACAGGACTGTGAATTGTCCTCGGAAACTAACTAAAAAGTGGTAACTATTAGTATTTGAAGATGTCAGAGTTTTTTAGAGTGATATTTTGCTTTTTCTTTCTGTGTATCTACTTTTTTAAGAATAGTCTAATTTTTATTGGACTTACATGATTCTACCATCACATTTGTCCATGCCAAGACTTAGATATTAAGAGACATTTACCCATTACCAGTACGCCGTAATGGATTAGGAACGTTATAGGTCGATTCAGCCTACCAAACCACATTTAAATTGATCAATAAGAAAACTTGGCAAATTTCACGATCACATAATTATTTCCTTGTAACGTAACTATTACACACAATGACACATGAGTTCTACTAGGCGATGAGCAGCTCTACACAATATGGACACCTGAAAAAAGGGGGGGTGGAGGAGGCAGAGCTAATATCTGAATGAGATCTTTTCCATACCCGCATTATGTGCACGACCTGGTGATTCTACTGCAGAACACTATCCTTACTAAAGGTCACCTGCAGGTCCTGGTTAACTGAAAAGCAGATGATTAAGGGATATTTATAAACAAATATGTAAATCAATAGGCAAATAAATAAATAAAAAAAAACAGCAGATACATAAATAAATAAGTAAATAAATAAATACATAAATAAAATAAAGACAGTATAAATGAATAAATAATAAATGAGTAAATAAAAAAAAAAAAATAGATTGATAAATAAATAATAAATAAACATTACAAATAAATAAGTAAACAAATGCATGATTAAACCACTACAGACACGAATAAATGAAAATAATATCACACAAACAAACAAACAAATAAATAAATAAATAAATAAAAAATAAATGTAGTTCAGAAACGTAGAATTCAATTTATTATCTTATATAGTTATATATTTATTATATTGTGGCGGTAGCAAAAGTAGATAACCAATAATTCAGTAGCATGGCGTTTTAATCTGGAAACGATTTTGTCTTCCTTTCCCAATGTCAGGTCACCACTGTCATTCTTTGACACGACTCCGATTGGCCGAATGTTAAACAGATTCTCACTGGACACGGACGTGATGGACAACACATTTCCACTGGTCTTCACTGATCTGATCAAATGCTTGAACCAGATTTTGTCCACCATCATTGTTGTGTGCATCAATGTCCCTCTGTTCAGTACAATCATCGTGCCAATATTTGTTCTGTTCTACGTCGTGATGGTATGGAAGCCCATTTCATGATTTTCAATTTTTTTTTACTTGTAGGTTAAATCTCTCTTTCTTCATCTAGAGAGTTAAAGGTCTCCTATCTATGTTTTAACTTTAAACTATCCATAAAGTGCGCACCCTCAGGGGCCGGGAGCGTGATTTTTTTTTTCCTTGCGAGCTTTAGCAAATTCAGGGGCGGGGCAGCAACACACCCCCAAACACAGGATAGCTCCGACACATCTCAGGGATTTTCGGTGACGTTCAGAGTCATATCAGGCACAGTGCAAAGCTTACAGCACCCATGGCAGTGTTCGATAGGACGAGAAATCCCATAGCCGATGACCTGCGTTTGGCGGTGTGTTGCTGCCCCGGTCCTGAATTTGCTAAAACTCGTACGGAAAAAAATCACTCGGGCCGGGAAGGGGGGGGGGGTGACCTTGCACATGAAGATTTTGCAAAAAACGGGCGGGGCGTGGTGGGGGGGGGGGGGGTAAAATTGCTCAAATAGAGCTTACGTAACACTCCAAGGATGGTGCCTTGTAAGCGTTCATTGATTTTATAAAGTGGTCGTGGATGTTTTCTTTTTTTCTTTCTTTTTCTTTGTCTTTCTTTCATTCTTTCTTTGCTTCTTTTTTTTTTTTTTTCAATTGTATTTTTGCTGTAATGCAGGTTTTCTTCCCATTTATGTTGCCTATCGAAAAACCATAATAAAGTCTATAACATCTCTATGAAACTAATGCAGCACACTGCACAAACTTTACGTGCCACCACTCAGTAACCTCATAATTTTCAGTCTCTCTCAAAGACAGAGGCAGGGAATTCCAAATCTGAGGCCCTTGATATGAATAAGATTTTTCACCCATGGTCTTAAAGGACATCTTAGGAATTTTAAACTTTTAGTGTCAGCAGATGATCTAATACGCCGTGATGGTACATAGGGAGACAAAATAAAAGATCACTTAAATAAGTTGGTGCGTTTTTTTTTTCCCCCATACATTTGTGACACAGGGTAGCCAGCTTGTACATCATTAGTTTTTCTACCTTTGTCCTTGTTTGTTCTGTCTCCATTTTCTGAAAAAAAAACCAAAACTGGAGATCTTCTAATGTGTAGAGAAGGTAAAACAAATGTACACTTCGACACTTGTTTAAAATGCGCTGTGGCACATATCAAGTTGTTTCGCAGTTCCGATTTTTGAAACTTCTTTTCATGATACCAAGATACTGGACACAATAAGGTGAAACAACTGGCACTTTTAGCATGCACATATTTCGCACGGCCACCTAGCGGCGAATGTACGGAAGTCATGAATAGTGCCGTATTTTCCAAAGTCAAAATAGGGAAACTATTGAATTTTGTTCACTGTTCACTTGTCTCTGTAGACCATGACTGAAGTCACTTATTTTGTAATTATAAATTCAATCGCTGCGGGAAAACTGGCTTTTTTTTCTTTTCTTTTTTTTTTTTATAGTTGCAGTAGCACTGTTACCAATTGGCATCACAAATTTATCATTATATCAAACATTCTTTTCAATACGCCATGGTACCCGCCTCCGATCAGCACTCAAATTGTGTACACGATTTTTTTTAAAGGTGCGAAGAAGGAAGTGTCTTTATCTTATCGTATCTAGTATCTCTGATAATACTAAAGCCGCAGAAGTTTTACCGTTGAATCCTCAGTGTTGTGAAAAAAGTGGAATTGGAACAAACAAGAACTAAGGTCGCGAAATTGGCCACAGTCTCTTTTCTGAGGACTGACCACACGCTGGTAGCAATAACTTGATTGTGAGTATTTTGGTTACATTGCCCACAATACCATCACCGAAAAATAATTAAATAACTACTTTCTTTATGTTCCGTTTTCAATTCCCCAGTCTCTATACTTGCCAACTGCAAGACAGCTGAAGAGGATGGACTCAGTGGCCAAGTCACCAATCTACTCCCATTTTAGTGAAGCAGTGGGCGGGGCTTCCACAATCAGGGCCTTTGGCCACACCAATCGCTTCTTACGAGAGTCGAGAGAGAAAGTTGACTGCAGTACAATTAGAAGTCTCATATTCTTCGCATGCCTGAAGTGAGTCAAGTCCCCGTTTCTGAAACATCTCTTATTATCATCATTAAGTGCCCTGTCGGCAGGCATTGGCGATCATGACCCTCCATCTCTCGAGATCTTCCGTAGCCCTGATGACGTCGTTGGTGGTGTGCATTCCCAGCCAGGCCTTTAGGTCGTCCCCGGCTTCTTCTTCCATTAATTTTCCCTGTTGTTACTAAATGTTGTAGTCCTCGTCTTCTCATTCCATGTCCAAAGAATGTTCCCTGTCTTTTTCTGACCTTGTTTACGAGTGTCCTCTCTTATACACAACCGTTATTTGTGTTAAGGTCCATACAGACCGCTAGCAGAGTTAAGCAGAGAAGTTTGGGCATTCAGAGCAGAGCAAAGTATAGCACTTAAGCAGGCCTTTGCCACAGTACAATGATTGAACTACGTGCATTGTCACTTGGGTAGGCTTATTGGTTCTCTCAATCGAGCAGGCCGAGCAGAAATACTCCGACTAAATACATTTTTTTTCTTCTCGCAAAAGAACGTCAGCTGTCTTTCTATCTTTTCGCTTAATTGGCTATAATCCATAATCTCTAAGGGCATCTGAAAATTATATTTATCCACCGTGAAATCTGCGGATGGCGTGATTGTATTGGTTTCTAAAGGAAGGTTCAGCATATTAATTGACTTTTTTAAATTCCTGTTTGCAGAATGACTCTATTTTGGAGGCTAAAATTGATCGGGCTGCTTATTTGATTTAAATCCCCCAGGATTCGGCTATGGAGCTGCAAAGATAGTGTCGCGATGTGGGTTAGATGGGGATAATTCGACTGACACTCTTTCGAGGTCCGCTCCCACAATCGACAAACACACAAAAAAAAAAATACTTGCACTCTAAAAACTAAATAAATCAATTGCTTTGATTTTTAGCAGAACTGTAGGGCAGTTTAATTACAGGAATTAATGTAACAAATATAATTATAAATATAAATATCAATTCAAAGGCAACTGAATCTAACTAATGAAACTACAGCTTTCTATAAAGACTAACTTATTCACTCTAACTACTTGCAGGTCATATGAGTTATATGCCAAATAGAATCCGCGCACGTGGCGACGGATACAACAGTTTAAATTCTATTAATTCAATGAGACATGTTATGATATGGACATTTCCTCTAGACACGCCATGGAGAATGCTTGTACAACCATGCGTTGTCTGGCGGTAGCTCTGAAACTGTCTTCAAAAGTAAGTAGAACGGTTCACTTTCATCATTACAAATTAGTATGAACTCTCACCATTAGGCCCTCACTGGGAGTGAGAGCGCTGGATGTAAACGCTGTGGGTTCATATCAAACCAAGTAGCTTAGGCTCTGGAGCTTTAAATCATGGCGCTCCTCACAATATGGACTGCTCAACTGCGTCTCTATGTCTCTCATCTGGCTGAGGACTATCGCCGTCCACCTCGTAAATGGATTGTCTACATGTGGCCTCTATCTAAGCTCTGCACGGGTTTAAATACTAAAGCTATGTCTCGACCTTCCGTCCAGATTCATACATTTGATTGGTGCAGTCGCTTCAGCTCAGCCTGCAATATTAATTTATGCTTGTCATGGCCTTGAGCCAAATCAAGGTCAATTTTACGGTCTAGACAAAATTTAAAATGCGAAACATTAACTACTAAAATCTTCAAACCCCGTGCGTTCTACTCTTATGCACGAATTTCCGAACGCCAACTAAGCGTCTAAATAAAATACCTTTACTCGCCCCTTATCTATGTTAATCAAAATCACGGGGTCGAGAACTGCTCTGTCATTCCTAGCTATACATTTATTCTGTCTCGCCCCTCCTTCTCTCCATCTATCAGAAAAAAGGTGTTTCAAAACAAACTGTTCACGAGAACAGCTCAAGGACAAATTACGCTGGTTATAATCAACAAGATCGTAAAAATTAACTCACTGACGTCGTGACCTAGCACGGCATTTATGATCCTAATGTGATCATGACAGATAGCATGTATACACAAAGATTACATTTTCTGTGTTTACCGACAGCTTGGAGTGTTTAGGTCTTCCGAAGGAATTTATGGAAGCCCGGTGTGGCTTAATAGTTTAAAAACAACCATAAAGAATGCTGGAGACTGCATACTATGTGGAAGAAAATAAGGTCTATAGTTTTCACGTCACTTGAAGATAAAGATATCCTTCCTTTTCACATCACCCCGCGCCTGTCCGACTGTTTTACAACCCATAAATACACTGGGAGCCCGCTGGCAGCGGTGACTCGCACACCCTTTCGGGTCACCCTGCTCCACTTGGGATTATGCCCGGTTTCATAGCGCACACCGTTTTTGTTTTTTATGTCTGTAAACATAAAGTTGTCATTCTTCTTCTCTGAATAATGATAATTATGCTCTCCACTTGCACCAAATATTCTCCAGCTTTATCAGAATTTTATATGAATTTTCAAAAACACCCCCCAAAAAGTGACTACAAAGAAGGAACGTACAGTGGGCATGCGAGAGCCGTGACCCCTGCGATGTGAAAAGGTTAAAATAAAATAAAAATGCTTATTAATTATTAGTTACTAGCTGAGTTCCCCGGCCCTGCCCGGGATAAATCGATTTATTAGTTTCAGTTCTAGATGATTATCATGGACCTGCTTCATTTTGTCTGTTCCCTTAGCTTTATTTTATTTTTGTTTGTTTGTTTGTTTTTAGATACGTTTTACTGCTCTCCCTTTGCGCGTTGACGTCCTGCGCGTCCCGCCAGCATCCGTCAAATGGCTATGATTTGCGCACGGGTTAGTTTGTTTGTTAGTGAACACATCGCAGGAAGTGATAACGTAAAAGAAATATTATATTTTCCTTGGCACATTGCAAACACGAACTTGTACTTTTGGCCCTGCAGCGTCAAATCTCCCAATTCCAGACCCTTTCTTTTTCCTAGTCGTAGGCATATTGAGAACACACAAAGTTTCATACTTGATAGTGTAACTCAATCTCATCATTCAAACCAATCCTAACCGGAAGTTGTTTTGTGAGTGTGATATAGATACCTGAACCAATCTCAATTACATTAATTTGCCAAAAAAATAGATCGAACGCCAATGTGACGTAACCTAGAAACTAATACAAACGTTCTGCGAGTTATTAAATTATTTTTTTATTTTCTGTGCCGGGGACACGACGACAGTCTATACTAAGCGCTGAATAAAATCTGAGGGCCACCGAATCAGCATTAACAGAGGAGTAGCGAAAGGCGCGCTGCAATTGTCGTAAGGTTCCACTTTTATTAGTATAGATAGAGTATAACAACAAGCATGAGGCGTACACTATTATAACTATTATCATTAATGTATTGGTATTGGAATTTTTTTTTGTTCTACACTAAGAGAGATATTAATTATACATGCATATAAACATGCCAAGTTATTCGACCCTATGCTTTAGTTGAGAATCAAAGCCTATAAAATTTTGACAGCTACAAGTAGACTTGTCATGTAACTTTCCAGGTGATTTTTGATAAGCGCCTTCTCCAAAATCCCTGTTCCCGAAGTAAAGTAACAACAAAAGTCAAGCTTTGATATTTTAAAAAAGATTATTATTACATTCTAATTAGCCCCCTACACCCATTCTTTATATTGGTTTTCCCGTCCCCATTCTACCCACCCCGTTTTTTCGAGTTTTACTTAAGCTTTTCTTAAGGACGTAAGGTTTCACAGGACAATAGGTTCCAAGCTTGGATTCCTTTTTCGTTTTATATTTATTGTGTATTTTTCTTTCAATTTCTTGTTGATCTGGATTTTTCCCCCTGCAAATTCCAACTTTTCTGTGTCTGTCTGTTTGTCTGTCTGCCCGTCTGTCTGTCTGACTTTCTGTCTATCTGTCTCTCCCCCGCCCCCTGCCCCTTCCGCCCCCAAATCTCTCTCCCTTTCCTGACTACATTTCAACTCTGTCTGTTTTAACTTTGCAGTTGGCTGGGCCTTGTGGTAGACATTATGGGTATGGTGTTTGTCTTCGCTGCCGCCATCTTTGCCGTGACGTCAAATGATGTGGGCAGTGCTGCAACTGGGCTGGCTGTCTCGTACACGGTTGAGGTAAGCCCGTTTGACTTTTTTGGGTTTTACGGCGAGTCGGAACGACGACAACAGCCACTTTGCACCCTTCACGCTCTATTTGGGTGCACGTTCTTTCTTTATGTTTCGTATTCAGAGCTCGTTTTTGACTTTAGGAAAAATAACAACGATCTTGTTTGCCCTCTTACTATCAACAATGAAGAGGTTGAAATTGTCACAGAGGCCAAATATCTTGGCATTACTATTGATTCATTGCTTAACTGGCATGCGCATGTAACATATGTATACAAGAAAGCCAACCAGCGCATGTATTTCCTCAGAAAGCTCCGCTTTTTAAAAGTTAGCAAAAGCATTCTGAAAATATTTTACACCATGGCTATTCAGAGCGTTTTGATGTATGGAGTTGTCTGTTGGGGAGGAAACATCTTACAAAAAGATAAAAATAAGATCAATAATTTAATTAAAAAAGCATCCAAAATTTGTATCTGTGATCTGCCATATTTTGATGAGCTGTACACTGGTGCTTGTATTAAAAAAGCTAATATTATTATAAATGACCCCCAACATCCCCTGAACAAGGAATATATAAGATCTGTAAGAAGTTTAAGGCTGTTGTCAAAGAAAACTAAAACTGAGCGCTACTTTAAATCGTTTATTCCATCATCAACTAGGATGTTACAATAATGTCGTCATCTTGATCGTAATCTGTGCACAGTTGAATTATGTCCTGCGTGTCAGGTCAATGTGTTTTAGTTAGGGAAGCATATTGTGTGCACTGTTAATTTTGTTAATTTAGTTAATTTATCAGTGTGTGTGTATATATGTGTGTGTGCGCGCTATGTATCATACTTTCTGCTTCTGTAACTGTATTGTTATGTATTCAATGATCAAAACAAATTTCCTTGTACAAGGACGAATAAAATTAATCTTATCTTATCTTATCTTATCTTAAGTTTAACATAGAATTCAATGCATTCATATAATTTTATCACATTAGTAAAGTTCTCAGAAAGTTAGTTTGTATAGGAAACGGGATTGAATGACACACTTACTATATTTAGATTTACGTCATGGGACATTAACCACGGCGTTGAACAGTTCGAATGTCCCATGACGCCATCAATAAATTTAAATAATATTAATTGTGTCATTAAATCTCGTTCCCTGTAGATCTTGAAAACGTTTGCGTATTACAACCTTATGGGGGAAGGGGTTGCTGGTGAAAGTGGGAAGGCGTTCTGGACAGTGGCAGACTGGTCAGGTTGTCAGCTTGCCCAATGGCAAGTGGCCCCAGAGGAACTGGGCCCCTTTTAACATTAGACAACAATATATTTAAAATATAAATTATCAAAAAATGTATCAAACGAATGCTCTTGATATAGTAGACTGCTTGATCTTAATATAGTGGACTGCTTGAACTATATTTTTATTCTTTTGAACTATCTGTTAATGTGTATAATGTGCAGTAAAACTTACAAGTAAACTATTTCAATTATAATTACATCTTTTTGTTTCCACTTACATATTTTTTGAAAATTTAATTTATTCATTTTAAAAATTAAATGATAGAATTGTGTTGGTGGGTGGGCCCCCTTTTGTCTCCTGGCAACCAATATTTTTAGACCCAGTCCGCCACTGGTTCTGGATTTGTTTACATGGATGGTAGAGAATCTGACCAGGTTGGATACATCCTTTCCACCCCTGTCATAACAGTCAACTGCAATGCAACCAGCAGGCATTTTAACCGCTTAGACACATCTCGAAGTTACACTCATCAGCTGATCCACCGGCCATCTTGTTTGGCGGAAGTACAAAACAAAAAAACGCCGTGACGTCATGCACATTCTACCTATTGGCTGTTGAATTTTACTCAGAAAATTATTTACCTGAAGTAAAGCAGAAACATTTAAGGATAGCCATAGCAAAGATAAGATTGGGCTCTCACAACTTTATGGTGGAGAGGGGAAGGTGGCAGAGGCCTAAACTGGAGTATGTTATGAGATTGTGTGAGACCTGTAATGAATTGGAGGACGTATTTCACGTGTTACTAACTTGCAAAAAATTCAAAGATATAAGGAAACAGTCTTTACCGTCTTGACTACTTGTTAGATCAAGCATGTTTAAGCTCATAAATTTTCTGTCGTCGATGCACTAAAGAGAACTACATTCGTTTGCATTGCTTTGCCATAAATTTCTGAGTGAATACAGCAATGTCGTTTTGTGACTTCTCGTGGCGAAGTCTCAAACTGAATTCGTCTTCGTGTGAAAAAAATAAATTATAGTGATATCTTCAATTGTAGTAAATTCACAACAGATAAAGGTGAAGAAAGATCGGTTGGGGGGGGGGGGGGGGAGAGGTGGGTAAGGATTGAAAAATGATGACTGTTGCTGGCAATTGCAAGTTGTATTTTATAGTTGTCTACTATAGTAAGTAAGTGTAAAAATGATGCAGGCAGCAGGGAGCGGAGAGAGTGAGTGACCGTGCATTTTGTCTGTTTGTTTGTTTGTTTTTATTGTTTTCAAAGATTGATTACATGATCTGTGTATTTTGAACTGGCCGCCAGGGCCTACAATAAACTGAACTTGAACTTGAACTCTTAACGCGTATGAATTAGTGCCGGGCACGGCTCCGATACCAACGTCGACTCCGTGGGTATTGACCTTCACCTTGGGAACCAGATACTAGAACCCGGTACCGGTACTGCTGCATCTCTCTGGTTTTCCTGCCCATTCATTAGCACTGCTAAGTTTACATTTAATACATGAAAGCATTACATTACAAAGATTTTAAATATTTAGAAAATTAGTTTTGCCCCCCCCTCCCCCCCCCCCCCCCTCATGACACTACAGTAACGTGCCAGAGGCCCGCACCAGACAAGAGACAGCAAATTAATGAAAGTTTGACTGTTCACCATGGAAATTCCCAAGTTCAGCGCCAGAGTCGTGTCTCAAGAGTCGACACTAGATGGAGCCGTAACGTCACTTCCTTCAGGTCAAAGTCGACACCAGGGTCGGAACCTCTCAGCAGGGACCTGTAACGTCACTGGGACTTAAGAAAAGCACTATTTTAAATAAGTATAGAACGGAAATCGTTTCTTAACAAAAAAATCAATATGATGAATATAAAACAAAATTTTATCAAAAATGACTCAATTCGTTTTTGCTCTATATTTTTTTTTGGGATGCATTTTTTTGTTGTCTTACAACAGTTTTCCATGTTTCTGGGTTATTTCGTGAGACTATGGATAGAGCTGACTGCCAATTCAGTGTCTCTGGAGAGGATACTGGAATATATCGAACTTAAACCAGAGGTTAGTATCGTAAGGGTCTTAAGTCTTGAAGGGTAATACTACTGGATTATCGAACTGAAACCAGAGGTAGCATCGCAATGATCTTAAGTCTTTGGGAGGGGGTGGGGGCGGGGGAGCAGAATGTGGGGTGGGGGTGGTAGACCGGGTTCAGTAAAAAGGACAGCTATACATCACATTGGTCGTTGATGAACTCAATTTAGACAGTCAGAAAACAAAAATAAACAATTCCGTTATTTCTTCTACATTATCGTTCTCTCAGAATGACAAGGGTCTAACTCCCTTGCGTCAACCTCTGAGAAATCGAGGATTCAAGTATCTTGTAATCATAGCTTTTAGAGCAAGGGAATTTTTTTTATTCTTTTCAGTAATACTTACCAATTACACACCGAATCTGCTTGATACTTTGACACACAGTGGAGAAGGCGTGTAGCCGTATTGTGTAATGTGTAACTCAGTTCAGTCAAAAAGTGCTAATGGAACCTTGTAATTCTAAGGGAACGATATATGTGCAAAATGTTTCATGAATAGAGTGCTTGAGTTAATTATCTCCATTGTGGCTAAGTCAGACTTAATTAGTGATTTGAACAAGTGGATCATATTTGATACTATTCTACCTAACAGGGTCTTAACAGTAGTATCACAGTCCGATCCACCTGGCCTGAGGAAGGTCAGATAGAGTTCAGTGATTTCCAGCTGCGCTATAGGCCTGGCCTTGACCTAGTTCTGAAGGAAGTGAGTGCCAAAATCAGAGCAGGTGAAAAGGTACCGGTATACACTTCACATGTCTTTCTGCTTTTTCTGTTTCATCGCTTTCAAAATGATTTTGAGCGAAATTTCGACAGACAGACAGACAGACAGACAGACAGACAGACAGACAGACAGGTAGATAGATAGATAAGATAGATAAGATAGACAGGCAGGCAGGCAGGCAGGCAGGCAGGCAGGCAGGTAGGTAGACAGGTAGACAGGTAGACAGGTAGACAGGTAGTCTGAAAGACTGAAAGACTGAAAGACTGAAAGACTGAAAGACAGAAACTGTCATTATTATAAATGTGAACTTCATTTGGAAATCCTTTTTATAACAACATTCAGATTGCATTTTTTTTTTCTTTTGGCATTGTCGTTTTCTTAACGATTTGGTTATTGTTATCACAGAAAGATAAAGTTTGTTATTGAGTTATGACCTGCTTTTGTAATGATACGGTGTAGATGTGCGAGTAATATGACTGTGCTCTTAAACGCTGTGTGAATGGCGAATTCCCTCTTGGCATACTGATTCTTATCTAATCTCAAAATCTATAACACTAAAAATAAAATAAAAAATTAACTGTTTCTTCAAAAATCATTTCCATCAACATCGTCAGTCTCCTAGCCTATATCAACAGATTGGCATTGTGGGACGGACCGGGGCAGGTAAATCTACAATGACATTGGCCTTATTCCGCATGATTGAAGCCGCTGGCGGGTCGATCAATATTGATGGCGTCAATATTGCTGACGTGGATTTGTTTACCCTGAGGTCTAAATTGTCCATTTTGCCACAGGTAACATGAGAATATTTGCCTAAAACAGCATAATTAAGATAAGAAGGTAATTAACTGTAGCATTGGATTATTATTTGCTTTGAGCGGTACGAAATGAAGACACAAAGAAAGTAACATTAACATCGTGTGTTATAAACAAGAAGCACGGTTACCCCTTCGATGGTTGGCTGTGATCGTCTATAAAATAAGGAGAGATACTTCAATACCCCTTTGATGAATGGTAGGCTTGATCAGTCTAAATTATTGGACCAATCGTTCCAAAAATGATAAAAACATGAAACTTGGCTTAAATAAAAAATGTTGTCCAGAAGGGATATATTTTAAGAAAAAGCTGTGTCACTTATAACATGTGTGGCTGTAAACTCGATGCTGTGCAGCCAAGTAGAGAAATTATGGATTGTTATATTGTTGGCGGCCATCTTGGATTTTTTTTTCATGGCCAACACATTATTCTTAAATACAACCATGAGGAGAATGTTTGTGCGAAGTTTGGTATTTCTATGTTTTTTGTTAACGAATGTTCCAGTTAACAAGCCCACTAGAAAGGAGAACTCGAATCTAAGCGGTATGTTGCGACTTTAACACAAGTGTCAGTTTAAAAACAACAACAGTAATAACAACATTTGTGACATTGTTAATTTTCTGCACTAAAACCGAATGATTTGGATTATATGTGTAGCCGCTCGACAAACTACCTGATTCGAGAAAATCGTTAAAATTAATTAGGATCAAAATTATCGACTATACGTTTTCAGGGTTTTTGAAAAGTTTAACTTCTTTACTGTCCGTTTTTCCAAATGATAATCCTGTTTGAAAAGGATAAAAACCTCAAAACTGACTTTGAATCGAGACATCATCAATAATTTTGACGTGAAGCTGAAATTTTAATAGCGTTTTTCTCAAAACTGTGATTAATATGTCACTGTCTGTCTGTGAGAGGGCATATCTTCTCTGCTAAATAAATTAAAGCAATTTTTTTTTTCACCGTATACCAGTATCTCTACACCCTGAAAATGCACGAAGTGCCTCATTTTGTTGGGCGGCTACACATATTTACAAATTTCGTTATTTCCGATGTTTTCATTTCATTTACCAGGACCCAGTGTTGTTTACTGGTACTCTGCGCCTGAACCTTGACCCCCATGATGAATATTCAGACGGGGAAATATTGGCAGCCTTGGAAAGGGCCCATTTGAAAGATTTTGTGAGAGAAGTGGCTGGTGGACTGTCATTTGATGTGGGGGAGGAAGGAAAAAATATGAGGTAATTCAGTCTTATTGCTCAATGCCGGTGGGGCAGGAGAAAAGTTTGCAAACTTCTATATCATGCTTGGGCCCCAAAATAGGTCAGGGAGTGCACTGTCTTCTATGCAAATCACATTAACACAATAGTTTTATTCTTGGAATCAGGCGCCTTGAAAGACCTGAAATTTCAGAGTCTACCACCCATGCATATTTTTTTTTGTGTGTGTGTGTATTCTTTGATCCCATTGGGGGATTTTGCCTTAGTATCATTGCAGCCCAGTTCCAACTATTGCACATACATGGTCCCGACAGTGCAGCGAACGTGAGCAGTTTTTTTGGGGGGGGGGGGGGAGGCTGAGGGGGTGGGGGGGGGGGAGTAGTAGGGATTCGTCTTTTTCTTTTTTTTAAAATTTTGCTCGGACAGCAGCCTTGTTAGACCTGCTCCTCTCAACTTTCAATGCCAAGGTATCTTTAACGTGGGCAGTGCACATAATTCATCCGAGTTTTTCGTGCTTATCCGAGGAGACGAAGTGCTCGATCAAGTACAAGATACACTGTATTAATAGAAAAATCCCCAAATTCTAACATGCCTGCCCAGACCGGGAATCGAACCCCCACAGCCCTTTTTCTTTTCATGAAGTACAATAGATTGTTAAGCCTTTCACGCAATCCGTAATCTGTGGATATTCTTTTCCACAGCGTGGGACAGAGACAGCTGGTGTGTCTAGCCAGAGCGTTGCTGCGACAAAACAAGATTTTAGTGTTGGATGAGGCGACAGCTGCTGTTGATGTACAAACAGATTCTTTTATTCAGGTGATTTTTGTTTTTCTTTTATGTGCACACGAGCTGTGTGCATGTGTGTGTGTAAATAATATACTGACCCCAAAAAGAGATGCACTTTTGTACGTGCATTGTAACTTTATAATTATGTTATGGGCGTATTTCTAAGAAATTTGACATATTGATAAGCAGTTTATTTGTGCATACTAGCCGACCCGCGCAAGATAAATCTTTAAAATTTTCCATGTACCAAGCCCAACCATCTGTGTAGAGCTAGGCTACATTAAAACAGCATTTGGATACAATGCAATGATTCACAGAACTTACTGTTACATTGCAATATCACCTACAAATACATTGATGTGATAGCGTTGATTTTCGACCACCAATGTGTAAAGAGATGTTAAGGACGAAATTTCCGATCATGCTTTTTGATTTTACTTGACGAAAATGCCTCTCTGTGCAGTTAAACGGGGTCTGGCGCTTTGGTATGACTGGAGCAAAATTTAAAGGCAGATCGAGTCTGGGACAACACCGATGCAAAACAGACTTGACCGATTGCGTCACTAGCTACAGTGTGACTGTTTCGGTATTTTATACACAACTAGGTTATGACATGTATTAGTTGGCCCGCTGACTCGGGGGAATACATAGATGTGATGGCTCAAGTTGAATTTCGATGACCAATATGTTAACTGGGGCGCAGAACGAAATTTCCTGTCATACTTTTTAATTCTACTCGAAGAAAAATGTGTCTTTTTTTTTCCTGCTCGAACTGTCGTAACACTTTCTTCTGTTTAACTTAGTTGTGGCTCTAAATCAACAAAAGTATTAAAAGATATAGCGAAATTCGAGACCTTTTAAAACATGCCAAGGTACACCTTGACGTCTTTCTATGCGCGATATGATATTTAGTAGAATTTAAAAGTCAGCGGTTAAAAAGCCTTTCATCATTACACTGGAGGCCTTTCTTGCTTTATACATGTAATATGATATTATTGTCAGAGAAAATATTTTTTTCCATTTTCTCTTTCTGCTTTACAGGAAACCATCCGCACTGCATTCAAGGACTGCACAGTTTTAACAATCGCTCACAGGATAAACACAATCATGGATTATGACAGGTATTTGTTTTTTTTAATCATTTGCTTTGTGATGCTTTAAAATCTGGAATGAGTGACACGGACCATTAAAAAAACAAAAACAACAGACAGTGAATTCACCGAATCTCAGAACACCCATACATGCATTGTCATTAGACATTCAAAGGAAATCAATTGCATGTTCACACCATCTATGAAGAATGCTCAGTTGAAATGAAGTAGTAGACCACAGACACATCATGACATTTTGCATAGCACAGCTATACGCAGGGCCGATCTCCGGAGCTGTTAGGCCAAACAATTATAAACGCCACTGTAAAATCTGTGTTGATTTGTTTCTTGTATATTGCAAATATGTTGTTGTATGCACTTGACGATACCCTAGCATGGGGCCCCAATAAGAGCACAGTAATTATTATTGTTGCTGTTTTCTGTGAAACCTTGCAATGAGTTAGTTGTTAAGTTGTATTTGACAAGTCGAGATCAGATAATTATAATCGTTGCTCTTCTCCAGTACAGTCTGCAGCGTGATGTTGGCTGTTTGACTGCAGTCTGTGGTGCGTACTTGACAAAACTAGTACTCTATTCCCCTCACGCCCCCCCCCCAACCTCTCTTTCTTAGGGGCGAGGCCCAGTTGGGAGCAATACGGTTCAATTATCTTAAAGCCGGCCTCCTCCCCCACCACCTCCCTCCCCCACGTGACCAGTGTTGAGACATCAGATATACATGTGTCGGCATGTTTTATTTTGCTTTCTACTTTATTTCTTCTTCTAAAGTGTATAAAAACAGAAGAATGACTGTCAAACAGTGTGTCAAAGTAGAGACGATCATGGAACAGTTCCGATGAACTGACCAAATCTATCGATCTTTTTCTTTCAGAGTTATGGTTCTGGAGGCAGGACAAATAAAAGAATTTGCCCAGGTGAAAGTCTTACTTGGCAACTCAGACAGCCTCTTCTACAGTTTAGCCAAAGAAGCCAAATTAGTCTAAACATTTTTGACTCTGCATGTCAAACCGAAAATTAAGTCTTGGGGCCAGTCCAAGAAAATGAAATTCTTATAATCCAACAGAGATTTCGGTCGAAACTGAGGATTTGGTTGATTTTTGATTGTTTTGTTATGATTCCTCTTTGTATGTAGAAAAATGCTCTATGTGAATACATAAAAATGAATAAATGAATGAATGAATAAATAAATAAATTAAAATGCCTAAATCACTATCACTCCATATGACCTAGGCTATTGATAGGGGACTCTAGTGTTATATAACTGAACAGCAAACATAACTTAATGTAATAATTTCTCTAGTTGGTTTTGCAATTTCACTACGGTCCCCTAACAACAGATATGTCTAAGTCCGACTGGCTTGCCGATTTGAACCAACGAGTTATATTTGGCACATCCTTTCATTGTTTAAAGGGGTGAGGGGGGTGAGGGGCCTTTTGAAATTTTGTGTGTTTGTTTTAGGCGGAGACAAACTACATGTACCTCATTAGCCCTTTATATACATTTCTAAAAGCCAGGCAGAAGGGAGTGATCGGTTTGCAGTTGTACCCTGATAACTCGATTCTTCGATTTAACTGCATAATTATCCAGATCTAAATTTTGACTCTGGCCCGGACAACTGTTCAAAGTCTTACGGTGCATTCCCAAGCAGTTTAGCCAAAGATGCCATATTAGTCTGATATTCAAGCCCACAGAAAACCCCATCTTTTCATTGAACACTTTAATTAAGCTTGTTGATTTGTTTTGTAAAATCGACCTCTCGTTGAACTACAAAATATACTTCTAAAGTACTGGTTTGTTATCGTTATGTACTTTTTTCCTCAGGACACATCACGAGAAACGTTTTTCACACGTTAAACGATAATTTTTTCCATGTATTGTATTTCTAGCTCATATTTGAAATTCTTTTTGTCTATGTGCCTGAAACAGTCAGATTACTATTCCATGTGGCAATACATGTACAATTACATGATCAAACTGTCCGGTTACTGTTCCATGTGGCAATAATAGGTATAATTACATGATGAACGTGTCCGATAACTATTCCATGTGGCAATATAGGCATAACAACGTGATGAAACAGTCCGATTACCATTCCAAGAGGCAATGTAGGTATATATTTACGTGACGAAACAGCCAGGCGTCGTCTCCACGTGACCACGTAGGTATAATTACTTGCTAAACAGACAGGATAGTAATTTTGCTAAGTTTATCATGCAGATAATTTTATATTATAACCACCTTCTGAACTTTACTTATCAGTGTGACGAAGTACTTAAAACAGACCCAAACGGCTAAACTACATATCAAAACATCCGAACAAAACATATTAAAACGGCCGGTATATAATATGGATCGAAACGATCAAAACATTGTGATTAATAAACCGCTGTTATTGTTTAAACCTCTTCCTTTAGCCTGAGTTTTCCTAGATACCAAGACAAAAACTGTGGTCCCTTGTTCACCACATGGAGATGGCAGTAAAATTTGCATTGACTATTGATCTCCTTGCACATTCACATGTGATTTGTTGCATATCTACCCCCCCTCCCCCCTTTCCCCATATCACCACCAAAAATTTATAATTCATTGTTAAATAAATATTAATAGATATTCAAATATTATTATAATACTTTAGAATACAAGTTGTGAGTTGTGAACTGCGCCTAACAGGCTGCGGTTACAATTTGCTCTGAGCTCACTGCGACAGAGAGAGGTAGAGAGAGAGAGAGAGAGGGTGAGAGAAAGAAAGAGCGAGTGAGAGAGCTTCTGTAAAGCGCATAGAGCATTTCTAATGGCAATGGATATGCGCTATATAAATGCCATCCATTATTATTATTATTATTATATTTTACATACCGTTGAGCACAGGAAAATACTGTTTCGTCAGAAGTTATTCGATACTTATTTGAATTAATTGGTGTTATGAATCTTGGGGGTGGGGGGGGGGGGGGAGTTCCAATTAGTGGCTTTAACATTAACTTTGCACACACACAAACAAACAACGAACCACAGATATACGTGTCTGTTTTTTACCTTTCGTCTAGCTTGAGGGCTAAAGGTTTTTTGTTTCTTTTTAATGATTTACCACAAGGGTTATAAATTTACCCGCCTGTCAGACCTTAGCATAGAATAGCATGCTTACAATGAAATCGATAGAGACAATGTTGGCTGTCTGGATATTATGTGAAACCTAAGTCGATTTGGTTTGTTTACTTTCAATATTTTTCGACCGTTTTGGGCAATCGCGGGTGACAGGAACCAACATAAAATTATTACATGTTATAATGCATTTTTTTTTAACAATTAGTTTATCAACATCGATTTTCTTGAAGACGATTAATTTCGTTTGTCAGATTTATCTGATATTTTGCCTAGGGTCATGTTGATACTAAGCCTATTAGAACACTTACTGATCATTGTATTTGCTGGACTGTTTGCGCTTCTTTGCTCTCCGTAAAAATCGTTAGCAATTTTTGACTGAGTAATCAAAAAGGTATACATTTCTACTGTAAAAATCTTCGCGAATCTCGAACTCGTGTGTTCATTTTGAACAGGGAAACAGTTATGTATACGCATGGAACACTGCTCCACTCACTGAAGCACACATAGTATTGAAATTTGAATGTATTTTAGTGTTCCTCACAGTTTGCTACTGTGCAAAATGGGTTTTTGATAATGATGGGTCATAAGAAGTCTGTTTTACATCTAATACGATTGCATGTTATCCTCTAATGTCCATTTTTAAATTATCAACTTTTTCATGTTATTACAACCTCTGGCTGTTGCTTAGTGTGCCTTTATTGATACACCATGCCATTTCATGTATATATTAACATTTTTGTGCCAATAACCAATGAATGCCAATGGGTTCTTCCGCTGGTCACATTTTGTGCCAATCGCCGATGTATCGGTGCACAAGAATGCTAGGCTATTTTGTTTTGGGGGAAGAAAGAAAGTCGACTTTCTATTTATAAATGTTACGGTAGTTGGTCTTCATTCATCTCCCCCACTATTTTGTTCCTGCTTTGGTAAACGTGGAAATATACATGGCACACAAAGAGTTAAATATTTTTATAGATACAATAAATTATGATCATAAGGAAGCCTACTTTGATTTTTTACAAAGCACCAAGGAATAAACTCAAAATCCAACAGTTTTCGAACAAATCTATGTTGATCCCGCTCATTTAAAAAAAAAAAAAAAAGACGCACTATACTGTACTTGTCTATGTGACCACGTGGGTACAATTTTCTTGACTGGCCAGTCAGTGGGGACCCACTGGCCTAGAGGCAAGGTGCTCGCCTCTCATGCCGAGGGTACCGGGTTCGAATCCCGGTTGATGCAGGCATGTTGGAATTTTTGGGATTTTTCTCATATTTTCCTGCCCCTGATTCTATGGTAGGTCGGATCGAGCACTTAGTCTTCTCGGATAAGGCGAAAATTCGGAGGGCACGTTGTGCACCTTAAAGATACCTTGGCAGTTGGAATTCGAAAAGAGCAGGCCGAACAGGCCGCTGCCCGGGGAAAATTCTAAAAAAAAAAAAAGTCATCCCTATCACAAAAGAAAAAACAACAAAACAAGAAAAGTGAGGTGTAAATGCCAAGGTCAGCGAACCTCCTTAAATAAAGACCTAAACATTGGCCAGTCAGTGCACTTGTCCCTGTGACCATGAAGTATACCCGTGACACAGTATACCGAGACGAATCACTATTCTTCACATTCCGTCTGTCGTCTTGCACACGTATCATCCACGTCAACAAGGCAACAATTAGCACCACGCACAGCCATTCATAATTGAACGAAAGAGAGCAGTACTCACTGTTTGGTAGTGTGTCCGAGCGATGCTTTTACATAAACTTCTGACAGTTGGGCGAGTATGTTTTCCCACCTAGATCTACTTCTGGAAGCTCGTTGTTTCGTTCCCAGTCCGGAAGGTAGATCTGGGAGAAGCCCCGAAACTATAAAGAGCTACCGGTACGGTACCTTGCTTCGAAAGACAAAAGAGCCCTTTTCCCAACCCACACTAAACACTCACCGTGTTTGTACGCGCACAATTTGTGGACACATGCTGGGGGAAGGAGTGGTTCGTCTCAGTAGCCTGTGTCTCGGGTTATACTTAATCGACGAACTAGTCGGTACACTGTCTTGTCCATGTCCAGAATGTTTATCATCAATTAAATACCCACATAAGTGTAATCAGTGTAAAGGATGAAGAAGAAAAACACAAGAAGGTGTAACTTTATTTATTCAGAGGCTAAAAATTTGGTTACACAGCTTTATTAAAACTATTTCACCCACATGGACATCTATCTGCAGCAGCCGTCTACATATCAAGCACTTATATACACGCATACTCCACAGATATAGTTATACCTTGCACAAGGGCACATACAAACATCTACAGAAAATATTATAGAAATAAAAACAGAACACACAGACAATTTGTGTGATCTCAGCAAGGCTTGAAGCAAGGGTCAAAAGGTGGCAAAATGAAAAAGTTGGAACCCTCAGCGAATAGGAACCCGCACTTCTTAGAGCCTTTGCCAGGAGGTGGGTACCTAAAATATTGCCCTGGGGGGTAGATAGTAAGTCCTTTACTCCAACAATATTATGTGGTTATAGACCTAAAGAGGACCTGCTTCGTCGTTTAGATGACGTTATGCAATGATTTCTGATTGCTTCTTCCGAACATAACCAATGACGACGAAATAGGTTACAGCCCGGGATCGAGGAGAAACATCAAGATTGGTGCTTCAAAATCGTTGTGAACAGAGCGCAAGTATCGAACGAGAATAGGCTCGTTCTGGGCCCTCAACGGGCATTCGGAATACCATTCGGCAGTTGTTTTAGATTTTACATTTTCTATCCTGATGGCAGTCAATTCGCCCAAAGCCTGACTGGTATTCCTTTTCCTCTCGTTTTATTCCATTGTTTTTGTATTATCATTTTCGTCTGTGAGATTTGCAATATGCAACTTTTTGTTTTGCCACACTGTGACACAAATCTACACGAGTAACTACGTACAGGTACAAAGTTCATTCCGGACAGGGTCAGGAGGCGCTACAGGGAACGCGATTGAATGACACAGTTACTATATTTGGATTTACGTCATGGGACAATCGAACTGTTCAACGTGGCGGTTAAGCACAGTTATGGACTTTGTCCACACTTTTCATGTCAGTTGATCTTTGTGCCTCGAATCGCCCTTACAAAGTCCACAACTGTACTTAACCACCGCGTTGAACAGTTAGAATGTCCCATGACGTCATCGTTAAATTTAAATATAGTAACTGCGTCATTCAATCCCGTTCCCTATTGAGGCGGGCTGCGGATTACAAAAACTGATTTTCTGTGCCTTTCTCTGTTTTGGTGTTTTGGGATAGTATCGTGGGGTATTTGCCATATTGCTGTATTGCAGAATTTGAAGTTTTGTCATGAAAATGGTTCTCTCACTCCTAATTTCGTTATGTAATTAAGTGTCACTCCAATCGGTTAAAAGCTTTTCGAGGTATGTGTTTGTGACGTTTCCTTTTCACATCACCCCGCACCTTTCGGGTGCCAGCTGTTTTATAATCCATCGATACACCGATCGCCCGCGAGATGAGGCCACAAGCATACCGCATCACCTGGGATAACACGCAGTATCGAAGGGCATACCCATTTTTTTGTTTTCTTGGTGTTTGTAAACATATGATTGTCATTATTTTTTTTCTGGAGAAGCTTTCCAGTGATACCAAGTGTGGGTGTGCATGAGAAAACTGATGAGCAAAGCTGATTTTGAGAAAAACGGCTTTGAAGTGAAAATATGGGTCCGACACAAAGTTCCAACTTGGCTGTTGTTTAGGGGACCGTGGCATGTTACAGGGTAAACTGCAGACGAGCAGTGAACACTACTCACTATGATCTCTATAACGGCTTAGTTATTAGACTGCGGTCTCCTAACATCAATCACTCCAATATTACTTGGTCAATTAGCTATTGTCACTTACAGGATTAAATGCCGTTTTCTCAAAATCTTGTTTTAGGGGGGTCACTGACTTCAATTTATCAGAAATGTCTTGTCTTTTATTATGTGTACAGAACTCAAAATGTCATGTTTGCGACTTATTGTGGGTTTTTTCATGCACACTCACACATATACTCTTAGCTTTATCAGAGGATTTTAAATGGATTTTCAAAATCACTCCCAAAATAGTGCGTATGCAGGTAATAGCCTCAACAGAGAAGGAACGTACGGTGGGTATGCGACAGGCGTGAGACCTGCCTTGTGAAAAGATTAATGTTATCCTTTGCTATTACATATCTCTTCAAGGTTTCAACCTTCGTTTTCTCGAAAAGACAAAAACGCCCATTTACAACAACATAGAAAATACCCGATCATGTGATGTATTATCATCTATCGAGTATGAACCCGTGAGATCAAAATCTGACAGTTACAAATTTGGCTAGCTGGATCACCATAATATAATTATGATGTCGCTCAAGTAACCTGGTTTTTCACTAAGTCAAGGTTAGCGTAATACGTTGTGTTAACTGAGAGTTTCCCTAGGTACCCGTCTCTCGTCCGGTTGAAGATCATTTCCTCCAGACATCCGATAACTATTCTATCTTGGTGTAAGAAAAACTTGTTGGCCATGTAGCTTTTGCTGTTTCCAAGGAGTGGTAGGTCACCTGGCGGCACATACAAAACATGGTTGTCACATTTCTCACTCTCTCTGTCTCTTCTCCTCTCCCCTCTATGTCTCCATCTCCCTTCTCCCCCCCCCCTCTCTCTCTCCCGCTCTCTTTCACCCTCCTTCTCATTCCTTTTGCTTTCTTTCTCTTTGTGTGTGTTTGTCCATCTGGTCTCCCTCTCTCTCTCTCCTTCTCGTTCACTCTTTCCTTTTGCTTTGTAACTTCTCTCCCTCTCTCTTTCTTTTTCTGCATGTGTTGTCTTGCCGCTGTGTTTACTATTACATGTATAACAGGAAGAGGATTTGCCATGTGATCAATTTCAAAACTCCCATCATCGAACAGGAATGCCCATGCCCTATATAATTAGGTATGATTATATTACATGTATATATAATATGCACACAAACACCTCAACATTACTCTCTTGGGTCATACCAAAGGCAAGAGTTTGTTAAGACGGGGAAATGTTAGTCTTCCCCTTATCAAAGATATTACTGCCCCCCCCCCCTGCAAAAGAAAACAAGGGTGGGGGAGGGGGAGAAGACGTGTCTTTATTGAAAAAATTGGAACTCGGCCACTCTAAATTTTTTTTTTTTCGGTCAGCTCAGTGTTCTGTGTCTCGGCTTGTATGAGAGAGTGAGAGAGAAAGAGAGAGAGAGACAGAGAGAGAGATAGAGAGAGAGAGAGAGAGAAAGGGGGGGGGAGAGACAGAGAGAGATAGAGAGATAGAGAGACAGAGAGATGTTCCCTATCTGTACTTCATTGTAAAGCGCCTCGGGCCCACTTCACTGGGACAGGCGCTATAGACCATTGGCAGTATTATCGCCTACCTGTAGTGAGGATACAAACACCTCTGACATAGTCCTGGCCAGCGCAGGGGAGGGATCCTCTGTGTTTAAAACGAGTGACAATGGGCCGGCTCAGAATTGTATCTGGGATACCTGTTGATAAATTGGACAGCCATTCTAATCATTACAAGTATTTCAGTCCTTGACTTCATTACATTCTACAGGGGCTGGGTCATGAGCCTGGGTGTTCTGAAGTAAATTAACACAGGAGGTACCTCGGTTGGCTGAGTTGTGGGGGTGGAGGGTCGGGGGGATGGGGGGGGGGGGGGGAGAGACACATTGGTCTAGAGCCAAGGGGCTCGTCTCTCATGCCGGGTTCGATTTCCAGTCGGTGCAGGTATTTTTGTAATTTGAAAGGGGGGGGGGGGATTTCCTGTCCCTGATCCCATGGAAATCGAGAAGAGCAGACCTAGCTAAGCCGCTACCTGAGGCAAAATTTAAAAGGCTAATCCCTATACCACCCCCCCCCCCCCCATGGGACCAAACAAGTATACAATTATTACCAAAAAAAACAAAAAACAAATACAACAAGAAGCAAAAGATAAGAATAAGAAAACTATAAAAAAAAATAAAAAATTTGCAGCTGCCAATGGCAAAGATCCTACAAAAAAAAAAAAGCAAAGAGCTCAGACACTTGACTGAGTTGAGGTTTAAATTGTCACTGTTTAGTGTTTTTGAACTGGCAAATCACCATTATGTGCAGTGTAAATGAATGTTGGCATTTCCGGTCATGTGGCTAATCTGGGTTTTGTTGGCACATTGTGGCCCGCCACAATAACAGTTTTGATGGCAAAATGCTCTTTGTAGGTCTTTCGAAAATTGACCATTAATTGGCTAACGAAATAAAATTAAAAATGATTATTGGAGCCTGTATAACCACCACCTCATTTGCCTTTTTACCTCCCTGTTCTTTCTTCTACATATTATTATAACTAGCAAAGACCCCAAAAAACTTTGAAGGGGGAGCGGGGGGGGGGGGGCACGGGGACAGAAAAGTATGTGTGGATATGCAATTGTCCAACTGAATGCAAATGCCTGACAAGACAACTGTAGTAGTCCAAATAAACACTTCCACATCTCCCTACCCCCCACCCTTCTAGAAAGAGAAAAATGCACGAAACAAACACCCCACAGTTTAGAATTTGAATTTTATTCTTTCCGTCTTGGTATTTTTATAATAAATTATTATCAACATTTGTAATCAGGATAAAAATACATGTATGGTTACTTGGCAACGATGTTGTTTTATGGAGGATGCACTGTACAAAATCTTTAACTCGCAATTTGAATAGTAAGTAAAAAGTTCAAACTTGCAAATTATAATGTCTCTCATATTCAAAAGCTGGTGGCAAACTCACATGATGTAGGGGATATTTCATGCCGGCTGTTGCAGGTAGTCAATGGCAGTTCTAAAACCCTGGATATACGTATTGTATAGTGGTAAAGACCCCTGAATGTTTTCAACCACATCAGCATTTAGCCTATGAACAGTGGACATTCGGGTAGTCATCGACTGCTTCTTTTGAGTCTTTAAAGTACACAATGTAAAAATGTGTGATGTTTCAGTGGTGTCTCGGCAGAGAGAGCCACGGAGGTGATAAAGCTGTTCTTGGATTTGGACTGTAGGGTGGAAGGATGCCATTTGGAATGCACACTTGCATTTCTTAATGTTTCCGAGGCCAGCATGAGGGATATTCCATCATAAAGATTTTTTATGCCATCTGGAGGAGATCCGTGATAAATGTTGAGCGATTGTTTGCCATATTTACAGGCTCACAATCCTTTGCATTCGTGATGGAAGGCCACGGTATGACAATACCTACACCTGCTTTTTAACTAGTCTAGTTGTTGTCGAATTGGCAAAATAATGTTGATGAGTTATAATTCAGGGCGTTAGGGAAGCCAGAAGGAATAAGTGGATCATCAGGTTCTTGACCTATAAGAAGGAGAACATAGATGCTTTACAGATCAGAGGAAAACAGAACTTTAATCATACAATTTATCTGGCTACGGCTTCGTGACAATGGTGTTATTTAACATTTTGCTTGCTGACTGTGGCTAGAAAGGCTTGTGGTAAATATACAGCGTCCTTCGTGTAAACATTGAGCTGTCCCAACTATGAATCAGAATGTCAATGCTGGCCATCGCCAGTTCAGAAAGGTAATAATTATGATCAAGAAACTTAACTGGTAAAACACATTGGTTACAACAGTTTATTTGCTCTTTTCGCGGCAAAGTCACAGAGATGTTGTTTTCTACAACAATAAAGGCTATAAATGATAAAATAGTTTTATTTACTAAGGTAAATGTGCCTTACTTGTCTGATGCTTAGCCTTAAAAGTGGACAGAATTACAGTGTATTTATTTTTCTTTGAATGAAGTGCAGCTAAATCTAGACCTAGATCTAGTTCTAACTTGTTTGCTACAGCACCGCTCACAACAGGTTAACAAGTGCTATTTTTCTATAACAACAAACATTGTATATCAAAAGCAAATATCTAGGCTAGTAGTTTTGTTTACGTAGACTTGTACATGTTGATCAGCAGTTGGGGAAAAAAAAGACACTGATCTAGATCTTCAGATCCCCTGAGCTATTATGTACCTGGAAAATGAGTCCTGTGATATAGAGCATAAACGTGCATAGAAATCAACATTTCTCTTTGAATCTCTTTGATCAAGATCTAGATGCCAAATCTAACTTGGATTTCCCCTTATACAGCCATGTTGGTTAGACTTTGCGGTGGCGTCAAACTACTGTTTATCAAAGCAGGTCTGGTTTAACCTTCTTGCTGCCAGCCATCGTGTGTTGCATCAGTCTACCTTAATGTTTCATGCTGAAAGTGAAACTGCCGAAAGGCGGATATATCGACCGACATTGTTTCGGTACGTTTTGCACTCCTAATTTCACTATCTCCCGCAGTCGTTAACCCCGATAATCCATTATTCTGGTAGGCTAAAGGAAGGAAGGGCATTTGGGTTTGGCGGCGAGAGAGGTAAACCTCTAGATCTATATCTAAGTAAAATGTTGGTGTGACTTGTAACTTACCATTGCCTTGAAGTCGAGAAATATCCTGTCTCTGGCAAACATTTCGTTCTCTGGCGAAGATTCCGTTCTTTTTGCCCCCCAAAAATATCAGTGCTATACCGGGTTCATCGCATCTTGATCAGCTGATTCAATGCAGAGATGCCACGGAAAGTACAAAATACGGACAGTAAAACACATGAATGTTACATAGAAACGGGACGCGCAGAAGGTAGGGCTCAACTTCGAAAACTGTTGTTGCTGGGCAAAATACAAACTGGCCTTTATCTTCTAACAATTATATTATTATTCCTCGATAGCATGCAACACTTTTTTAAAACAGGAATTTAGGTGAAAACCGCACGTTTCTAGCATGGCTGTTGTCAGGGGCGCGTGGCATTTGACACTATAAGCCGTTGCTGAACAGCGAACACAACGGGGGCCACGGTGGTCTAGACGCACGTTACTCGAATCTCATGTCGAAGGTACCGGGTTCGATCCCCGGTCGGTGGAGGTATGTTGGAATTTTTTTCGGGTAAAAAATCCATGTCTCTGAACCTACGGTAGGTAGAATCGAGCACCGAGTTTTCTTGGATAAAGACGACAAATTCGGAGGGCCCGTGTGCACGTTAAAGAAAACTTGGCAGTTAAAAGTCGAGAAGAGCAGGCCTGACAAGGCCGCTGCCCGGGCAAAATTCTAAGAAAAAAAAACAACACAAAAACTAACCCCTTCCACAGTATGAAAAATATAAACAAGCAAAGTGAGGTGCAAATGCCAATGGCAGCGGAACCTCCTAAACTAAAGATCTGAACACCTGGTTAATTATGTCAGTCTTTACCTTTGTATGAGCCTCTAATGCCTAGTTGTGGGTTGTTATTCAGCGTAGCGAAGTACGTCTCGTCAGGGATATTGGTGCGCCGGGTCCAATTCAGCAAATCTTTGGCTATTTGGTTGTGAAGAACATAATCTACAAATTCTCTGCAATGCAAAGATTAAATACAACAACGAGAAAACAGACGGGCCAAAAAAAAAACATAAAAAAACAAACCGTATCAGGATTAACGTAACTTTCCGATTAATGCGTTGTACCGCACTGAAAAACATTACGTTGACCACCCTGATTAGGAATCAACCACCCTGATTAGGAATCAACACCAAAAGTGTGTAGGTTTTCCCCATCTACATTATGTGGAAACAACACCATTTGGTCAACGTCCTTTCACAGAGTGATTCCTCTGACCAACTAAAGTGAACTAAACCAAAAACGTTACTTTGGTCAGGATTTTAAGTGACCAACCATTGCCTTTCTCGAATAGCGGCCCGAGTGCTTCGAAGTTAGACCTTAAAATGGCTACCACCGACAGAAGGGAGGCTTTCAGCACTTTGCTTGAAATGAAGTTTGTTGGGATGAGGTTTTTCATCGGTTTCAACTGTTCACCTGTTCAGAGGAAACTTTTCACATTAGTCTGATCACCTGGTCAGTGGAACCTTTTCGAAATGTTGTACATAATTATTACCACCGAGGTCACGCACAGTCAGGGGTTGCATTGTACATAAAAATGCAATTTTACCGTCCTTTTCAGCCATGGCGACAGAGGGTCGTATTATATTATAGGTTGAAGGTGTTTAGAATTGAACTTTGGCCCGGCATCCATTTTACACGTACTCTAAGGTCAAGGAACATAATGTCCTATAGTGGAGACTCGCTGGATCCCGTTGTGAAATAAAGGAAAAACGATAGAATCAAATATTACAAGGCATAGAAGACGTTGATCTGTATAAGCTGCCAAAGGACAGACGACCGGCTAATAACCGACCAAACTGCCAAACATCACATACTCTAACATTTTTATTCTTTAGTGCCAAATGCATTGCCTGCGCATTTGATCAGTTCAAAGTAAGTGGATTTTTCCAAACTACGGAGCTGGAAATGTCTATTCTGTTTACGACCTCAATCCACAAACGTCTTCTTCTCTCACTCAGTTCCTCTGCTACCTCCCCCATGCGTGTATGAATCCCTAGGATAGGAAAAAAAAAAAAGCTTTTGCTTTTGTCCGACCTTCGACATCGACAACCAAACTTGCATAATGGTAGACATTTTCCGTAGCATTTACCAATGCAATGGCGGGTGGAAGTAAACAATGTGGTGTGTGACATCATGTACGTCATACACACGATCGAATTACACACAAATATTTATGAAAATTCCTGGTTCGGAAAAAGTAATAAGCTACCTGTAGTATATTTACCAATGCAATGGCGGGTGGAAGTAAACAAATGTGGTGTATGACGTCATGTACATCATACACACGATCGAATTACACACCAATATTTATGAAAATTCCTGGTTCGGAAAAAGTGAGTCTGAAAAGTAATAAGCTACCAGTAGTATATTCAGAACCAGGGTCAGATTCTAAAATTAGGGGGAGCGAGCAGCTAAAAAAAAAAAGGCCCCAGGATATAATATAAAAGGGGACGAGGTGGTCTATAGAGGCAAGGTGCTCGCCTCTCATGCCAAGGGTCCCGGGTTCAAAACCTAGCTTGTGCAGCATGTTGGAAATTGGGATTTTTCTCATATTTTCGTGTCCCTGGTCCTATTGGGGGGTAGGATCGAGTACCATGTCTTCTCGGGTAAGGACGAAAAAATTCGGAGGGCCCGTGTGCACGTTGCGCACGTTAAAGATACCTTGGCAGTTGGAAATCGTAAAGAGCAGGCCGTACAGGCCGCTGCCCCGGGCAAAATTGAAATTAGAATTAATAGATTAAAAATGTATCCCCATCACACCCCCATATCACCAAAAAAATTTTGAATTCGTTATTATATAAATATTAATATATATTCAGATATTATTATAATACTTTAGAATACAAGTTGTGAGTTGTGAATTATAGTGAGTTGTGAACTATTGTGAGTTGTGAACTGCGCCTAACAGGCTGCGTTACAATTTGCTCTGAGATAGAGAGAGGTAGAGAGTGTGAGAGAGAGAGAGAGAGAGAGAGAGAGAGAGAGAGAGGGTGAGAGAAAGAAAGAGCCAGTGAGAGAGAGCAAATCGAGAGAACAAGACTTTCTGTAAAACGCATAGAGCATTTTTAATGGATATGCGCTGTATAAATGCCATCCATTATATATATGAAATAACTTCACATGCGTTCTACATTGTTATTTTCTACTTACGTGAGGTGCCGTTTTAAAGAACGCATATCCATGTTATTTTGTATTTTCAGGATTAAAAGAAGTAGGTTTTTACAGTAGGCCCTATCACAGACTCATAAATCGATAAGATACTAAAAACGTGTCTTATTTATTTATTTTACATTTGGAACGTAAAAATGGAAACAAAAATGAAACAGTTTGAAAATGTGCCAAACCACCGCAGCCCAGGAGCCACTTGTCTTATCGATCCAACCTATGATAGCCGAAATTTATACAAAAAACAGGGGTGTCAAGTTGTTTTTGAAAGACCGTAGGCTTACAGTTTAATTCTTCGAACGCACGCTCTTCAGCAAAGCTCCCAAGTCCGGGTACGGGAGAAATACATGTAGATTTCCTTCCAAGGGTATGCAAGAAAGTAATAATTAAAAAAAAAAGGAAAAGAAACACAACATTCATCACACAAGGGAACTAGAGACTTCCCCCCCCTCCCCCTCCCCCCCCCCCGCCACCTCTCCCTAAAAAAACAACAACCACCCCCGCTGGAAGATGCCACTTTTGTGGAATGCGCAAGAAAGGGAGCAAGGTCATCGCACAAGGGAACTAGAGAGGGGCGGGGCACCCAATAAAAAAAACAACAAAACACCTCCCGCTGAAAAGTGCCACTTTTGAAGAATATGCACGGAGGGAGAAGTCTGCTCTTTCTATCTCTCTACCTCCCTTTTTTTTTGATTTTTATTGTATATTATTGTAAGTGTATAAATTGTAGTAGGCTGCAAGGACCGAAGAGAGTGAATGACCGTGCGTTTTTTATTTATTTATTTTTTAAACATGTTTTCAAAGATTGGTTGCCTGGTTCTTCTGCGTATTTTGAATTGGCTGCCAGGCTTACAATAAACTTGAACTCTCACCAGTTTCAGTGATAGAATTACACACTTTTCTGTCCGTTTTGTTCGTGCACTTAAGTAGAGAGGTGTGCTCTGCGGACAAATCCTCTTGAACACAATCCCCATTGGCAAAATCCTCAACTGGACAAAATTCCCAAGGACCATAACCCGTAGCTAAAATGGAACAGGACTGTGCAAAGTTTTCTCTAACAAATACTGTAAAATGTAGTTTTATGATAAAGAAGAAATTATTACATAACGAGCTGAGTACCCATTCGATGAACAGGTTTGTGCAGGGTTTTTTTTCGGGGTAAAACCTAAGACGCCTGTGAACTAAGAAAGGCATTAATGTTCATTGTTTCGGTATCATTTAGATCTATTTCCAGTCATGGTTCGCCATTTTAAGGTTTCATTGTAGCTGCACATGCGCATTATGGGCCCATGACATCATCATTTCCTGAAAGTTTTCGGTGCGCACCAATGCACACTGTGTACTGTCCTATCGCTGAGTTTTGGGGATGACCCTTATTCTTTTCGGTCTGAAGATGTGTCCTTTGTTGTTGCATCTCTCTTATAAGCTATCTATGCAGCATTAATGCCTTTCTTAATTCACAGGCGTCTTAAGTTTTACCCCCCCCCCTCCCCCCCAAAGAAAAAACAACCTACACAAAGCTGTTCATGAAATAGGTACTCGGCTAGTTTTTGTGAGATGAGAAAAGCCTTGTCACAACTGTCTCTAATACTTCTATGTGAGCTGGGAACAGATCCAATGGCTCGTTATGCGCTCCCACGACGCGTTAGGGTTACACAAGTAATCAACAAGTAATCAACACAGTGGCCAAACATAGGCCTAAGCACGGGTTCACAAAGCTATGCTTTCCTCGACACCTTGATTCGCCTTATATTGACCACTGTGACAATTCCATGTTGCACTGGAGTGTGCCACCAAAACACCGAAGATAACTTGAGACACGAAATACAGAGACAGAACATTCCTTCTTTCACTATGTCCACAACTTGCGCGCGTATAAACACGGCGAGTACAGAGGTCTGTGTCGGTACTAGTCTTTTTGGTTTAATTATGAAGGGGTGTGGTGCGAATTGTTGCATTGTTGACACCAATTATACACGGGCTAGTCGACGGACCGAATTTGGCGAATTGAACTTTCTCCGTGTCCAGTGTCTCGGCTTATAGTGTGCATTGTGACAATTTCATGCTGCACTGGAGTGTGCCACCAAAATACCGATTATAACGCAGTCGAGCTACTCATAGATCGGTTATGCTTTGTGGAGAGACGAAGTCTTAAGTAATAAATTAGTTGCGAAGGAGATCTACTTCCTCAGAAAATGTTGTTTTCTGCTTAATTACTTTTCAGCTCAATTTATCCACACATCGGTCCACTAGAAACATTGTTTATTCCGTTACTAATCATCTTCAAAAGTCTCAAAACAGCACATACAACCTTTTTTTTCCCTCCTTCTTTTAAAAGTGAAAACTGAGCTCCCAGGTGATCAAATTTTGATTTTTTTTTTTCATTTAAAGTGTCCAAAAAAAAATAAAAAAAATGCTCACCTGTTGACAGCGATATGGATCGATCCTTTCACGGGACGTATTCCATGAGGCGGTGGACCTACCCTCCATCTATCCCTATTCACCCTGTGGTCGATAGATTCAAGAAGCTATTGAGAACATTACTCATTTGTGGGAAATGTATAAGATCTATTTACTGTCTGCCTGTATTCTGTCTTCTGTCTATTTATTTATCTTCTGGCGCCCATCCACCCTGTTCTTAAATCTCCATTAAATTTTCGTCTCTTCCATGCTGTATCTCTCTCAGGGAGGTCTCATACTATGCCCGGTCCAAAGCTGGCAGCAAAATGTACACCAATGAAATAATAGCAAAATCTGACTGTGTCTGACGGGGCTGCGTGATTCTTTTTTCCGTACGAGCTTTAGCAAATTCAGGAGCGGGACAGCAACACATCCCCAAACACAGGTCATCGGCTAAGGGATTTCTCGTCCTATCGAACACTGCCATGGATGCTTCAATCTCTGGACTGTGCCTGATATGACTCTGAACGTCACCGAAAATCCCTGGGTTGTGTTGGAGCTGTCCTGTGTTTGGGGGTATGTTGCTGCTCCGCTCCCGAATTTGCTAAAGCTCGTATGAAAAAAAACAACACTCGACCGGGCTTAGTATGACAAGGTCCCTCTAGGATTTACTAAGAAAATATTGGAAATGTTGATGTGCATTTCTTGACTGCCAGCATCTGACTGTCTGACTGGGTTTAGTAAGATACCTCCCTCACTCCAACCGTACCAATATAGCATTAGATGCTGTGCTCACGAGACATATTGTATGCTTATCTGTTTGCCTAGCTGTCTGGGTGGATTGATGGAAACATGAATGGGTATATTTGAACTTATAATTATGTATTTTCTTAAAAATCATTTTATAAAAATGATTGTCAGTATACATGAATTTATTTTCGCCCAACCACTTGTGCTGACTGAAAATTTAACCTACTTCTTAACAGTGCCGTGGACATCGTTGGCGCCATTATGAGCTTCAAGAATTTTGACTAGCTCGTAGTTGGTCTTCAGAGGAAACTCCTGTCCCGTTGTGGTGAAGAAATATTTCCAGTTCTTGAAACGCCATAAGTCTTCCATACAGATCAGCTCAGGTTCCAAGACAGTAAAACTGCCCCATTTAACGCTTACTCTTCTTCTTGTTTGAATAACGTTCGGGAAACACTCCTCTATACTAGATATTGCTCTGTAAAATGAGCCAAGTGACTTAAGATCCACATGAATGCAGTAATAATTCTGTGGCCGATAAATCGCTCTAAGAAGACGCTCAACCATCTCAGAATCTTTGTAGGCGATCACAGAAAATGCTAAAGGAAAGTTCTTTTCTTCTTCTGACAGAAAAGACGTAATGTATCCTCGTGAAGATTTAAAATACTCACAGTCTGAAGTCATATTAATATAGTCCTCGTCAGTGAGAGGAATCCCAGCAGTTTTACGAATGTTTGCAGCATGCCGTATGTCTTCTTTCACACCAGCAAATAACGGTCTACACTCTACCTCTTTTACTTTGAACAATTTCTGCATCTCGTTCAGCGCCAATGAATATGACATAAGGGGATTTGCAACAGTTGTAGAAGCACCGGTGAAGGATAAATTCTGCGGTACAGTCGTAGTGTAGTTGGTGCCTAACGGGCGGCCTGTGGTGCCCAACGGGCGGCCTGTGGACACGTTCCATTTGGAAGCTGAGATAGATAATATTTTTGAGCTGTCCAGACGATGGGGTCTTGGCTGTGCCAGGTGCGACATTTGATAGACGACCATCAGTATCATCACTGACATGAACATGACACTCAAAACAAAACGACCAAGATACGGTGGCGCTTGGCACATGCATAGTGTTGGAAGTCTCAGCATCATCAGAGAGATTATTTTGAACTGGGAAATCTAAAAACGTAACAAAAACAACAACAAAAAAAAATACGACATGAACATTGGAAAATATCACTTGGCCTAACATAAATAACGTGAAACGTCAATATCAATAGCAGTACGGGTCCCACACATAAACACACCTCGCTGGCTCCAATCTGAAACTGCACATTATATAAATTTTGTGCCAAGGACTTAATTATGTAGCAGCGACAAAAAGACTGCTTTTATTGAAATATGTCCCTTATTTTGAAATAAATTGTCAGTTATACAAATCAGCATCTGGAAGATTGCCCGTCTCCTCACTAAAGAAAGTAATAACGAAAGCAAAATTTACCTACAGAGTTCATAGAATATTTGCCGTTTCATGGCAGGGGCATCGTCATATGCCATGGCAAAGGTAAACTGTTTTGAAATGGATTGGAAATAGCAAAGATACTAGAAACGGTATGATGAAACAGCTAACGCTTTTTTGCGTGCAAAGGTTTTGCACAGCCACCTAGCGGCAAATCCGCGGAGGTCATGAACAATGCCGTATTTCACAAAGCCAACTAGGGAAAATATTGAAATTTGTTCTCAGTTCAGCTATCGCTGTACGCCCTGAGTGAAGTCACTTATTGTGTAATTATAACTTCAATCGCTGTAGGAAAACTCTGGCTATTTTTATTTTTTTTAGTCACAGTAGCACTGTAACAAATCAGCATAATTAATTTACCATTATATCAAGAATTCTTTCCATGCCAATGGGCCCCGCCCCTGATCAGTGCACAAAATGTGTGCACGATGTATTAGAGGTGCAAAGACGGGAGTGTCTCATCTTATTGTTTCAAGTATCTTTGGAAACAGATAAACCTAAGAAATTCAGATGTTGAAAGTCAGAATATACGGCATTATGTAACAATAACATTTATCAATATTTCCCACTCAGATCATACGCCAGTGATGGCAATAGTTTAGACAGTATCTTGTATAGAATCTAAGACGACTTTAAGTTACCGTATAGATATTTTACGAATGTTTGCCTTCCAAACCCTCGACTGGGGTTTGCTCGAATGTGTCCTGGTGGTCACACGACAAATGGCTACAATAGTTTTATATCTGATGAACCGTTGAAGAAAACAGTGCGGGGGGAAACGTTGGTCCAGAAGCAAGATGCTCTCCTCTCACGCCAAAGGTACCAGGTTCGATCCCCAGTCGGTGCAGGCATGTAGGAATATTTTTTTTCGGTTGGAAAATTCCTGTTCCTAGTCCTCTGGTAAGTAAGATCGAGCACCTAGTCTTCTCGGAGAAGGGCGAAAAACTCGGATGGCCCGTGTGCACGCTGAGGACGTTAAAGATACCCTGCAGTTGAAAATCGAAAAGAGCAGGTCGAACAAGGCCGCTGCCCTGGCAAAATTCTATAAAACTAATCCCTACCACAACAAAAAAAATTAATAAATTAAAAAAACGATGAGAAAAGTGAAGAGTAGATACCAAGGGAGAGAACCTCTAAAATAAAGATCTAGAGACAGAAACAACCAACGAAATATTATAAAAACCACAGAAAAACTGTGGGGTCGCAGCAAGGCTATAAGAAAAGCCGAAATTGGACAAAAAGAAAAAATTGTATGTAGCAATGCCTTGCGTCAGAAATAATACCCAAACGATGTACAATGAAATGGAAACTAAAAGAGAATACAGAAAAAAAATGGCCCTTATTTCAACAACAACCTTTGGCAAGGAAAAAAAAAAGAGGAAAAACAACAATTGGAAAATTGAACAGATAAAAGAGTCGAACAATAAAAGATTTGAATATAAAATAGAATCTAAATAGAATATGTCCACTTAGCTGCCAGTTCTTGCTTGTGTTGCATCACAGAAACACATTCTGCCAATGTGTGGAGGCTCGAAATGACTTCTATCATTTCTTACGCCAGGGTTTGCTACATACAACTTCTTCTTTTTGCCATAATGTTTGACAGAAGAAACCAAGTTTCCCGGCCGCTGAAGAGATCTTGGTTTTTCGGAGGCTTCAGACTCGAGCAATATTCAATGCGCATGTAGCAAGCACTTTCACAAGAACAGTTCGCCTAAAGATATTTTGAAAACAGTTACTCACCTAATGCTTGGGAACTCGGCGGGTTAATATTCAAACAACTTTGTTATTTCTTTCTTAATTACAGTGTAATTATTATAAAAGTGATTTTGATTATGTATATGAATGTATTGTTATTTTATTTGTTTCAACAAAATACTTGGTCCTTTATTGGAAATCCCTTTAACCGAAAAGCATAATATTATTTATTATTCACCATTGCCATTGTGAAGTCCATCAATTTTTTTTTTTAAATTAAGTAAAAATTCGACCAAAAGACATTAAAATGTTGGTCTTCATCATGTTTTCTTTTTGTTTAATTAAAAATAATATGTTTGGTCAGAAACCTTCCGCACTTTTTTCCCAATTGGTTACTTTCTAAATTAATGATTTTTGAAATACATATTTCAGTGTACCACATAGACTAATTACAAAGCCAATTAGAGAAAATAATGAGTTATGTTCACTGTTCAGCGATAACTTTCTGTGTAAAACACTATGTCCCCCGAGACACAGGATATCGAGACGAATGAATTCGCCAAATTCCGTCCGTCGATTTGGGCGCGTATTATCCGTGTCAACAGTGCAACAGTTCGCACCACACCGCTTCACAATTTAACGAAAACGACTAGTACCACAGGGCTCTGTGATTAGTACTCACTGTGTTTATACGCGCGTAAGTTGTGGACATATAGTGAAAGATGCAATGGTCCGCCTAGGTATTCTGTGTCTCGGATGATCCCCTAAGAACAGCCTAAAACATGTGTAATTTGCAGATCAAAAAAAAAAAAGGGGTGGGGGGGGGGGGGGAGACTCTTAAAGATAAATATACACGTCTAAGGCCAAAAAAAGATAGCCCTAATAAGAGCATTCTAGATTATTATGTGCTTTTTGCAAAATCTGTATCCGATTACTAGAAATGTTGTGTTGATCATTATCTGTACTGTTTAAAATCTGAAAAAAAAAAAAAAACGGTAAGTGTAATCTCCAATGTGGTCATGCCATTTTAAACAACATTATTTACAGATAAGTTACGTCTTCTATTCACTTGCACTATGCCAGAGCAGTCAATGAATAATCTTCTATAGCCCACAACCAGAATTTATCACAAACTGCGGGCAGTCTTTATTCTGCTGATACAAACTGCACTAGCACTACTCACACACGTTTGATACTCCACAGCATGCCCTGCACAGTTTATGACGCAAGTAACTTATTGAACAGAAGAACGTTAAACATGATACAGCTTAATGCTTTGTGAGGCAGGGTAGAAACACATGGAAAATATAATATATTAACCTCGTAATATATTTGTCTAGATGGCGAACCAGGCATTGCCCGGAATGCCTCTATTCATTCTCTCTCTCTCTCTCTCTCTCTCTCTCTCTCTCTCTCTCTCTAATAATCTACACTTTCATTTACCTCTGGGGGTGAAGGTAGGGGATTGGGAATAGAATAACCTATCGCCTCTCTTTAACTAAATTCGACCCTGCGAGTCACACACAAATAAAAGGCTTCTCACATCTCTTGGTGCTTTTGATAATAGTAACAGGCACTAGACCTGGGAACAATGTTCACTATGAACAAGTTTCTGTATCATTCTTTGACAGACACCTTTAACTGAAAAGGGTGCAGCATGCTCGGTGGTTAAGGACAGTGATAGTAATTAGGAAGTGTTTATGTGTATGAATACAGATAAGGGACAGACGGCTGGTTTGGTCTTAATTTGTAGTTGTAATGAGATAGACAGACAGACAGACAGTCAGACAGATAGACAGACAGACACTGAGACAGACAAACAGACAGACAGACAGACAGATAGATAGATAGATAGATAGATAGATAGATAGATAGATAGATAGATAGATAACCGACAAATAGTTGGACAGACAGATAGATAGATAGATAGATAGATAGATAGATAGATAGATAGATAGATAGATAGATAGATAGATAGATAGATAGATAGATAGATAGATAGATAGATAGATAGATAGATAGGTAGATAATGCTGTAGTTATGAATTCACACCTGTGACAGACGGTGCGAAGACACCAGTTCATAACAACAATTCTCCATCAGTTCGACAAAGCAAAATTCCCACAAGTGCAGCTGAAACTGTTAACTATGACTGATGACTTCGCATTGTCTTTTATCCAGTTCATGATCACCATTCATGTAGAGCATTAGCTTGTTTTATGAAAGAATTCAAAAGATGACATGGCTTCTGCGTTGCTGGTGATAACATAATGGGTCAAAGTGACAGAATACCTTCAAATAATATCAATGTCACGTCAACACTTTGACACTCCTTCGCGATGATCTAAATGATATACATGTGTGGCATTTGAGCGAACGTACTTTACGGATTACGGATGGCCACTGACCCTCGTTTGGGACTGAATTATTGGTTTTAGGAACAGAATCACGAATGATAGGTAGCGCACAACTGACTTCGGTTCTTTTCACTTGGTTTTGATTGAAATCACACTGGTAAAATAAAATTATAACCCACTTCCATATGCGTACACGTAAACAAACACAACTACACACGAGCACGATTGGTTGGACAGAGGGGCGGACACACATCCCATTTGCCAGACGTGGCACAGAAATTCCATCAACAGTAAAAACACTTTTAAAATAAACGGATTTTTAAATTATTATGAAATGAACTATTAAACCCTACAACTTGACTGCTGTTTGAGAAACAATTTCCCCCATTAATTTGGTAGAGAATCATAGAACATTGATTCATTTTCAAGATCTGGAAGTGACTTCGGCATTTCCCGTTAAATTTTTATTTACACTTACTTGATGTTATTTATTTAAAGAATTCTGAAAGCTGAACACAAACCTGTACAAAAAAGCCGTGAAAGGTGTAACGTTGCCATTATCAGGCCGACGCAGCGTTATACTCAAACTCAAGCTCCAGACCAAGTATATCGACGCCATTTGAAGGTCTTTTGTTCTCGGGGGCCTCAGCAGAAGGCTGTTGGCCCCCAATATCGACGCCTTGTTTAATTACATCAGAGCGATCGGCAGCTGCACGAAATGTTTGGTTTTTATAAGCGCAGATATGGCTGTGTGTTTGAGGTTACAGAAGTTCAGATAAGCAGGATGGGAACTTTACAAGTACATATTAACTAAGTATTCATTGGTCTTAAAGACTGACAACCTTGAATACATAATATGAATTCATTGTCGTTCATGAGGTGAATGAACAGGGCAATGGGGGATAAGAGCATATGCCTGTCAAGGGCAACAACTTTATCTAATTTTTTTTTTTTTTCACATTCTCGTGTTTATGGTAATTTTCCTTCGAAAATACTTCACTGTCGCAGTTCTTTCCCATTATGAGGGAACAATTGCCTTGTTCAGATCTCTATGTTTTGATGCAAAGAAATAAGTAATGTATGAGACGACGATCGCGCAATGTTTTATTCCTTTTAATAACAATACATGTAGTAACAATAATCATATTATAAAAATGGACATTTCTGTGCCTGGATTCTTTCTTCACAGGCTCGGAGCATTTTACAATAACTATTACATCTCCCAATAACAAACGTCAATCACACTGTAATTATATTACCCGAGACACAGAATACCGAGACGGACCATTCCTTCTTTCGCTGTCCACAACTTACGCGCGTATAAACACAGTGAGTACTACTCACAGCGGCCTATGGTACAGTTACGAAGATACGCGCTCAAGTCGAAGGACGGACAATGACGAGCCGACTCGGTACCTTGTGTCTCGGATTATATTACTAACATCTGCGCAGCAGTTTAAAAATTACATACATGTACATAAATCTGTACAAATACATCAGCCATAAAATAATTAATAGAAGAATCAGATAAATGGTTGAAAATAAACTGCCTGTGCGCTATGGAAAATCAATAGTGGGTTGCAGGTCTTTGTTTAAGGAGGATACTCGCACTAGGCATTTACAGCTGAAATCGATAGTGTTACAGCCCACGTTTTCAAATATTCAATGCAATGCATGGCAAATACAATTCAATTCACAAGTATGTCGTTTGCCTTGATACAACAGCTGCTGATAACTGAAAAAAGTACATCAATACATCTGCCCACCAGTGTTCTATTCCATCTTCTATTTCTCGAAAAACACACGTTCAAGATTTTTTTAAACATGATTTCAACAATAACATTTTTCAGGGCACAGAAATGCATATCATTCATTAGTGTTATCTCCCCTACTAATATTAGAAACATTATTTTACTTCTACATAAAAAAGTCAGTAACAAATGAAAAGAAAAAGTAGAAAGTATATTATATACTGTACATTGTGTTAACATTTCTAAGACATAAACTGATGAGGGGGAGGGGTGGTGGGGGTCGGATGGGGGTGTCACAGAGGGGGCCTGTCTGTTATATTACAGGGGGGCCCAGCTGGGCTTTTGTGTAGTAATTGTTATAAAAGGACCGGGGGTCATACTACTATGGCCGAAGGGGGTGGGGGTTGGGGTCATGCAGCTGACACCTTTAATGAATCTGTCACCATGACAACATTATCTCTATAATTTCAGTGGTCAACAGCAGCATAAAGAAGCGGTTGTTTTCCCCAGTGTGGATGCCTCAACTCCCTGATCAGATTCCGCGGAAAAAGAAAGACAGGTCTTTGTACTGTCTCCCGTCATCTTTCACAAAAGGTTCCATTCAGGGATAGGATTGTTATCACTGGGATTTCAACAGCCTCATTGAAAGATATAAATTTACATGTACTTGGAATACGTGAAGTGGGCTGTAGAATACAGCCAAAGTAGATTCCCCATATAATTTCAACAACTGCACATAGAGCCCACCTAGATTCGGTCCGTTTATATAGTGCAATTCTTCTCATCTAAAGTGCCTAGTGGCTCGGTGACCGAATTCGGTGGCCTTTGTGTGGCTACCCTAATAAATCAACCAGACTGGAAACACAAGAGTCGGGCTGTGTCGTTTTTTACGGAAGTTAATGAGATGCGGCCGTATAACCAACATGGCCGGCGCTTGAGAAATTCCGATTCTAGTTCTATCTGCAGTAGAAATTTCTTTTTATTTGTCAAGATTGGTTGTACATGTATTAATAATTCATTAACTTGCCTATCCTTTCATTTTATTGTCTACAGCTGCCTTTTTAAAAATTGTTATAAATGATGACCGTATGAACTTTTAGCGACCGCTGCATTGTAGCTATGCTGAAGCGTCGGTCGCAACCCGTAAACCTACAATGGCGGACCTTTCGCTGTTTTGTGACATCACCATAGCGTACTTTACAACAGGCCTTATCAGCGCGCGACTGGGGACTATGACTGGGGGCCTACGGTGAAGGGGGAAAGGGAGGCTACTCTCGGTGCTTTGTTTCAAACGCTGTTTCCGCTCGTGTTTTGTTTACTTTGTGGCTGCATTCCATCATGGGCAAGAAATGCTGTGTGTACGGATGTAAAACAAACTATTCTTCTCAGAAAGTATGCGGTGCAGAGAAAAAACTGTCTGTGTTCCGATTTCCGAAGGATGAAAGCGAGAAGAAAGCATGGATTTCTGTAATTCCGAACGCTAAGTTGAATGTTACAAATGATACAGTTGTGTGCGAACTTCACTGGCCTGCTGAGTTTGAAACCATCACTACGACAGGGAAGCAACGGCCGAAATATCCACCAAGTGTTTGACCAAATGTACCAGCCAGCCAAATTCCAACACCTGCACCTCCTCCCCGTGGAACCAAGTGTTCATCTAGCTCTCAGAGGAATAGGGAAGAGGATCAGCTCGCAGCTTTCTTGGAGAGTGACAATGTGACATTTTCTGAACTGAAGGAGAAACTGTTGGCCAAGGAGCGAGAACTGCCAGTTCCAGTGTTTACTTACATAGACGATGGTGTTTTGCATATTCAATCAAAGAAATTTGTGGGTGGAGTGCCTGAGTTTGTGGTCAATGTTTTTCCTGATCAATCTTTTGATAACTATCACTTGGGTGTTAGATGTACTGCTGCCTCCTTGTCCAAAAATAGAATAACAACAATAAAGGCATGGTCGGCCCTGGAGGAAAATGTAAGGTGTCTCAATTCCATGGAGATGGACAACAAGAAAGTGATCATTCAGCAACAGTTAAAGGTCATGGGAACGCGGAAAGTTGGCAAGTCATTCTACACCCCCGACATAGTCATCCGTGCTTTCCAGTATTTCGCCACATCTCGGTGTCTGTACGAAAGACTGCGGAATGATTTTCAGCTGCCTTCTGTTCAAACTCTGACCAGAATCACATCCAAGGTTGCAAAGGTTGATGAATCAACGTACTCGGAAGCTGTTTTCAGCTCACTTGACGAGAAGCAGAGACTTTGTGTGCTTTTGCAGGGTGAGGTGTATGTGAAGAAAATGATGTTGTACCATGGAGGTCAGGTGTTTGGGAGGAGTGTAGACAACCCTCAGTGCTTAGCAAAGACTGTATTAGGGATCATGGTCTCATGCATGTTTGGTGGGCCCAACTTTCTGTCCAAGATTCTGCCTGTCTCTCGGCTAAACGTCCCTTTCCTGCAGGACCAAGTGCAGCTGTCCCTGGAGGCTATCACATGGGCTGGTGGTCACGTCAAGGATATCGTGTGTGATGGCAACAGGACAAACCAGGCCTTCTTCAAGCTATTTCAAGCCAATCCACAGACGCCATGGGAGACAGAATCTGGTCTGTTTCTCCTGTATGACTTTGTCCACCTTCTGAAGAATATTCGGAACAACTGGCTCACTGAGGCTACAGGGGAACTCACATTCCAGCATGAAGGCGTGGCAAGGACAGCCAAGTGGGGTCACCTCATTCAGCTGTACAGACTGGAGGCAATTTATGGATGTCAGGCAGAAAGATTGTCTCCAGGCCGCAGTCAGTGACCCAGATGACGAGAGGCTGACCACAGTTGTACAGTTTGGAGAAATGGCTCGACAGATGGCAGGGAAACAGGGCAATAGACAGAAGCAGTTCACACATGACACCGCCCGCGCCATCTACCACACATGCAATGGACTTGTTTGCCTGTGACGTCAACTGCTGTCAACGTCTCATCAGTATGTGCTGCTGGGACAGTTTTCCACAGATCCGCTTGAAAAGGAGTTCAGCAAGCTGCGTCAGGGCTCAGGTGGCACATACTTCATCAATGTTCAACAGATAGTTGAGAAGACCAGAATCAACAGAGCCAAGCTGCTGCTGAGCCTGAAACAAGAGGTGGATGGGACAGATGCCGGCCATGCCTGTCCTGACTGTGATTTTACTCTTGAGTCTGACGAGAAGGCGTGTGAGGCAGTGGACAACCTGGAGGTGCTGGAGTCGTCCGTTTCATCAGAGACCAAGGCGGCACTGGTGTACATTGCAGGCTATGTCACCCGCAAAGACCCAGAGCTTGACGAGGTGGCATCGTTAGGACAGACAACGTTCTATCACCAGAAGTTTGGGCAATACACAGACTCACTTGACAGAGGTGGCCTCAAGATCCCATCCGACACAGCGTGCCAGTGGACAATTTTCTGCTACATTGCCTTCAACTTGGTTAAAGATTCAGTGTGTAGAAAATCTTTCTGCAATATTGCAATGACAATCTCTGACACATTTGACTTTGATATGAAGGAGAGACATGCCAGGATTCTGTCCAACATCTTCATCAAGAACCACTGCTCTGCTGTTACACCCCGTTCTACAAAGGAGCCTGCCCTGAAAAGGTTGAAATTGTCAGAGTCGGCTTAGAATACTTCTCAAGTTAGTTTTATCTGCTTTGTTTTTTTTTCTTGTTTTTTTCTTGCACACTCATCACTGTGATTACTCTAATCAATAGACCATCAACAATTTTGCCAATTCATCAGTCTTGCCCTTGGTGTGCTTATAGATCTAAGAGTTGCAAAACTAATAACAGTCATCAAAAGTAAAAAAAAAAAAAAATCATTTTGAAAATCTAATGGTCTTATATTTAGAGTAATTAGTTTTCTCTCTCTCTCTCTCTCTTTCTCCCTCCCCCTCCCCCCCCCCCCCCATTTCTTTGTTGTTGTTGATGATTTTATTGTTCACTTATACAATTTCTTTGTTTGACACCAAGTTGACCAACACTTGTTGTAGTTAAACTTACAGTCAGTCTTGAGTCAGCAATGCTAATTTCTTGTTATTGTCTGGTGTAAAGATGACACTGAATAGCATCAAATTAGGAAGTATGCAACAGAAAATGCTTACAAATGTAGATTACAAGGAACATAAAGTAAAATAACAGCCATGGGATAAATTTGGTGTGAAGCGGAATAGCAAATTAGTCTTATACTGCAATATAGTAACACTGGTATAGTAGGCCCCCAGTCAGAGCCCCCAGTCGCGCGCTGAGAAGGCCTGTAGTTAAGATCGCCATGGACGTCACACAATGGGCTCATCCAGTCTGGGTATTTTATTAGTCTGTGGGTCCAAGACAAGAAATGAAAGGGAAACTCAAAGCGAAGTCAAATTTTTTAAAGCAACATCGCAAACTGACTGACTCAATAATTCAGCATATTGAAATTAAAGAGGACAATAAATACAAGTGAATTTATCTGATAAAAATTAGAATTATATCTGCAAGCAAATGTCAGTGACGTTGTTCCCTGTTTTGTTATTCTACGATTGGTTGTGGGCGTGTTGCCCGATTCAGCACTACTGGACGGCATTATCATCTCAGGATGACCTACATTTATACTGACCAATAAAAAATATTGCTGACTCGACCATACATGCAAGTCTGACAGCCGGAAGGAAATAAAAGTAGTCGGACACCGGTCTAGTTACTCTAGTCAATCATGAAATGATGGTTGTTTAATTATGTGGAAGAAGTGAATATTAAATTCAATACAAGTTCTCTAGTCTTATTAGAGCTAGCACAAAAAACAACAACAACAGCCGCAGAGTCTTTCTAAAGAATATATAAAAGTGGTCGGACCCCGGTCTAGTTACTCTAGTTAATTATGAAATGACGGTATTTCCCGAGGTTATTTTTGGGGAGCATCGGCACTCAGTCCATTTACTAATGTAGTTGAAGGTGGATCTACTCTGCTTTTACTGGTATATATCTTGCCGAATCAATTCACTCCCATGCACTGAAAAACCGTTTATATGGAATGCTTAGAAATCTGTCACAGATGACTGCGGTGAATGTTCTAATCAACTGGAACTCTAAGAGACACAACTTTCAATTTTTTTTTTTTTTGTATAAATGTAACGGGGTTGAGTGTTAGTTAAGCAGAAACTATAATAATTTTGTAACCAGAGAGGAAAACTAGTTAACGGCACTTGATATAAGGTGGCACAGTCTTGCGAACTGACCTAGCCGTTCACCGTCGCATCGAACAAGGGAGTTAGTTAAGATGTAGCAGCTTGGAATGGGGTCGACGAGGTAGCAATTAGCAGAGCTATAAACTCCCGCACGCTCCTTTCGACCTCAGAACGCTGAGAGCAGTGCCTTAACAGGCCGTAAAGTACATGTATAATCATTATTAATAGGTGATGACTAGGACATGAGGTATGGCCTAAATGAGGAAGACTACCCTGGGAGCACCCAAGAGCCAATGAAATACATCTAACAAGTCTTAAATGCACACTCTTATAATTTCAAAACAATGACTCCACAAGTAGACATTTGTACAATATATTATTTGTCACTCCTGTGCATCCAAACAAGGGAAGGCTACAGAATTAGAGATGAATCAAGCAAGGCAACAACAGATGCGATTAGCATGAAAAGAAATTCTACAAACAATATGACCATGGAAAGGGTTTGTAATGTATCAGATCAGATCAGGGGACTTAACTCATTTCAGAGATGTATTGTTAATTGTGGAGTTATGTTCCTTTAAACATTCTTTTGTTTGTATTCTTGTGCGGTTTCTGGATGCAGAAGATCTGCACGAGAATAAAGATGGCCAAGGCTGCAAACACGTGTTAGTGTTCTTTCAATATGAGCTTCTAACTTCAGCACCAACATACTACAGTGTTGTTTGAGCACAGTGTGATGAATGAATTTGTAATCTCTTAACACTGAGTCTATTTAATGTGTAATTCATATGCTGCTTAACCAAACATATTTCCAGCAAAGGATACCAGTTATCATTACAGCCAACTTGTTTCTTCAAAACACTGTCAGTTCTTCCACAGTTTACACTCAATAAAATCCTTACAGAAAAGGCAGAAAAATTACAAGCGAAGAGGGAAAATGCAAAGAAAGAACCATCACCCGAGGACATCAAAATTGAGCAGATGGATAAAAAGAGGAAGGAAATACATAAAAAAGATAACAAGACTGAGAGAGAACGGATAGAATACACAGAGCTCAATAAAACAGTGAAGAAAATGAAGAGAATCAGAGACCGAAGAAAAAGGACACAAATGATTAAAGACATAACTGAAAAGGGCAAAGGAGCAAAAGAAATGTACAAGCAAGGAAATATGAAGAAAATATCATGCATGCTCAAACCAAATGGAGAATCGACAACAGATAGAGAAGAAATACTCAGCATATGTGCATATTTCTACAAAACACTTTATGAAAGAACTGTGGATCAAACAGAGACCATTACAAGGACAAGTCAAGACACAGAACAAGTACCACCCTTCCTGGAGGATGAGATAGAGGATGCCCTGAAAATGATGAAAAACGGAAAGGCCCCAGGAAATGACGGAATCACCAGTGACGTAATCATGGCGGGAGGCAAAGATACCATCAAATACATCACACAAGCATTCAATGAAATCCTGAAGACGCACACCATCCCAGACGTCTGGAAAGAGGCAAAAATAATAATACTGTTTAAAAAAGGGGACAGAAGAGACATAAAAAATTACAGACCAATAAGCTTGCTGGCCCACACATACAAGCTATTTACAAGAGCACTGCAAAACAGAATGGAAAAACAGCTGGACGAGAACCAACCAAGAGAACAGGCGGGCTTCAGAAAAAGATACTCGACAACAGACCACCTACAGGCCCTCAGACAAACAATCCAGAAATGTCAAGAATATAACATAAAACTGTGTGTAGGTTTCATCGATTATGAGAAAGCCTTCGACACTATTGAACATTTTGCCATCACCGAAGCTCTAAGAAAAATCAATATGCAAGAGACTTATGTGAAATTGCTAGAAAACATATACAAAGACGCCAAAGCCAGAGAGTACACATAGACAACCACGTGTCAGAAACATTCAACGTAGAAAGAGGAGTGAGACAGGGAGATCCAATATCACCTAAAGTATTTACAGCAGTAATAGAAGAAATTTTCAAATCATCAGGTCTGGAACTTGGAATAAATATTGATGGAGAACAGCTGAAAGACCTTAGGTTCGCAGATGATGTGGCACTGTGTACGGGAGACACAAAGCAAATGGAGAAGAACCTGAACATACTAAACAAACACAGTAAAAAGGTCGGACTGAAGATACACAAAGGCAAAACGAAATATATGACAAATTATGAAACAGATGAAGATATAAAAGTGGAAAATAAAGTAATTGAAAGAGTAAACCAATACAAATACCTTGGCCAAACAATTCAAATGGAAAATCAAACAAGCTGTGAAGTGAGTGCAAGAGTAAGAGCAGGATGGAGCTGCTTTGGAAGGTACAGAGAAATTTTCCAAAATAAAGACATACCAATATCCCTCAAGAGAAAAGTGTTCAACCAATGCGTAATCCCCACGATCACATATGGATGCCAGACATGGACCATGTCAAGACAGATCACCACGAAACTAAGAACCACCCAAAGAGCAATAGAAAGAAAAATGCTAAACATAAAGCTACAAGACAAAGTACCACACACGGAAATACGAAAACAAACAAATGTTACGGACTTGGTGAAAATGGCTCTCAGACTAAAATGGAGATGGGCAGGACATCTAGCCAGGACACAAGATAACAGATGGACAAAAAGATGCACAGAGTGGAGACCGAGGACGGGGAGAAGATCACGAGGACGACCAGTAGGACGATGGAGAGACGACATCACAAGAACAGAGGGTGCGACCTGGACAAGGAGTGCGCAAGATCGAAGCAAATGGAAGGCATTGTCAGAGGGCTACATCCTGCAGTGGAGGGACAACGCCTAGGTTCAAGGTTCAAGGTTCAAGAGTTAAATCTAAAACTTAACTTCAGACTTACCTCCGGAGATACAACTGAACTATAAAATGAATGGTTCCCACATCAGTGAGTTATCTGGGGGACAAGGTGGTCTAGAGGCAAGGTGCTCGCCTCTCATGCCAAGGGTCCCGGGTTCTAAACCCGGGCAGTGCAGGCATGTTGGAAAGTGGATTTTTCTCATATTTTCAAGTCCCTGGTCCTATTGGGGGGTAGGATCGAGTAGTTCTTGGAAATTGGATTTTTCTCATATTTTCAAGTCCCTGGTCCTATTGGGGGGTAGGATCGAGTACCTAGTCTTCTCGGATAAGGACGAAAAAATTCGGAGGGCCCGTGTGCACGTTGCGCACGTTAAAGATACCTTGGCAGTTGGAAATCGTAAAGAGCAGGCCGAAAGGCCGCTGCCCGGGCAAAATTGAAATTAATAGATTAAAATTTATCCATATCATCTCCCCCCCCCCCCCCCCCCGCCAGAACAAGAAATAATAAAACAAGTAAAGTGAGGTGTAAATGCCAAGGGCAGCGAACCTCCTAAAATAAAGACCTCAAATAATCAGTGAGTTATCTGTGTTTCTTGACCTTTGATAGTAAGGTACACATACGGTATGGACGTCACTGGAATTCTGGTTTTCACTTCAGCGATCAGGCCCAAGATAGAACATTCTGGATCACGATTTTAATTTTATGTCCTGTGATGTGTGCAACTTTGTGTGAGCCACCACATGTGACGAAATGACTGCAGTGGTTGTGTAAATCCGGCAAAGAGCTTAAATAGTTTTCATTGAATGGCTGTGTGTCATGCAAGAACGTTGTGTGGAAGAAAGTTCTCTTCGGGCGCTCCTCGTTACTTTAGCAACTAGAATGAAGCGACCTCGGTGCGAACTAACTTGCTGGATGAAATTGGCAGTAAACAATACACAAGTGGTCAGCGACAAACTGAAAGTTAATAGAAGATAGAAATTTGAAGAACTGCTATAGAATCCAAAAGGACTTATGACTATCACAGACCAACAATAACCCAAACTGTTATGCGTTCTGAAACGAATTATTGTCATATGGGTGGCAACATGCATCTGATCTATTTGCTTTGTTTTGGTTTTTTCTTGAAAAAAATGGTTCAAACGCACTTACTTTTGAAGAAATTGACATTCCTTCCAGATGTGCTCTTCAACGCACTGGTAATCTATTATACATTTCAGTAACTTGCAACCTTTGGCACGAGTCACTGACCAAACTTTACACTATTCAGGCCTTAAGGCCTTAAATATGGCAGGAAGGTGGCAACTGAGATAAGGAAGATGATGGCTATAATTAAAAGTTGTTTACTTCAAGCATATATTTAAAAAAAATAACAATGTTTATTGCTATGTAACATCTGTATTTTTGCATGTTTGTTTCGTTTTACATAATTATATATTTCACAGAATCTCCACCTTTGAATGCAAAAGGCTTTTTTTTATTAGCCCACCTACACTAACCCAATTCTACATGTTCATTTCAAATACCGCGGAAGGTCACGGAAGTTTTTTATTATTTTGATTAGTTTGGTTCTTGTATTTATAGAAAATGCATTGTTTCATCGTGCT
>OZ007581.1:25393542-25476042 GCA_963931925.1 Onchidella celtica | reverse complement strand
TTATTACAAAATAAGCTACTTCAATTAGGCTAAGGCCTACAGTGATAGCTGAACAGTGAACAAAATTCGGCATTTTTTCTATATTGTCTTTGTAAAATACGCCATTGCTTATGAATTCCATCCATTCGCCATTAGGTAACAGTACAAAATCCGTGCACGCAAAACGTGCAAGCTGTACTATCTTCTTGTCTCTGGTATCTTTGATAAAAACCAGAGAGATATATGTATAGATTGATCCCACTTCCGCAAATTGGCGAAACTGGGTCGCTGCGGTAAACAAGAAATTAAAGAATTGAAAGAGACCGCCTTCACCAAAGCTAGTGGGCATATTCTGTGACTTGTTCATTTTTTGTGTGTGTTGATTGAAACTATTCAGAACCGTTGGTAAGCTCTACCGCCCCGTGGAAATGGACAAAAGGGTATTGTTTACCGCAGTGACCGACTTTCCGCTCCACGCCAACAGTGGTTTCGCGGAGCCCTCCGTGCTTCGGTGTGGAAATTGATCAATAGTGAAACCTGTCTATACATATATACTCTCTGACAAAACTAAGTTCTTCAACTGTTGAAATGACTGCCTTTGTAGAAACCCACAAACTATTAAAACCTCAGCTTTTTAGTAGCTTTAAGCATTGTCAAACTCTTTCAAACGTCCGCTCAGACTGAAGATTCTCCTTGCCATCTCGTAAATTAAATCTTTGTCCTCCTTGATACCAGCATATGAAGTAATTCTGTGCTTGTCATTCGTGAAATGGAGGGCTGGAAAAGACAGACAAGGATAAAAAATCAGCATTAATATTAATCCATATGGGCTGTAGGTGGGTTGTAGATAGTCTAAATTGATCCATATGGGCTGTAGATAGTATAAATTGGCTCATAAGGGCTGTAGATAGTCTAAATTGATCCATATTATATGGGCCGTAAAAAGTGTAAATGAAGCTGTAATCTATCTCTCCCTCTATCCTTCTTTTTCTTTCTCTCCTTCACCCACCTCTCGCACCTCTATTTCTCGTTTCTCCTTTTTCTCTCCCCCCCCTCCCCCCGTCTTGCCTTCTACCTCCTCCCTCTTCCGCTCTCCCAGCCTCTCCTCTCAGCTAGCAGGAAATTAAAAGAGAAGGAGCGATAGTCTTTATTCAGCATGGATCACGGCCCTGTGATATTTCCACAACTGTTAACAGGGGCAAAAAGTGGAACAGCTTTTCCCTATGACTGTAGTATAACAGCTTTTCCCTATGACTGTAGTATAACAGCTTTTCCCTATGACTGTAGTATAACAGCTTTTCCCTATGACTGTAGTATAACAGCTTTTCCCTATGACTGTAGTATAACAGCTTTTCCCTATGACTGTAGTATAACAGCTTTTCCCTATGACTGTAGTATTTCAGTACATCACCCCTGGGGGGGGGGGGGCGGCTGTTGGACCACACCATAAAAATTCCTCCTTGTCCCCAGAGCCGGTGTGCTACCCGCGAATGTACGCCATCCTATTTTAACCTCCTGGATATTCTAGGATATCCTCGTATTTTCCCCATATTGTAAAGCATTCGCCCCATTTCTCGGTCACCATTGTATATCACTGTGTTTAGGTTGTACACCTAAAGTGCCTGTCCTTGTACACTTTATTTAGAGATAAATGCGAAATGTTAGGAATAATCTGCCCAAAGTTCTAAACCTCTTTGGAAACTACTATTGTTGTTGTTTTTTCTATATGTGTATAGGGATAAATGCTTTTGTCAATTTTAAAGAATGATGCACCCCCTCCCCCCTCCATAAAAGTTTTAAGTTCAAAGGTAATTCCCTACCGATACAAGAAAAGCCTTTATGGTGTCTTTTCAAGTAGGACGCACAAGAATTCAATACTATCCTTATATTAATAGCTGAACTTATTATGTACAAAATATTCATAAATGCTGTGAGGAAATAATTATTACAGACCGATATATGGAGGATGAATATACCTAAACATGCAGGCGATGAATTTGGTCCAGGCAATGCTGGTAATAAGGGGGCACAACCGATAAATAACAAGCCTTTCTTCCTTTTTCATGGATTGGCTCCCTTTGAATATCTACGGCAAATAGATAATAATATGATTATGCAGAATAAAAATGATTGTTATTTCTTTCACTTTCAAGTTGTGCGTCATTCAAGGGCCTGAGAGACGCGACAAAAAATAATGCTTTGTTCTAAAAGTTTATGAAAATAAATTGATGCGAAATAGGTATTAAAAAAATTATAACAATAAAGTTCTCTACACAGAAAAATTACACTAGATAAATACCTAATGTGAAAAAGAGAGAAACAAAAGCTGATAAATTTCGCTATCTGATAAACATTCAAAGATACCCAATTAGTCAAACACGTAAGGATCAGGTTGGGAAAGTGACAATTTTTATGCTCTTTTTATGATCAAATCAGACTAAATAACCAATTTGATCGTATGTATGGCGTATGCTTTGGAACCCACAAGGACACAGGGAGAGAGGCCAGGACCAACATGGAGGAGAGGCACGGAGGAGGATAATGAAGAGTGGTGGCTACACATGGAAGTATTCGCCCCATTTGTCGATCACCATTGTGTACTACTGTGTTACACCTGAAGTGCTTGTCCTTGTACACTTTTCTTTGAGGGAGGGCAGGGGGGATATAAATGTCGAAATGTTAGGAAGAATCCTAAAGTTCTAACCCTCTTTGGAAACGATTTGTGTGTGTGTGTGAGGAATCGCCCAGGATAGAGACAAGTGGAAGGCTGTCCATCGTGGGCCTATACCCTGATGATTACGCACGGTGTGGGGCAAAGATGATGATGGTGAGGTCACAAAACGTATTACTATACATCCACAACGGAGTCCACTATACTTTACATAGACATACGGTCGTGCAAGAAAAATAGATATAGAGATATATTGCACGCGGGGGAGTAGGTTAAGGGCAAGAATTAAAAAAAAAAGCCAAAAATTTACCATATTGCATGCGCGCTGGGAGGGGGGGGGGGGAGGGAGGCTAGGTTAAGGGCAAGAATACAACAAAAAAAAAGTCGCTGGCCGATGGAAATGGAAATGAAGGCTCTATGCAGCGTGATTCCATCAGCGCGGAGTCTGGCTAGGTTATCATGAAACGGGACGTTTTCTAAGTACTGCTCTTGTTCCGCAAGATCTACTCCGCTATTTTTACAGAAGATGCCATAAAACACCATTTGCCTCTGAATACTTGTTCACGGCATCCGTTCTGTCCCGCTCCTCACCGCTATAGAGGCAAAGCGAGTTTTGCGTACTCATTTTTGTAAAAATCTCGGAGCGGATGCTGTGGACAAGATCATCTTATTTAAATTGTGTCAATTATTCTTTAAAAACAATTTTAGGATTCATTAAAATCTGTTTATAATCCAAAGAAATGTTTATTACCAAACTGATTTAGAATAAAAAGGATTACTGTATTTGTCATGGTTTAAGTACTATAATTGCCGTGCTGGGTCACGACTTGCAAGGAGTTGATTTTTCACGGTCTCGTTGATTATAACCAGCGTAATTTGTCCTTGAACTGTTCTCGTGAACAGTTTGTTTTTGAAACACTTTTTCTTAGAGATGGAAAGAAAGTGGGGCGAGATAGAATAAATGGATAAGTTAGGAGTGACAGTGCAATTCTCGACCCCGTGATTTTGATGAACACTTAGAAGGGAAGAGAAGGGGTGAATAAGGATAGATAGTTTAAGACGCTTGGTCGCGTTCAGAAATTCGTACATAAAATGTAGAAAGCACGAGGGTTTAAAGATTTCAGTAATTGTTTTGACATTTTAAATTGACCTTGTCTGTTTTTAGTACAAAGCCGTGACCAACTCCCACGTAGAATATATTAATACTGCGAGATGAGCTCGCATGGATGCACCAATCAAATCTAGGGATTTGGACGGTAATTTGCAGGTGGCTGCACAGTATAAAAGCGTAGCCATACCTATGTCCATTACTCCATACAGAAAACTCCAATCTGTGCAGGCGTCGGCACGATTCTGCCTGAAGAATCCTAAGTCTGTTCGATGTCATGTCTAGTCCACTATAGACATTTGAGATGAAGCCATATGCTTGAATGAGATATGCCCACTGCTATTGTCCACTGTTCCCTGGTTGTTTCTAACACCAGGGACCAAGCGTAAGTGTTTGTCCATTGATGACTCAACAATGAACGAGGAGCTGAACATAAGTTATCCACTAGGACAGGATTGCCGCATATACTAGGAGCGCTACCCAAGAATGCAAGACAAAGATTTATATTGACTTGCAATTAGTATGAATGTATGGCATACACATCTGTGAATTGGGGTTGATTTGTCTGGATGAGGCTGGGAATTGCCAGCCCATCCTAGAGTAGATATCTAGACTTGGCTACGTCAGTTTATATTGACGAGCTCGATCCATTATAAGCGGTAGGCACAAATAGCTGAGATGACATCGTCGCCAGAGCCAATATTAGTATATTGATTGATATATAGTAGGCAGACCAGATCTGAGAGATATATAATTAGTACTTAAATTGTTAGTGAGTCAGAATTATCATAATATTATAGGAATCTAGAGAAGACTTCTAGTGACATATTATTGAATTTAGATTTGATGCTGCTGATGTTGTCTTTACTATGTAATAGATCTAGACAAAATTGTTAGGGTAATTAATGTAATTAAATTTGTGGCCCTGCAGGTCTGTTTATGAAACTTATTCAGATTGTTCTTAGTGTGTGGCATGGTACGAAAGATTGAATATTAAATACCTCTCGATTTAAATGCAGTCATAATACCATCATTGAGAAGACCCTCTTCATAACAGCTAGAGGGGACTTTAGTCGAGTCTCGTAACACTGAAGGGCACTATCACCCAGTCCAGATTCGTAACAGTATTTTATTGGGCGCTATTTTGCACTTGTTCTTGTCGAGCAAATTTACGCACAAACAAAGACATGACGCAGCTGATTACCAGAAGGGCTGTTGTTGCTTGCACGTACGTACTTCGAGCGTTTTGAGCGGGGGACGCATACGTATACGTACCTACTTCTAATCCGTCCTTATCCTCAACCCTAAATCTTATCGAATCCGTAACCCTGCCCCCTACCCTTTCAACCCCCCCCCCCCCCAAAAAGGAGGAAAAGAAAAGGAACTGTGAAAGCATAATTAATTAATAATTATTATTAATTAAAGCTGTTGTTAGGAGCATTTCCGGAAGAGGTCTCTGGTTCTGGAATCACAAAGGCTTTAAAATACGTACCCCTAGAGCAACAAAACTTTTGGGACGTACGTGCTTGTAACAATATTCTTACCAGAAATATCTATCCAATTGAAGTCAATAGTTGGTGCAGTGAAACTTGTTCGGCGGTATCCTTCTCCCCACACCGGGTGATAAATGCCTTGTGAATGGATAACCTGTAGGATAAACACACCGAAAGAGAGAATGTGAGGGGAGAGAGAGGCACACACACACACAGACATATAGATAGATAGAGAGATAGATAGATAGACAGACAGACAGACAGGCAGGCAGGCAGACAAACAGACAGACAGACAGACAGATAGACAGACAGACAGACAGACAGACAGACAGACAGACAGACAGACAGACAGACAGACAGACAGATAGATAGATAGATAGATAGATAGATAGATAGATAGATAGATAGATAGATAGATAGATAGATCAGGGCCTTCTTAAGATTTTTAACTGCAAGTCAAAGAAACTAGGAGGCAGAGCATTTACACACTGTGCCCCGCACATCTGGAACTCACTGCCAAAATCATTGCGAGAAGCATCTACCGAGTCAACGTTCAAACCTAGTCTAAAAACCCACCTTTTTAAAAAACACTTTCAGTTTTGAAGTCTCATTCCCAATCCATTTATTTTCTCATTTCACTTTAATTTTGCTGTTTTATCGTTTAATTTCTGTCTTATAATATGTTATGTGTGTGTATCTATGTATACAATGTTGTATAGCAGAGAGGGAGGGTGAGAGAGAGAGTGAGAGAGAGAGAGTGAGTTGCAGATGGAGAGAACACGACTTTCTGTAAAGCGCCTAGAGCCAACGGTTTGGATTGGGCGCTATATAAATGATCTTCATTATTATTATTATTATTATTATAGATAGACAGATAGATAGATAGATAGATAGATAGATAGATAGATAGATAGATAGATAGATAGATAGATAGATAGATAGATAGATAGATAGATAGATAGATAGATCTAGATAGATCTAGATAGATAGATAGATAGATAGATAGATAGATAGATAGATAGATAGATAGATCTAGATAGATAGATAGATAGATAGATAGATAGATAGATAGATAGATACATTGATAGATAGATAGATAGGCAGGCAGACAGAAAGGTAGAGAGAGAAACGCCAGAAAGAGGCAAAAATAGGGAGGAGAGAGAGAGACAGAAGAGAGAGAGAGAGAGAGAGAGAGAGAGAGAGAGAGAGAGAGAGAGAGAGACAGAGAGACAGAGAGAGAGAGAGAGAGAGAGAGAGAGAGAGGCAGAAGAGTGAGACTGAGTAATTCACATTCACCATTACAACAGCTATAATAGAAGGTTTTTTTTGTTGTTGTTGTTGTTTTGCCCTGCAATTGGCCTCAACAAGATCTGTGCCATAAGGTTCTATGCCATGTTACTTCATGTGTTATGTCTGTTATAGACTTATGACATGTTTATATTGTACTACGTGAGATATGTGCTCTGTGAAAATGAATTTCCCGCCAGAGATAATAAAGTGATTCTTATGTTATCTTATTATGGAAAAAAAATGGCAACGACAACAACAGCAATGGTACTGGCAACACATGGAAACAAAGCACATAGGAGACCTCCTTAGGTCAGGGATGACAATGCAATTTTGTACGTTGTTTTGACTGTCTGTTCTGCTGGAGCAGGGTTGGTTCTGGTTGAAGACGCCAGTGCGCGCCACAGAATAGGGAATTACCAGACGCGAAAGAAGCTCACTACAGGAAGTATGCGCACGGCCATTTTGGATGAACTGCAGTTGTACTTGCTCGGCGGTAAACAATACCCGTTTGTACATTTCCACTGGCAGTAAGAACTTACAAAAGGCTCTAAATAGTTCCAATTAACCCAAATATATGAACAAACTACAGTAAACAGGTAGGCATACTGTCTTCGTTGAAGGCGGTCCCTTTGAATTCTTGTTATCGCCGTGACCTAGTTTCGCGATCTGGCGGAACTGAGATTTCTCTCCAAATGCATACTCTCTGCTGTTACATTAAACATCGTTACGCGAGTGCTTTAGTTATGAACAACTGATCTCATCCAACATGGAGCAGGGTAGTCAAAATTGATGACGTTTTCCTGCCTTGTGTCGCTTCTGGTAGTATCTCTCTATAGGTAGAATGCGCATGACGTCACAGAGTTTTTGTTTTGTACTTCCGCCAAACAAGATGGCCGGTGGATCAGCTGATGAGTATAACTTCGAGATGTGTCTAAGCAGTTAAAATGCCTGCTGGTTGCATTGCAGTTGACTGTTGTGACAGGGGTGGAAAGGATGTATCCAAACGGGTCCGATTCCCTACCATCCGTGTAAACAAGAGAAAAGAAGTGAAAGAATTGACGGAACGTCTCCCATGTGCGTATACACACGTGTCATTGTTTACAATAGTGAACACGACGCCGATTGTTTCGCGACGCCTTAAGTGGGTCCGGACAGACAAGATGGCGGATATGCGCATTCTACCTATTCTGTGGTGCGTGAGTGACAATCTCTACCGCACTGATGGCATTCTGTGGATGGACTCAGATCTGTTTAGTTGTAGAGTTCTTTTCTGAGGACCCGCTTGTCTTCCGCTGCGTTCATCACTTCTTTTGCCCTGTCTGGAAATGCTGGCGCAGGCTGATTCTTCATTTGATGCACAGACTAATAAAATACCCAGACTGGATGGTCCCATTGTGTGACGCCACAAAACAGGGAACGGTCCGCCATTTTAGGTCTACGGTTGCCACCGACGTTTCAGCATAGCTACAATGCAGCAGTCGCTAAAAGTGCATACGGTCTTCATTTATAACAATAAAAAAAAAAAGCAGAATGACGTAGACAATAAAATGAAAGGGTAGGCAAGTTAATTGTCACGAGCAGAGTTAGGGTCTTGGGGATGTTATGACTGCACGAGAGGCAGCTAACTCACACTCGGACACAACCACACAAGAAAAGTATTAAATAACTAGAGCGTATATCTATGTCAGGCCGGTCAGGCCATCTTATTATTTAAATATTAATAAACAAAACAAAAGACAATAGAGGTATATTCAAAGCAATAAATTCTAATTACTAACTTAATCTATGATATTCATGTAACTATGGTTCCTTATTGGATGTACTGCAATCAATAGCAAATGGGTATATTATACGAAACTAGATATCAATCTAAAGTGACAGTTGAGTCGCCACTGGCCAGTCGCCAGGCAAACTCTCCCTAAATCATATGGGCTTGAATGTTAGGAGAGCCCAGTACGTTCAAAGCCTACAGAAGCACACTTCGGCTTGTAGGTAATTAAGCAGTTGCAAAAGACTATATATATATATATATGCACAATCATTATTCAATTCATCAACAATGTGCCATATTACTTCAATCATACTATGGAGATAGATCTATAAAACGGGCCACTCGTCGTCGAGTGCCAGCTGGGGTTTCCTTAGACTTCCTATGAGGCTGTGGTTCTCTCTCTATCTCTGATCTTCTATTATGCTTAAACAAATAAGATATATTACCGTTGGCCACGCCTACTGGTAGGCGCGAACATCAAAAGAGCGCAGCGTGGGCTTTTAAAGGTCAGCCCACTCAGACCTTTCTTTCTAGAGCTCAGTCAGTCCGATTAGCAAGGACTTCTAGTCTTCAGATCACACAGTTCAGGTACTGGCCAACCGGAGATACTTCACGACACAATGCTTCTGCTCGTCTGTATTCAATGAATCTGAACGTTACACGATGTTTTATACTATCCAACTACCCAGCAGTGCTAGTCCGCTGGCCCAATTAGTTCAGCAATCTCATTGGCCGAAACCTCCCACCATTTTAATTGTAGTAATACGTCTGCACTATTCTACCAGCCAGTTAACGTGCAAAAACTTGTCTAGTCATACTTAACAATGTCAACTATCCCCACCTTGTTTCACCCCTACTCCATTACTTATTAGTCACGAACATTAAAACCAACAAGCGTCAATCTAACAGTTTAACTTTACTCACCAACTATAATTCGCGAGGACCGTTCAAGGCCACCAGCCAATTTCTCATGGCCCTGGTAAAAAAAACCACTCACGCTCTGCGTGAGATCTAACAACATCCGAATCATGACATTAATGCATTACTAATACATGTACAACCCATCTTGACAAATAAAAAGAATTTTTTACTGCAGATAGAACTAGAATCGGAATTTCCCGAGCCGCGGCCATGTCGGTTGTACGGTCGCCGCTCGGGAAATTCCGTAAAAAACGACACAGCCCGAAGCTCTTGTTTCCAGTCTGGTTAATTTTTTAGTCTGTGATTTGGTGCGGTCATCGGCAAGGCCCTTCCAAGACTCGGGATCAAATTCAACAGCCTTCATAACACTAAGTTTCCGTCTTACGCACATCTCTGAACCGCAGCTGTGGGTAGCCAGTGGTCCTCCTCGAGACACAGTATAGTGGGTCTTGAGTTCTCCTCCCAGATGTCAGTAAAGAAAGAAAGGGCGATAATAATACCAAATATAACAAGAAAAATAACAACAATAGCAACAACGCCATCAATAGGGAACAGGATTTAATGACACAGTTACTATATTTAAATTTACCGATGACGTCGTGGGATATCTGAATTGTTCAACGCGGTGGTTAAGCACAGTTGTTATGGATTTTGTTAGGGCGATTCGAGGCCTAATCAACTGCACATGAAAAGTGTGTACAAAGTCCATAACTGTGCTTAATCGCCGCATTGAACAGTTCGAATATCCCATGATGTAAATCAAAATATAGTAACTGTGTCATTCAATCCCGTTCCCTATAGATACACACAACACAGAACTGACCTGTAGTTTTCTATCAATGTACACTTTATCCGGGTGTCTCTCGTACAACTTATATGGTAACAGCTGACCATTGAAAGCCCACAAGTCGTCTCTGTAGTAACTGTAATAGACGAAATAGAGAAGTAAATGATCGCAAATGTCTGGGCAACTGATGAGAGAAGTAAAAGGAAAAAAAAACTGAAACAAAACAAGCACTTATGTTGCTGATACACCGAATTAAAACTGCTTTGTGTTTTTGGTGTGAATTGTGGACTAGGAAGTTGAAACGAGACCTTACGCACTGGCATGACTAAAACGGTTCTGTCTCACGATTTCAAGCGCGCCTTGAGTCAGCTGCGGAAAGAGACACCTGGCCCAATGCTTCAAAACAGACGCTAAACACAGTTCTTTCAGTGCGCAATCATCCTTGCCCACGTTCTCAAACCAGTTGTTAAACAGGCCAAGAGCAGACATTTTCGTCCAAGAAAGCAGCCAGGAAGAAGATACCCATAAGGGAGCCCTTTTGAGGGCTAGGAAAGCCAAGAACAGGACCACGACAGAAAACACGACAGAAAACAAGAAAATCAACAAGTAAAAGGAGGCATAGATGCCAATGGCAGCGACCCCTCCTAAAACAAAGATCGAATTCTCTACATTTTCCTCCCCTTAGAATGACACGGTTCTAATTCCCTTCCGTGAACTTTTCATAAATCGAAGATTGAAGTTTCATGTACTCGTAGCTTTCAGAGCAAACTTTTTGCAAGTACGACAGTTAAACTTTGTATTTCTTATAATAACTAAAATCACCTTCAGGACCTGCCCCCTCCCATAAGGCTTGCCGGCCTACTCACCTGAAAGACTGTACAAACATCCTCATAAACTCAGCCCCAGGTTTACACATGACGATTCCGAAACTTAGGTTGTCAGGCCAATCCGGTCTAGCGAGCCAGCCAAGGCTGAACACTGTCTCGTACTGTCGATTTTCCTCAGGCACTCGGTTGACCCACCAGACATTCCAGTCCTGTGAGGGTTAAATTAGTTATAATATGATGACCGTATTTCCCTCCACGCTGAAAAACACATGCACATTTACACAAACACATACATTTTTTGTATGGGCGGACACACACGTAACACACACACACACACATACACACGTCCAACACACCTACACACATACTTACACACACAGTCTCTCACACGCATACACACAAACATAGTTATGTACACACACAGACACAAGAAAAACAGCAAACTCAGTGCCTTAATCCGGCCCTACACGGGTTAAGATATTGATACGATATTGTTCTTAACCCTTCTCTGCCCCAGGAAACACAAACAACAAAATCTACATCATTTCAAAGAATGTAACATAACAGGCTAAAACACATTTCAGTCCTGTAAGGGTTAAGGCTGTTGTTATAAGTACGTAGGGACCCCAAGCAAAGATATGGGCAACCTACTTATTGATCTGTTCATCAAAATCACAAACTGCCAGCTTTCTCAGTACCTACCTGGTATACCTATTACCCTAGCCCCCGTCCATATCCTCGACATTTTATCGGATCCCTCACCCTGCCCCTTACTCTTTCAACCAATAAACAGGAAGAAAACAAATAGAACATCTGAAAGAATAATAAATTAAGACTGTTGTCAAGGAGCATTCCGGGAGGAGCTCTCTAACTTTGTATTCCCAAAAGGCTTTAAAATACGTACTCCTTGAGCAAAAAAAGAATTTGGGGGACTTACGTACTTCTAACAACATTCAATTGTTAATTAAATTCTATCATGTCCCCAGATGCCTCCCCTCCTCGCAAAATGTTAGCCAATAATACAAAACAAGCACATTCCCCATACCGCAGCCCAGTCAACTTGGTGCATTCCAAAAAGGCGGGGCTACAGAAGTAGATGAATACAGCATTAGAAGGATTGACGAGGATCTATTAAATGTGTAGAGCATGAAAGGACTTCTGCAAACAAAATTCGACAAGGCCGCGAACACTGCTGTTTGGGCACAGAAAGATGTATGCACCTGTAAATTGTGAACAGGAGCTAGTTAATGTTTAATTAAATTAGCTGCTTAACGAAAGATATTTGCAGCACCGGAAACCAAATCTGTCGACACAGTGCACATAAATATGCATAAGGATTTAACCCGTGCACCAAAATGCTCACCAGTATCAAGGAAACTGATCCTCGTAAACAGAAATCCAACTGATTGAGTGCATGACTGGGTCTAGTATTTGGAAACGAAACCCGGGAGTATTTTATTTGCATCCAAATGACATTTTTTCATAACGTATGATAAATGATTAGTGTACACTATGCAGTAAAACGGCACTAAACACACCAGTCCTACCTTTACCACTGTATAATAAGATTAGGTATCTAGGCAGCAAGGGTAATTTACTTTTTTCAGTTACGTAAAATTGAAATTCTGGACATAAAAGATTGGAGCCTAGTCTTGATAAAATCAGAGAGCATAGATGTATAGAGAGATCTTTCTTTCGCCAAAATCACGAAACTAGGTCACTGCGGTAAACAAAAAAATCAAAGAATTGAAAGAGACCGCCTTCACCAAAGATAGTGTGCACATCGGTTTACTGTGGTTTGTTTATATTTTTAGGATATTGAAACTATTTAGCACCGTCTGTAAGCTCTTAAGCCCCGTGGAAATGCACAAACTGGTATTATTTACTGCGACCTACTTTCCGCTCCACGCTATCAGTGGTTCTGCGGTGCCTCCCGTGTCTCGCAGTGCAAATCGACCAATAGTGAAACCTCTCTATACATCTAGACTCTCTGATAAATGTAGAACATGGACAACACAGGGTTAAGACAGTGACAGCATCATACGAGTAGATAAAATGTTTGTTAATGTGGGTGAGTGGGAGCATGATGAATTGATTTTATATTATTAATAATCCTGTTTTTAATTTTAGTTCAGCGCGTTAGAGCACATCACATTTTGTGGATTTGAGTGCTATGCAAGTTCATTATTACAGTACATTACATTAAACATGCCTGGTATACACCTCCGTACTTAAGGATTGTCAGGGCACGAATGACATCAGCCATATGGGCCGCTAAATTGACTTTCTGTTGGAAGACACTTGTCATCGGTTGTATCTGGGGATAGATAGATAGATAGATATATAGATAAATAGATAGATAGATAGATAGATAGATAGATAGATAGATAGATAGATAGATAGATAGATAGATAGATAGATAGATAGATAGATATATAGATAGATAGATAGATAGATAGATAGGTAAGATAGATAGATAGATAAATAGATAGATAGATAGATAGATAGATAGATAGATAGATAGATAGATAGATAGATAGATAGATAGATAGATAGATAGATAGATAGATAGATAGATAGATAGATATATATGAGCAGGCACGAGGCGTTCACGCCACGGGTCATGTGCTCAATTCGATAGGAGGTAAGCAATCAACGACACACAGCAAACTCAACAAAAATTGAAAAACAAAACAAATTAAAATAAATTCCAAACTTCGGCGCACACCCCCCCCCCCTCCCCCACGCTACTTGAAACTCACATGCAGAATTTGGTTACTGTAGGTGGCCTAATAAAAAGCCTTTTGCGTTCAAAGATGGAGAATTTGTGAATGTGTAAACTGTAGTAGGTAACAAGGAGCGGAAACAGTGGATGACCGTGCGTTCTGATTTTTTTTATTTTTTTAAATGTGTTTCACAGATTGTTTGCTTGACTCTCTGACCAGGACTACAATAAACTTGACCTTGAACTTGAACTTATAACTTGCTTTTTGTTCGGTTTACCTGAACAAAAGTGACGTTTTCGGTCTTCAGCTTCTCCCACCACTCTCCCACTGGCTGCTCATCTGCATGGACATAGACTCTGAAGAACAAATTCATGTCGTTAATTCAAAGAATTGCAATGTGTTTAGGCAGGTGACAAACAAACTCAGTTAAGTCAGGAGATATGAGTAGTTTTAGACAGAATGATCACAAAACAAAGAAGTTAGACTGAAATTAATTGTGAAAAAAAAATAAAATGAAAATCACCATTTCAAGAAGAATGACTTTCAAAACAGAACACATTTTTTCCATCTATTTATAGATAAATAAAATCGTTTTTAAGGCATACAAAGAGAATTTCATGCATGTCCGACTGAAATGAAACAGTTGTTCTGGGAGAATAGGGGGAGAAAGAGAAACTTAATGATGTCGGCAGCTCATTGTCTAGTGCACCGGTTCTCAACGTGGGCGACATCGCCCCCCCCCGCCCTTCCGAGGACGATTTTGATTTCCGGGGGGGGGGGGGAACCAATGAAATGGGCTACTAGGGGGCGAAAACTAATGGACAGGGGCGATTTGGAGGGAGGGGGGAAAACCTGAATGGAGGACGATTTGGGCGCAAATACAGGACAGCCACTGACTTGTTCCACAGCGCGCGAAGAAAGGTTTTGTGAACTGAAAAGTCCTGTTTTTTTCGTTGCACTTGATAAAGAATGCTGTCTGTTTTATACTGAATAATGAAAACGCCTTTTGTCAATAAGGCCGTGAAAAACTTAACATTATAATTAAAATGTAGTCTGTCTTCTTGAGAAATGTATCTGCTGGGTTTGAGTTTGGATTTTGAAATGAGTGGGAGTGGAAGAAAGAAAGGGGAAGGGAAGGGGGGGGGGGACTATGACAGAACATTTGGAGCCTAAGGGGGCGATTGCCTGAAAAACGTTGAGGACCACTGATCTAGTGTAAGGTCATGGACGGACCATTCAGTCGGGTCACGATAAGGGGGTCATAAGGGAGACGAAATCACAGGGGGTCATAATTATATGGGTACATTAACTCGATGAACTAGTCTGAATTTCACGAAAGCAGACCAATCAAATGAAAATGAAAATCTCTAGGCATCTGTCCTTGGGGCAAGGTCATTGAAATTTGCACTCTGCTTTGACTGTCAGCTCAGCTTATTTAGAATACATAGGAAACAGAATACAGAATAATATGAGTCATAAGCAGTCATTATTAGAACATGGTTACTTCCAGATATTTACCTCTCAAATCCAGCCACATAGAGGGCAGAAAGAACACTGACGTAGGCATCAAATGGCCAAGACACGGGCTTTTCCCTGCCTATTTTTTTCACACAAACGTAATGTGAAATTAATGGAATTAACCTGGAGCTATCCTGGGGAAAAAAATAAACGGATGAGTATAATAATGAATAAGCCAATAAACAGATTAATAAATAGATAATACGCAAATGAATAAACAATCGTAATAATTATAATACACGGCGTTTACATTGCGTTTCAACCTATTACCAAAGAGCATCTAAGCGCTTTACAACATTTATATCATACAATCACACACAATACACAGGCATACTCAAATAGAGCTGCATTTTGCCAGTTTTCTTTCTCTTGAACGGTCCATCAGTTTATTATAATTATTTCTCATTTGGTATCTATTCAATGATTGTATACGATTTTTACCTCCACTGGCTTTGCTGCGTATTCTTTCAGTTGTAGACTATTCCATTTTATGTACACTACCTCTAGTATATTGTGTAGTCTATTGGTTTCCTCAACACATAAAAAAATAAATAGATAAGTAAATAAATAAATAAATAAATACATTAAAAACACAAAAACAAATAAAAACCTTTTGAAATTATTGGCAACATGATTTAAACATGTTTCTTAAAAACAATTATTATATTTTTATAACACTGTCACCCAGCTCATACCTTATACCCAGTTCATTTTTCCTATTAGTTGTCACAGGGAAACAAATTAAACTCAATAAAAATCGGGATGATGATTTCTATTACGACACTCAACCTCTAAACTTTAAACGATTACTCTGAGTGAAAGTAAGTTATTTCCACACTTTCTATCACTTTACAATGTTATGATTGTCAGCCCTCTTCTTCATTCAGTAAGAAATGGCGGGATTAACGTGTTCACGTCCTATCTAAAATCATTGTCGCAAAAATATATGGAACGGGATTGAATGACACAGTTCTATTTTTAGATTTATGTCTTGGGACATTCGAACTGTTCAACGCGGCGGTTAAGCACAGTTTGTACAGCACTTTGTACACACTTTCCATGTGCAGTTGATCTTTGTGCCTTAATCGTCCTTACAAAGTTAATAACAACTGAGCTTAACCACCCTGTTGAACAGATCGAATGTCCCATGACGGCATCGGTAAATTCAAATATAATAACTGTGTCAATAAATCCCGTTCTTTATACGATTCTTTCATGCAAAATGCTGGTCCACAAGTCAATTATACTGTAACAGCTGAGGTTGTTCTAGCACGTTATAGTAGGGGGGAGTTAGCTGATCTAACTACAACCCTTTAGAAAACGAAACTATTACAGCTGTAAAATAAATAAACACGAGATCCGACAATAGATTAAATAATACTAAAGTTTAATAACTGTATAGTGAACAATAAATTACTAGGAAGACGCCAGCGAAACTAAATATCTACGCCACACAAAAGGAAACTCACTTACTCACCCCACCAACCACTCACACAGGTCTATATATATAAACATTCCTACAGAAAGTTCCCGAAATAAACGTTACCTTTGCCCTCGCACAAACTAACCAATCACGCATCAATACGTTATCAGGTTACATCACTCAAGGCCAAATCTGGCGTAAACATTCGTGTCCATAACGTTATCGAATATTCGGGAACATACTAATATTTACTGAACGAGTCAAAACACCTGACAACAAGCGAGCGAGGAAAAAAACTACTCACTAGAAAAGAAGGTCAGGTCACGGAGTACAGTACACTCTGGCGGTCGTCAACAATAAAATGAAAGAAGAAATGAACACATGCTCACCAGTGTACGAAGAAAACGGGGGAGGGCAAGGGATAGCTTGCAGATGCTACACATCTCCCCAATTTAAGTTGAATATTTTTCAACTCCAAAACATTATTCAGCGTCTGCAATATCTTGAAATAACAATCTTACAGTACTCCCAATCTCACAAAGGTAGTTGCTAATTCTATTACAATTATTAACAATTTCAGTGTCTTCCCGAATGTCATCACAAATACAATACAATGCAGTGTACTTTGTATCACCAATACCATAACTAATACAATACCGTCATTGCTTCCCAATAGTAAACATTAGGCCTACTAGTCAAAATAACACAACGCCACCACTGTGGTGAAACAATGGTCAATGATATTATTACAAATCATATAAGGTGAAACGATGGCCCATCGTTTACACAATGCTTCGTGCACGAATCATAGCATATAACTTGTTGTACATAACATGGTTATCTCCAAAATGTATAACTCATACGTACAATGGCAAAAATACCAATACATACCGACCACTGATTAGGGTCTTTCTTCATCATATTAGGTCAAAACAAGTTACAACATTGCAATATAACACAAACACTGCTTGCTCGCAGTCCCCATTTGGGTTACATTTTCCAAAAATTACACTAAGTTCCATTGGTAACTAATATGACATAGCATAAAATCAAAATGTGACTAACACATCATGACTCTCTATCAGCCACCAATTCAATATTCAGTCACAGATGAACTACGTCCCCAATTACAGTACAACACTGCCGTCCTAGCAATTCATCTAGTAGGCAAAAGTATGGGTTACAATGCATTTCACTGATAGTGTACTACTTTAAAATACCCTGCTCAGGAAATCGGCACAGACATTTTCTCTGCCTTTTACGTAGTGAATCCTGAATCGATAAGACTGTAAAAATAAACTCCATCGTAATAACTTTGGACTGTCAAACTTGGCAGAGTTCAAAAACTCTAATGACCGATGGTCAGTTTGGAGCACAAACTCCTTTCCATACAAATACAAAGTAAACTTTTTTACAGCCCAAACAATAGCTAAACATTCGCGCTCTGAGACCGAATATTTTGTCTCATGAGGCAATAGCTTACGACTAGCATATGCCACAGGGTACAACTTTCCCTCGTGTTCCTGCATAAGACTAGCGCCTAATCCGCGATCTGATGCATCAGTTGCTAAGACAAACTCTTTGGAAAAATCTGGCAAACATAACACGGGTTTGGAGATAATGACATTCTTCAAAGAGGTGTACGCTTTCTCCTGCGTTTCATCCCACTGAACTATATTGGGCTGACCCTTTCTAAGTAAATCAGACAATGGTGGTGCAATCGCTGAAAAGTTAGGAATAAATTCATGGTAATATCCCACTAATCCTAAGAATGCTTTCACTTCCTTCTTAGTGGTGGGTCTGGGTGCGTCTCGTACCTTACATACATTCTCTTCTAACAGGCCAATCATACCTTCTCCCACTAAGTGTCCAACAAAGTCTACTTCAGACGTTCCAATCAGACACTTCGATGGTCTTGCAGTTAATCCAGCTTGGTCCATCCTCTGCAGTAAGTCCTTGAGAGTCTTCACATGCTCGTCGAATGTCTCTGTATGAATCAGCAGGTCGTCCACATATGCTGTCACATTGTTCATTCCACGGATCAATGGCTTTACGATCCTGTTCAGCGTGGCTCCTGAGTTCATCATCCCAAAAGGCATCCGAATGAATTCATAGTGTTCGCCCATGGTGACGAACGCCGTCTTGGGAATGTCTTGCTCTCGAACTTTCACTTGCCAGTATCCCTTGCTCAGGTCAATCCGAGAGAATAATTTTCCTCTCGATAGACTCTGAAACACTTCCGATGGCGCTGCTGTCGGATGAGGGTCGAATACTGTGATCTTGTTTAACCTCCTGTAGTCGATGCAGACTCGGTTGGATCCGTCCTTCTTCTTGACGACAACAATAGGTGAAGCATAAGCTGATGAGCTCCTTCAAATGATGCCCAGCCGTTCCATGGTGGTAAGCTCCTCCTTCAAGGAGTCGCGCATAGCGTAGGGCACCGGGTATGGTCGTTGACGAACTGGTACTTCTGTCGTCAGGTCGATGCGATGTTCACCCAACTGACAGCATCCAGGGAGATTGGTGAAGACGTGCTGGTAATTCTTCACCACATCGCAGAGTTCTTGACGTTGTTCCGATGTCAGTTGCGTTCCATACTGGACATCTCTGTAGCTTTCCTTCTGGTCCCAGCTTCCTAGGTCGGCAAGGTCCTCCGTCGTTCCACCGTTGTCGCCTTCCAGGTCGCAGTCCTCGATGATTGTCATGCCAGCTGACTCCACGGGTTGACTCTTGTCCATCATGTCGTCCTCTGCCAGTACAGTCTCACGTAGTTCCATGACGTACTGGTAACTGGTCTTCGTTTCCGGCTCCTCTACGTCCTTGGTCCATAGTTGTCGTAAAATGTGCATTGGTCCTCTCACAGTTCTCCCATACAGCAACTCGAATGGGGCAAACTTGGTCGACTCTTGGGGAACTTCACGATATGCGAAGAGCAGCGGGTTGATGTATCTGTGCCACTGCTTGGGTTGCTCTGCGCACAGTCGTCTCAATGTTTTCTTCAGTGTGCCGTTGAATCGCTCCACCAACCCGTTGCACATAGGGTGGTAGACTGTAGTGGTCGACTGTCGAATTCCCAGTAGTCTATTCGTTTCCTTCATGACATCTGACATAAACTGGGTCCCTTGGTCGGACAAGATCTCTTCGGGCACACCCAAACGGCTGTAGATGTTCACTAAGGCTTCTGCTACCGTTTCTGCGTCGATCTTCTTCAAGGGTGTGGCTTCAGGGTAGCGAGTAGCGTAGTCTATGTACACCAGGATATACCGATGTCCACCTTCACTTGGGGGGTCGATAGGTCCTACTAAGTCCACGGCCACTCGCCTAAATGGTACGTCCACTACTGGCATACTCTGCAGGTGCACCTTTGGGGTCGCTCCTTTGTTCACCGTCCTCTGGCATATGTCGCATGAGCGGCAGTATCTCGCGACGTCACCTTCAATTCCAGGCCAATAAAAATTGCTCATAACTCTGTCTTTGGTTTTCTTCACGCCTAGGTGTCCTCCGACGATCGAGTCGTGGGCTACACTCAGTACATACTCTCTCAGTTTCTCGGGTAGTACCACTTGCCTTATAACCGTCGCCTGTCTCAGGTCCTTGTAGATCCGGTACAGTACTCCTCCATGTTTCTCAAAATGAACAGATTTATTGCCTCTGTTAGTTGGGATCTTCTTCTGCTCTAACTTCCTAATGTCTTCGTCTTCTTCTTGGAGTCAGATAAGTTCCTCTCTATCCACTCCCGCGTGCCTTTCTGCCCTCGGCACCTTCAGCGACGTAGACTGGTCCTTCCTCTTCTCCTGGGCCCTCGTGGTCACCGCTCCTACCATCACCTCAGTATCAGGGTCGTACGGATCCTTCGCTCCGTCCACGTTCCCGACTACTAGGTCGCAGATGGTCTCCGGGAGACACAGCGCCGTCACTTTGCCCGTCAGGTAAGGCGTCTTCACGTCGATAACGGCTTCCTCCGCCGCTAGCAAGGAGTTATCGATCCTCGCGATAAGTTTCTTCCCACCGGTGAGCTGTCCGTCGTCCACCAGTGCTCGCCGCACCACTACACCTTCACAGCCGGTATCTCTTAGGACATCTACCGCTCGATTTCCAATCAAGCCCTTCATCACTGGTAACTTCAGTTTCTCCACGGTCCTTCCGTCACTGCATCCTCCGCAAGTAACAGGCACCGCTAACTGTAGCTTCCCGTCCTTCATTACCGCTTGAACGTTGATGCTGGTGTCAGCCGTCGTCGCATCCTGTATCGACGACTCGTCCGCCGCTATCACTACGGCCGCCGCCGCCTTGTTCGGCTTGCCTCGTCCCATATCCTTCTGGGCTGGACACATCCTCCGAACGTGGCCTGGTTTTCCACAAAGGTAACATTTCAACTCACCTTTGTCGTTTAACTTTGCACGACACTCCGTCGCCTTGTGTCCCGGCCTCTGGCACCTATGGCAGACCTGTGGGCTTCTGTCTCCGTTGGGCCTCTGTCGCACTGGCCGGCTCTGCAGTCTGGCGCTCCCGCTGAGCGTCCGGTTCCTCGCTACCAGGTACGCCTCCGCCGAGTCTGCGACGTCCTGTAGCGTCTTTGGCTTCCTCTCCCTCACATGGGTCGCAAGGTCTGGTGGGCAAACATCCATAAACTGCTCTCTAACGAACAGGTCCCTCACTCCCTCGTAGGTCTTCTCCGTCTTTGATAGCTTTATCCACCTCTCTAGGTAAGTCTTGATCCTAGTAAGAAACATCCCGACATCTTCTCCATCTTCAGGCTTACCTTGTCTGAACATGAGTCTGTAACCGTCCTCTGACAGGTTATACCTCTTCTGCAAAGCTTCCTTGACTTTGTCGTAGTCCTTGGCCTCATCAATCGGCAATCGACAGAAGCACTCCAGAGCTCTCCCAGTCAGCAGGGCAGACAATGATGTCGTCCAGGTGGATCTAGGCCAGTCCGCTGTCTCGGCAAACCTCTCAAACCGCAGCAACCAGCTATCCAGATCGTCCTTCTTGTCCTGAAATGCAGGTAGCTTGGGTCTCTTAGAACTGGCGTGGTCGTCGGTCTTCTGCGCTGAGTCGTTGCCTCCACGTTGCTGGCGGATCTTCTCCATCTCCAACTCGTGGTTCATCTCCTTCTCCCGAGCCTGTCGTTCAGCCTCCTTCTCCCGAGCCTGTCGTTCAGCCTCCTTCTCCTGTCGTTGAGCCTCCAGCTGTCTTTCTCTTTCCAGGCCTTCACGGAGGTAGTCTCGTCTCTCCTGCCCAGTGAGCTCCATAGCGTCCGCTTCCTGGCTAAGCCTTCCAATAACCTCCGACATGTTGTAGATAGCTTGTCGATGATATTCTACAATAAACTATGTAAATAAATCTAGTAATTTTGATCTGGTCCGCTCGAATATGGTCGGATCCCGGACGAGCCCCCAATATGTAACAGCTGAGGTTGTTCTAGCACGTTATAGTAGGGGGGAGTTAGTTGATCTAACTACAACCCTTTAGAAAACGAAACTATTACAGCTGTAAAATAAATAAACACGAGATCCGACAATAGATTAAATAATACTAAAGTTTAATAACTGTATAGTGAACAATAAATTACTTGGAAGACGCCAGCGAAACTAAATATCTACGCCACACAAAAGGAAACTCACTTACTCACCCCACCAACCACTCACACAGGTCTATATATATAAACATTCCTACAGAAAGTTCCCGAAATAAACGTTACCTTTGCCCTCGCACAAACTAACCAATCACGCATCAATACGTTATCAGGTTACATCACTCAAGGCCAAATCTGGCGTAAACATTCGTGTCCATAACGTTATCGAATATTCGGGAACATACTAATATTTACTGAACGAGTCAAAACACCTGACAACAAGCGAGCGAGGAAAAAAACTACTCACTAGAAAAGAAGGTCAGGTCACGGAGTACAGTACACTCTGGCGGTCGTCAACAATAAAATGAAAGAAGAAATGAACACATGCTCACCAGTGTACGAAGAAAACGGGGGAGGGCAAGGGATAGCTTGCAGATGCTACATATACAAAAAGCAAAATGAATGCCCAAAGGGAAAAGTGAGCATTAGACTCTCTCTCTAGTTTTTTTTTTTTTCATTTTTAACACTTTATTTTTCAAGAACTTGTTTAAAATTCAACGAACAACAACAATAACAACAACAACAATAACAACAACAACAACAACACACACACACAAAATTCTCAGGTTTCAATGATGCAAAAGTAATGAAGAAATTTTAATAATCTTCTGCGCTTGTCCATACCATCCGCTCCGCTCGGCTACTTTTACCGACAATGCCATAAGAAAAAATAAAACACTCTTTGGCTCTATAGCTGTGAGGAGCGGAGCGGAACAGATATTCTGGACAAGTATACAGAGGCAAAGAGTTTTACTTTTTCATACGATATTGTCCGTAAAAATATCGCGGAGCGGAGGCAATGCTGTGGACAAAAACACTTACTTTAACCGGCTGAATTCTTTCACGTTCACCGTAATAAATCCACCTGGCCAACGTGCCGAATGGCGTGGTTGAATTGAAGACATCTTTGGGGTAGACCGCCTCAGTAACAAGTATACACACGGGTATATCAGACACCCGGATTGTCGAAGATGACAAAGACATCTCCTTTATTTTTTTATTGAATTCCTCGACTGTCACACATTTTTGACCATGTCTTATCACATCCTTTTCAAAATCGGACATAAATACATTTGTTTCGTTGATACTTCCTTTTGAAGAAATAACTAAACCACGAGATATTTTGGTTTCATTTTCGGTAGTAAAATAAGAAGCAATGTCAGATCTCCTAATATCATCAGGAATTCGAGTGAGGATTGTTCTCTCCCCAAACAAGATGCCGCCTCCCAGACTTGCTGCAAGTTGCTCCAAGCCGAACATTAAAGGTTTGTGAGTATTACACGTCAGATGTACACTGGTTTTCTTCAGTACTAAATTTGGCACCGACTGTTTCAGCTCTTGAAACCATAGATTGTACACATTTTGTTCTACAACCGGCAATTCATTGTAATGAAAGATTATTTTCTGAGGGTAAAGTATTCTAATAATGCTAATTACCCCTAAAATGTCCTCGAATCTGAATTTTTTCTTACCACACCAAACAAAGTGCGCAATACTGGGAGTTTCTCCTGGTCGCGAAGGAATACCTTTTTCAGAAGTTGTCCCCGAATTCATGCTATTGATCCCAACAGTATCGGTAAACAGTACCGAAGCAATGCCGAGTTCACCGGAATAAGGAATATCCCTGGATAATCTAATTTTATCGATATCGCCGGGTTTTTCACAGTCTCTCATGTCTTGGCTAGTTTGTACTTCGATTTTACTGCCATTTCTGTATTCAAGAGGTAAATGAAAGCTCTTGGATTCTGGGACGATTCTTTTTGGGAGAAATATGCTGGACTTCCCAGAAACAGTAAAGAAGATAATAGCATAACACCCTACGCCAAAAATAAGGCCGTATAAGAGTTTTCTATTCATTTTGTCCGTATCAGATTTGTAGACATACGTTGATCAATGTCTGTAATATCCGAAATCTGAAAATATAAAACAACGAAAAAGGTTACTCCCACTGTGCTATTTAGGCCATGTGCTGCCAAAAAAACCCAAAAAAACACACTATTTCTTCACAATATATTACATATTTTACCCGATACATCTGTCCACTGGGACATGGTAAATGAACATCATTTTTTTAAAAATTCATTAATATGTAATAACAGCGGCCGCCATTTTGGATTTTTACCATACGTTTCTAATTTTCCTATAACTTCTATATTTTTATACCAATTGTCCTAAAACATGGCAGTTGCTAATTAGGGCATACATATCTCTTTAATGGGTTTCGAAATTCATTCACCCTCTCTCTCATAATTCACTGGAACAACTTTACGCTTCATGTTTAATTAATTTTCCTTCATCCAAACAATAACAAAATAACAATGCATAGAAATATTTCGGTGGTGTACATTAACAAAATATCTGTGCAAATTCCAGCTTATTTGAAAGGAAAATAGAAAAGTTATAGGAATTTTTCTGCTGAAAATATCAATTCCAAAATAATCACTGAAGAGTTCATAAAATTCCTATCACAACAGTATCAAACATGATATATCGATACCAATATGAGGCATTATGAAGGAATCTTTGGTGACTTTTGCACATTGTGCCAGATACAAAATTGGCCCAGTATGCCAACATTGAAGTATTTCAAAGTATTTTACCAAAAAATTGAGAATTTTGATATTATTTAGCAGCACATGCATTTGGAAATAATATTATTTACAACAAAGTCAGTCTTCTATTCACTCGCACTATACTATGCCATAGCAGTCAATGAATAATCTTCTATAGCTCACAACCAGAATTTATCACAAATGGCGAGCAGTCTTTATTCTGCTGATGCAAACTACACTAGCACTACTCACACACGTTTGATACTCCACAGCATGCGCTGCACAGTTTATAAGGCAAATAACTAATTGAAGATAAAAACGTGAGCCATAAATCTTATTCTCTGTGAGACAAGGGTCAGACTGTACGTCAAAACAACCCACGCCCACGTTAAAATCTTATGATAAACAGTTTTGCCACAGAGTTTTGTAAAGCAGTGATTTGTGGTGATGTCCACAGCATCTCCGCTATGAAAAAGTAAAACACTGTTTGCCCTCTGTATACTAAACTTGTCCACAGCATCTGCTCCGCTCCACTATTTATTTATATGGCGTATGGAAAAGTAAAAACACCGTTTGCCCCTGTATACATGTCCACAGCGTCCACTCCGCTCCACTATTTATTTATATGGCGTATGGAAAAGTAAAAACACTGTTTGCCTCTGTATACTTGTCCACAGCGTCCACTCCGCTCCATTATTTATTTATATGGCGTATGGAAAAGTAAAAACACTGTTTGCCCCTGTATACATGTCCACAGCGTCCACTCCGCTCCACTATTTATTTATATGGCGTATGGAAAAGTAAAAACACTGTTTGCCTCTGTATACTTGTCCACAGCGTCCACTCCGCTCCATTATTTATTTATATGGCGTATGGAAAAGTAAAAACACTGTTTGCCCCTGTATACATGTCCACAGCGTCCACTCCGCTCCACTATTTATTTATATGGCGTATGGAAAAGTAAAAACACTGTTTGCCCTCTGTGTACATGTCCACAGCATCCGTCCCGCTCAGCTCCTCACCGCTAAAGAGGCAAAGAGAGGTTTTCACACGTCATTTTCCGCAAAAAATAGCTTAGCGGAAGCTGTGGACAAGACCACTTAACCCTCCCCACCTCCCTCCTGCCAACCGAAAGTTCCCCTGTTTGAGAAACAGTTGAGAAAAAGTCCCTCTTTGTTAACCACTGTAGTTTTGCTGGGCCTCCTTATCCCATATTAGCTCAATGAATACATGAGAGTTTGTTGTGTTGACGCGTATTCGCAGACGCGTCGCATTTCTTTAAGATAAGATAAATTTTATTCGTCCTTGTACAAGGAAATTTGGTTTGATCATTGAATACATAACAATACAGTTACAGAAATCATGATATATATAGGGCGCGCACACGCACACACACACATACATAATATGTATATCACACTCACACACTAATAAATAAACAAAATTAACAGTGCACACAATATGCTTCCGTTACTAAAACACATTGACCTGGCACGCAAGACACAATTCAACTTTACACAAATTACGATCAAGGTGACGACATTATTGTAACATCCTAGTTGATGATGGCATAAACCATTTAAAGTAGCGCTCAGTTTTAGTTTTCTTTGTCAACAGCCTTAAACTTCTTACAGATCCTATGTATTCTTTGTTCAGGGGATGTTAGGGGTCAAATCTAGGGTAATGTGTGGAGACACCCACATATGAGAGACCAATCGAAATGTGCCAATAAGGAAAACGATTTATATGCTGGAAAGCCAAGTATAAGAAATAACAATAATAATAAATAGCATGTGTATAGCGCTTCATCCCGTTAACACCCAGGCTCTAAGCGCTTTACAACAATTAAGCCATATAAATCACACACACACAATACACAGGCATACTCAAAAAAAAAAGAAAAAAAAAAGATGGGCATTCAGAGTGTAAAAAGATGACTCGTCAGCTGATGTTTAAAAGTCATCAAATTTTCAGTCTCTCTCAAAAGACAGCCAAAGAATTCCTAATCTGAGGCCGTTGAAAAGAAAAAGATCTTTCACCCATGGTCTTAAGGCACATCTTAGGAATTTTAAACTTTTTAGTGTCTGCAGATGATCTAAGACGCCGTGATGCGTGTACACAAGGAGCCCAAAAAGATCACTTAAATAAGTTGGTACGTTTTTTTTATTTTAAATTACATTTAAAGAGTGTTTTTCCAAAACTAGGTTGTAAGTGAAATTTTGCAAGAATTATTGCCCCTTTCAGATGGCCATTCAAAATTAGTGAAAGACGTCGCGTAAGTGTTCATTTGGAACTTGCTATGTCCCGTCTTTATCTTCGGATTAAGACGGCACATAACAAGTTTTAAGTGAACACTTACACCGCGTCCTACACTAAGTTTGAGTGACTGTCTGAAAGAGGCCATAACAATGGCAAAATTTCCGTTATTGGAAAAAATACTCTTCATTTGTGACACAGGGTAGCCAGCTTATACATTATTCGTTTAAATAATACAGTAACGCTACGATACAATGGAAATGGAACGATTAAACGGCTCATGACAGAGTTTACGAAAACATGAAAGTAAGACACGACAGTAAGTCGTGCTTATGCACCAAGCCATAATCACAATAGCCAAAGTTGAATTTACTCACCTATTGAATAGGGGGCTCCCTCCAAAAAGTATAATGAGCTCTGGTAAAAAAGCAAACAAGAGAATTGCCAGAAAACATAATTCTAAGAACTGGATAATCTCCCAATCAGAAGTCAGCCCAAATTGATGAATGGCAAGGGGGTCCGGGCCCCAGAGAGAATCCAATGAAGACAAGTCAGAAAAGTGGGTGAGGAAACTCCCACACAGAGGTCACAAAACTATGTAGATCCGAGAAAACTGAGCTACACAATTCCATGACTATTTAACTGTTTAAGTGGTGAAACTGTAGATATTGTGATTCTGCTAATTATGTTCGAATCTTTCCTGTGTTAACATTTCATGAAGAATATAAATAAGAATCCTTGAGAAAGGCAATGATGATGATGATGAATTAAAACTAGTTTTCATTGATTCGAATTCACCCGCACAAACTAGCAATTTCACAACCCTTCGAGTTATAAAAAAGAAAAAAAATGCTTAGACTATAGGCCAAGGGTTGGCATTTTAGGGTTCAAAAAAAAAAAACTAGAGCAAAAAAAGAAAGGTAGCGGGGCGGAGGGGGAGTACAGCGGGGAATGTGGGGGCTGTAGGGTGTTGCAGCCTAGCAGTCGCTTATGCTCCCTCCACCTATAGGACAAGGAGTTCAGCCACTCAACTTAGATCTACTAGTAATACTGCATACTTGATACTATGAAACTAAGAAAGGCTACCCCACTGAATTTTTTTTTTCTCTTTATCTACTCAAGTGTAATCGTCTTATCTTGAATATACTAACGGATTACTATTTAATTATGCCATAAATTTCTTGGTATTATAAGCACGAGGGCAAATACGTACACGTGGAGGGGGTGGGAGTGACCTTTGAGATTATATTTGGATCCCCACCCCCCACCCCATCATAATTGGACACGACCCCCCCTCCCCCCCGGCCCAAATATAATATCACAGAAGTACCACAGTACTAGTTTTCGACCTTTTTACTGTTCGCCTTGTAAAGGTGCTTTGCTTAATTAATTTCTGATGGGAGAGATTTGCTGTTTGATTGTTTATGGTCGATGCTGTACTTTTGATTGAAGTTTGAGAGAGGAGCTCAGTCGTAAAGTGAATGGTAAGTTTGACTACAGTATTACCGTATAATCTTCAAAAAATAAACCATAGAAATGTTGGGGTTTTTGTTTTCATTGTTGGTGGTTACATTTCAAACTGCACTCAAGCGAATGCAATTTAAGAAATAACAAAATTAACGGAATGAATCATACATGCCACTTTTTTGCAAATGAAATTATGATTTCAAATTTCTCAATTCTGGGAGATAAAAATGAAGAAAGAAAGAAAGGCTGAATGAAATAAGCTCCAATAATGAAGGTCATGTAAAAGTGGATAAAGCAATATTGATGTAAAAAAATTGATAGATTTTTGCTCTTTTGAAAAATCCCAGCAGGCAATAATCAATACTTTGAAAATATCCCCGATTTTCAGGACTCGAATCCCGTCTCTTTCATTGGTAAAAATAGTAGAGCCTTGCACAACATGATGTTGTGAAACTGTCTCAATACTGCTGTCACATACTGACAAGGAAATATTTTTTATTAATAATGTTTGGTTAATAATATCCCCTTGGAGTAGGCCTCTCTTCCTAGAGATACATAGGTTACCCTTGTTTGAACCCAAGAATTCATAAGTGTGTCCCCGTCTAATCTGTTGACGACATGCACAATCATTTCGATTCAATAATTAATTTAGATAGTTAACCCTCTAATGCCCAGACAAAAATTGCCAATCCCATCACTTCTGAAATAATATTATGCTAAACTGATTTTTGGTAGTCAGATAATTGCAAAAGTATGAATTATTCAACTGGAAAAATGATTTGTTATTAAAATAGAAAGAGTATGTATATCAATGACAGTATTTTGGCTCCAGGTGACCGATTCCAAATATGGTACACTGTGAGCTAGAGGGTTAAGTATATTCACATTTAAGATTTGGGGCGGGGGGGGGGGGTCCAATTATAACATGATTTTTGGCCCCGGGGGATACTTCTACAACATCATATTGGCTGTTATTATAAATACGTACGTACCCCAAGCATTTTGCGCTAAGGACGCGAGTGTAGGCTATATCTACCTATCCCTAACCCCGTCCCTGTCCTCAACTCTAAATCTTATCGAATCCCGAACCCTTTCAAGCAAAACAAAAAAAAAACAGAAGGAAAAGAAAAAAGAAAGTCAGAAAAAATAATTAATTGTTAATTAAAGCTGTTGTTAGGAGTATTTCGGAAGGCTATCGGGAGGAGCTCTCTAGCTCCAGAGTCACAAAAGTCTTTTAAATACGTACCCTAGCGGAAAAAATAAAACTTTGGAGACGTATCGATTTGTTTTAACATTCTAAATTATATTAATATATTTGAACCGGTGATCCAAACCATGGGAGTCGGAAATATAATGCCCCCCCCCCCCCCGCTATGCTGAATATTTGATTTCCTTTAAAGAACAATAAGGGCGGTTTGTGTACACAAACGCCCTCCCTCACCCCCCCCCCCCCAAAAGAAATTTTTTTTGGAGAACGAAACATCAGAATTTAAGCATAATATAGTAAAATATCCAACAAAAAAAAAAAAAATCACTTAGGTTAAAATAGCACATTCAGGAATTATAACATTTTATTTTCCGTTCAAAATGATACCTAGATTTTCCTTGTGGGAAGCGGAGAGAAACTTCATTTAGAGACGAGCTAGAATTTTCGTCCCATAGCCTATTTCTAAAAAAAAATAATAAAAAACTGACATACGACGTTATGTCAACACAATGAGGATAATTTATGGGTTACTTTGATGTAAAATTATTTCTTTACAGTTCAGCTGTCGCCATTCTTTTATCACGGTGAAACGGCTGAACAAACGATGTTTCCTTCTGTTCTTATCCGTGGATTACTGTTTTTATTATGTGCTGGAGATAGCTAGTGATTTAACTTCTGGGAAGTATACCATGGTTCTTATGATTCATATCTACCACAAAATTGCTGGGGAAAAAAGTAATAACGAAATGAGATCTGAGAAGTTTCGTGTAATTTTTAGGTAGTGAATTTGTCATAAAACATTGACAATGTTTCGTGAACACGCATGCCCGTAAAATACGGCAAATGAAATAATAAAATAAATAAATAAATAAATAAAAAAGATTATATTATTATGTTACAAAACTCCAAATAAGAAACAATAAAGAAACATTACCATGAACAAATGAATTCTTTCTTTCTTTTTTAATCATTCATTCGTTCATTTATTCTACCATTCTTTCATTCATGGGTTTATTAACTTATTTATTTATTTATTGTCAGGGTTATTATTATTACCAGCCAAGAGCCAGGCGGGGTATCTTTGCAGCCTTTGAACCAACTAATGGGGGTCATCCGATTAACCTCATCCTTTTCGCACGCTCATCTATCTACATCCATCCCTTATCCCTAGCACTTGTAGGGTATTTAAAGTAAAGACACTAATATATAAGGCAGATTGTATTGTCAGATGACAGTCTACCTTGTAAATTATTGTCGTTATTTATCACTTACGGCCAAAGTCGATGAATAAAAATGCCGCCAGGATTATACACGGTCAGCGGCAAACTGCAGCTATAATTTACATAATATTTAAAACATGACTCGTCGGAACAAATTATTACGGGAAAAACTTTTCTCTTTTCGTTTAAAAAAAAAAATAAAAAAATCGTGGACAATACGAGATAGCGAGGAGTTGCCAAACTATCAGTCTGAAAGTAAACTGGGTTCAAAAAGAAAAAAATTCAAATGAATCAGTACAGACGTGAGACCCCCGCGACTGACGACAGTTTGGAATTTTCTTTCTGTTGTATTAAATTAATATTGTTTTCATTGTTTTTTTGTTCTCTTCAGTCCCTCACAGATACTTAATCAGACCACCAGCAAATTTATATTCACTGTATCAATTAATTTGAATAATTATAATAAATTGTGATGTTCGGGGAGTACGAGATAAATCTCCAATCTCTTGCAAACTCGACGCGAATTTTTATCTGCCAAGATCCCTACATCATATTGACCTGCGGTAAACCCTTTGTAGCAGATGTACTATTAGTGTGGTTACCAAGGTCCCTGCTGGAGAGGTCGCTCGTTGCGAATGGTACACGCCCAAGAACAGGGACATGCAAACCTGGTAATAGGCCGAGGTCAGTTGGGAAATGCAGGCCCTCATTTCAAAGTGCTCATTTAAGAAAGCTAATTAATTATATTATAAAGGGAGTCAAGTCTCCAATGTAATCATGAAAGGCTTTTTAACCGCTGCGCCCTAAATTATACAAAATAGCACACTACGCATAGACAGAGGTAAAGGTGTACGTTGGCATATATTAAAGGGTCGTGGAGTTCGCTATGTTATTAATACTTTGGTTGATTTTCTGCCACTGCTGAGTTGAACAGAAGAAAGTGTTCCGACAGTTTGATCTAAACACTCAACTTTAAAAATCACATCTGTGTATTCTGAGTCACTATTCCCCCCCCCCCCCACCCCCCCTCCCCAACCGCCCCCATATTGCACACTCTCTTTCTGCAAGTTTGTTTGTGTGGACGTGACCAAGTTAGGCGAAATAATGCAAATTAAAGTTATTGGACCATGAAAAGTGTATGCACTGAGATCATGTCTACAAAAAAAAAAAAAGAAACCCAAAAAACACCAAAAAACAACACGGAACGAATATAACTAAATAATTATATAGGTCTAAATGTAATCTAAGTTGTATCAGCTTATTATTTCCATAAAACGTTTACTGTTTATCGGTCTTTAATTCAAAGAGCCGACAAAGAGAGAAGAAACAGCACCAATATCAACATTAGAAAAACACACTACAAGAATCAGTACAGAGCTAAACAGACGATTAGACGAAGTAGAAGACAAAGTGGCAAGTGAAGGGACTGTGCTAATGTAACTACGTGGAGGCATACGGTTATGTGAATGCGGGAAAACCGAAGACACACTATAAGCATAGGGCATAGCATTTCTGGTGCATAGACTTTTTAAAAAGTATATTGAAAAATTCGAGTGTATAAAGAAAGAATCGTATCATGCCAAATAAAACTTTTTAGTGTACATGTATAGGCCCATTGCTGATATCGGCCATTTTAGCTGTCAGGACGGACGCATAACCATGCCGATGGTAGCACTGATTTTGATTCGATAACTGATTTGCACTGCGAGCACTTCAGGCGTTGCGAACCAATCGGCGGTGAGCTAAGAAAAATTTCACTACAGTAAACAATGACACCTGTGTTCACACAGTTGGGAGACATTCGGTCAATTCTTTCACTTCCTCTCCCTTGTTTACACGATGGTAGGGAATCTGACCAGCTTGGATCCATCCTTTCCACCCCTGTCATAACAGTCAACTGTAATGCAACCAGCAAGCATTTTAACCGCTTAGACACATCTCGAAGTTACACTCGTCAGCTGATCCACCCGCCATTTTGGATGTCGGAAGTACAAAACAAAAACACTTTGTGACCTTATTCGCAATGGGCCTATAGGTAGAATGCACGTATTACACTTTACTTCCGGTCGGCCATCTTGTTTGTCCGGACCTGCCCACAACAATGGAGGAATGCGGTATGGGATGAGGGTAGTGAAGGATAAGGATGTGGCAGTTACTTGGCGAGAGGCGGTAGGAGAGAGGGCGAGGAACATGTACATAGAGAGAAATAGAGACAGAGGCAGTCACACACGCACAAAGAAAAACAAGTAGACAGAGAGACAGGCAGAAAGAAAGAAAGGTGAAAGAGAGACAGGCAGACAGATAGATAGACAGGGAGGCAGACAGACAGAGACAGATAGACAGACAGACAGACATATAGACAAACAGGGAGGCAGACAGACAGAGACAGATAGACAGACAGACAGACATATAGACAAACAGGGAGGCAGGCAGACAAACAGACAGACAGACAGACAGGCAGTCAAAAGACAGGCAGACAAACAGATAGGCAGACGGAGATAATCGAAGGGTCATAGAGAGAGAGACAGACAGACAGACAGACACAGATAGAGAGAGGGAGAGGAGGGAAAGAAAGGTTGGAGACTGGGGGGGGGGGGAAGGACGAGCTATACCCGCACTGAAATTATCTCTGTTTTATTTACGAAAGATTCCTACCTTGTGGCAATCCTTTTATTTATTTATTTACATCATGAACGAAACTTTATGCACCGGCGGGCTGGACGCGGAAGATCCGGACAACGTAAAGGAAAACGCCAGTCTATACAAAAGTAATGAAAAGGTAATGTGACCCTTGTAACTGAAGACGATAATGAACGAATGGCAGAGGCGGACGTACGTCACTTGATGCTCATAATGTAGCCATTAAAAGATTTGACTGCAATGGAAATCACAAAGCTTGGTTTTGTTGATGATATTATGATTGTTATTTTGCAAGTCAAAGGCTGGGCGCGCACAGGCGACTTTGTTACGTATTTAGGTCTTTATTTTAGGAGATTTGCTGTCTTTGGCACTTGCACCTCAATTTTCTTCTTGTTGTTTTTTTTTTTTTAAATTTGATTTTTATTTTTCCGCTTTTGTTTTTGCGTGTTTTTTTGGTGGAGATTTTTTTTTTTTTTTTTTAGAATATTGCCCGATCAGCGGCCTTGTTTGGCCTTCTCTTCTCGACTTTCAATTGCCCAGGTATCTTTAACGTGCAAAACGTTCATATGGCCCCTCAGAGGTTTTCGTCCTTATCCTAGAAGACTAGGTGCTCGATCCTACAGGACCCCCCCCCCCCCGAAATAATAAATTCCAGTATTCTGCTCCGACCACGCATCGAACCTGATACCTTCGACATGAGAGGCGAGCACCTTGCCTCTAGACCAAGGTGCCAAAATTTCTTTAGTGACTTGAGAATTATCATCATCATCCTCCTCATCATCATCATCACCAAGTGTCTTGTTTGGAGGAGGCATTGACGGTTACGGTTCTCCATCCCACTCTTTCACTCGAGGCCCTCATGAATGAGTTGTTTGTTCATTGTGTTGTTGGTTGCCCATGTGTTCAGGCTATTTATGAATGCTGCACATTGGCGTTCTCGACGTCTCTTCCCTTCGATTTTTCCTGTCACACTAAGTTGTTCCACTCTTCCTTTTCTGTAAACATGCCCCATGAATTTCATCTGTCGCCTCCTTATAGAATTACAGGCTGATATAAAACCAGCTCTTCCCTCTGCAAGCCACAGAATGCCCCTCTGCACTTGTGTGCCCATTCTCTTGTTCGACTCTGCGTGAAAAGTGATGGCGTTGAATTATTATTTATTACCCCTTTGTGAAAAGTTGTAGTTACTTGTAGGTATGGTCCTCAATCGTTTCGCGTTAGGAGCGCATACGGATACATACCTATCCCTGACCCCATCCTTATTCTCAACCCTGAATCTTATCGAATCCTTAGCCTCTACCCCCATCCTTTGAACCAAAAAGAAAAAAAAAAACCAAACAGAATCTCTGCCCCTGGCCCCTAAACCGGAGGAAAACAAAAAGAAATCTGAAAAAATAATTAATTAAGGCTGTTGTCAGGAGTATTTCGGGGCTAATTTCTCTAGCTCTGGAGTCAGAAAAGTACATACCCCTAACCTCCAAACTTGGGGACCGTACGTACGTACAAGTAACAACAATCCTTATGAAACTTTTGGTTCCCTATTTATGTTTGTAATTTTGATATCTGGTGATATCTTACCTCGTTTTTTTTTTGCGACGAACACCGGGCCACTTAGCAATGATTGGAGAATTAGTTTCACGGGATGATAACATCTGGCAATTTGCGTTATGCACTGACAAAAAGTCTTACGGTTAACATATGAAATTCACGAAATATCATAAAAACCACAGAAAAACTGTGGGGTCGCAGCAGGGCTATAAGCAAAGTCAAAATTGGGCAAAAAGAAAAGGTTGTATGTTGCGAAGCTCCGCGTGAGAAATAAAACCCAAACAGTACAAAGCAAACTAAAGAGAAGACAGAAAATGCATAAATTTTCGGCTTTCGCCAGCTAAGTAAACTGTTTCACTTCGTTCCTGTTGAAGTCTTTTATTGTTCGTTTTTTTTTTTTTTTTTGGTTTTTTTTTTTTTTTTTCACTTGACAAAGGCGAAAGCCGAAAATTTATGCATTTTCTGTCTTCTCTTTAGTTTGCTTTGTACTGTTTGGGTTTTATTTCTCACGCGGGGCTTCGCAACATACAACCTTTTCTTTTTGCCCAATTTTGACTTAACATATGAAATGTGGAGTATAAAGCCTTTGTTCATGGCTATATTGCAAAGAAAAACATTAAAAAATCGCCGAAGTGGAGTGGTTACAGCCGAATTCAGTAGTTGGCAGTTCTGGGATACAAAGACTGCAGCTGAGTCCGATCTACCATCTGGTATTGAGGCATTCACTGATGGAAAGAAAGAAAGAAGGAACAAAAGAAAGGAAGGAAGAACACAGTCAAGACCAGGACAAAGGCAACCCACTAAGGAGCCGTTTTGAGGGCTAAGAGAGCCACAAAGACGAGAGTAACAACAATAAAGAAACAAGAAAAGGACAAACAAGAACAAGAACTCAGGACAACCAAGAACAAGAACTCAGGACAACCAAGAACAAGAACTCAGGACAACCAAGAACAAGAACTCAGGACAACCAAGAACAAGAACTCAGGACAAACAAGAACAAAACCTAAGGACAAACAAGAACTAGAAAACTTGAGGTGTAAGTGCCTGGAGCAGCCAGCCATCCCCTAAAACAAAGCCTTACTACACGTCATTCACTGATGGAAGTACACGCTCATCCAGAGTCAACCAGTCTATTCAACTGCAACAAATGAAGACAGTTATTGATGAACAACACAGTGGGTCATTTATTTTCATAATATTTTTTTTTCAATATTCACAGAAAACAACCAAACATAACAGTTCACATCCAACATCTATGATACAAAGATGTACTTCATAATCTCCCCCATTATGAATTATTGCGTAATGTACACTTTTCACACACCAGCCGTTGCTGCAGTCGTCTGAATACAGGGAGTTACACCATTTGGGAAACATTGGTTACGTTAGATCCGTACAGATATATTATAATGTTTGTACACATTCAGTTTCATTTGCTTTTGGTGTGAGGATAAATAATTATGATATGGTATTGTCATGTATTTACAGATAGTTAATAATAATGATAATAATACATAGCAATTATATAGTGCTTCATCCTGTTAACAACCAGGCTCTAAGCGCTTTACAACATTTATATCACATAAATCACACACACAATATACAGGCATACTCACGAAAAAAACAAACAAACTAGATGGACATTCAAAGAGTATAACGATGACTCGACAGCTGGTGTTTAAAAGTCACAAAAATCAGAAATTTAATGACAATAAGAAATGATAAATATTCCATAGAAAGTGTTCCCTCTACTCCCTGTGCATGTGCACACACCATCTGCAACCAGTACTTAAGGAAATTAATGTGTGCACAAAAGGTTCCTTACTGAAAATAATGCAGATGTTTTATCTAATAAAACAACAAAGTGAACAAAACAGCTGAAAGCATAATTATAATTGTATTACTAGTGTAAGGGTTGCAAACTAAACGCACATTCAGCACATCATTGTCGAGGAGAAAGCATTATTCGATTTTTTTAGGCCTATTTTCATTCATTACAAAATTATGATACTTCGCTTTCATGTCAAAGGAATAGACATAGTAGCAAAAAAGAACTTTCTTTCACGTGTAATTTTTTCAGGTCTGGGCAATTCTTCCTCGCAGCAGTGAATTTTTTTTCCTTGCTGTTTTATATATATATATATAGATTACTAAAACATGCCAATACAGTTCCATTAGCCATGAGAGACATGCTGTGCCCAAATCATCTTGAAGCACTTTCAAGTTTACATTTACACGAGCATTCAGTGCACCCACACGTTTATCACAGTAAAGAAATATTTGTATTTTTGTGTATTTTGTATTTTGTATACTTCATTAATCTCATTTGGGAAATTTGCCTTTGCGTCACTGCAGCCAAGTTATAACTGCAGCCGACATGTCTCCGCCACAGTCCGGCACCCGTCGGCCGGTCTTGTTGTTTTCTTTGGGGGAGGGGGGGGGGCGAAGGAGGGGAGGGTTAAATTTTATTTGATTTTGCTCTGGCAGCGGCCTGTACCACCTAGTTTTCTCGATTCCTAACTGCCAAGGTATCTTTAACATGCACACGGGCCCTCCGAGTTTTTCGGCCTTATCCAAGAAGACTAGGTACTCGATCCAAGGATCAGGGACAGAAAAATATGAGAAAAAAATCTCAAAAGAGCAGTATGCCTGCACCGACCTGGATTTGAACCCGGCACCTACGGCATGGAAGGCGAGCTCCTTGCCTCTAGACCACCGTCATATTTGCATTCATTGACTACTCAAACTTAAAGGGGATATTGACAACAGAATGGCGGGCGGCAGAGAAATACAACGAGGGCGAAATTCAAGAATTGATTTGGAAAACCGAAATTTTAGCCGACAAAGAAATCAGATAACGGAAATTGTTTTTTACCAGTGGGAGTGTTTATCGAGTGGGATTTGTTATCTATGGAAACAGATGGCCCGTCATCGAAAGGTTAACAAAAAACATTATAATAAGTCACAAAAGGATTAGAAATGAAACAAACAGAAAATAAAGCCAAAAAAGCCAAGCTGTTTATCACTAAAGACCTCCTACAGGAAAATAAATACAGAACTTATTGTGTTATTAAATACGTGGCTATTTCTATCGGGTGAGATTTTTTAACTAAGCAAAGAATATTATTACAAGTACGTATGTCCTCCAAGTTTTTTTGTTTTTTTTCGCTAGGGGTTCGTTTTTAAAGCCTTGGTACTCCAGAGATAGAGATCTCCCCCCGAAATGCTCTTATAACAGCCTTAATCAATTATTAATTAATTGTTCTTTCACATTTTCTTTGTGTTTTCCTCCTGTTTTTTTTTTTTGGTTGAAAGGGTAGGGGGGCAGGGTTAGGAATACGATAAGATTTGAGGGTTGAGGATAAGGACTGGGTTGAGGATAGGTATATGTACGTACGAGCCGCTGGCGCCAAACGCTAGGGGTGAGTAGGTGCTTATAACAACAGGCCGAAGTAACCAGACCCTTCCCAAATGTGCTTGGGCTTACCCACCATCTGAAATTCTTTGAGTATACAATAAACACGTCAATTATTAGAGACTAGTAGGGATTGGTTCATAACAATGTTACAAGATTAACAACGCTTGACAAAGTTCATGTGAGTACATGCAATGATTGTTGTTACAAGAACGTGCGTCTCCCACGTTTTCTGAGCTAAGGGCTCGTATTTTAACGCCAGTTATGAGCCCAGAGCTAGAGAGCTCCTCCCGAATAGCCTTAATAAATTATCAATGAATTATTCTTCTACATGTTCTTGTTTTCCTCTTTTGTTTTTGGTTGAAAAGTGGCCGGGGGTGGGGGTAGGGGGGGGGTAGAGGGGTTCGATAAGATTTAGGGTTGAGGATAGGGACAGGGTTGGGGATAGGTACGTATAAGGAACGGAATTTAATGACACAGTTACTATATTTAAATTTACCGATGACGTCAAGGGACATTCGAACTGTTCAACGCGGTGGGTAAGCACAGTTGTTATGGACTTTTTAAGGGCGATTCGAGGCGCACAGAACAACTGCACATGAAAAGTGTGTACAGAGTCCGTAACTGTACTTAACCGCCGCGCTGAACAGTTCGAATGACCCATGACGTAAATCTAAATATAGTAACCGTGTCGTTCAATCCCGTTCCATAACGTATGCGTTCCTAGTGCAAAACGCTTGAGGTGCTTACATATTTACAACAACAGTCCGAAGCAAATAGATCCTTCCCGCGGACCTTATTGAGTATACAATAAACATGTCAATGATCAGAGAGTAGCAAGATTGATTCATAATAGTATCACAAGATTAACAACGCTTGGCGAAGTTCACGTGAGCAAATGCAATACAGGAAATAAGTCAAAATTTATTTTACATTTGAATGGAACGTTTCACTTCTTTGATCATTAATACACAACGAGCAACATGAACCACCACAGTCTTACATTTAGATTTCCGCAATGTCTGATGTGTTTTGTCTCAAGAAAAGAAATGATTGCAAAATAGTGATGGGCTCTCCAGTATCAAAAACCTGAAAGTGTCAAATATCCTGTAAAACCCCACGTTAGAAGCCAACATTACAGTAAATCACAAAAGAGTTAGAAGGCCGACTTTCGGTTACGCCAGAGAGTATATATAGAGAGAGGGTACACTACTTTTCGATTTTTACTGCGAGACACGGGAGGCTCCGCGAAACATTGTTAGCATAGAGCGGAAAATAGGTCGCTGAGGTAAGCAATATCCGTTTGTGCATTTCCATTTCCTAGGCGCGTAGGAGCTTACAAACGGTTGTAAATAGTTTCAATCAGCCCAAAAATATGAACAAACGTAAACAGATATGCACACTATCTTTGGTGAAGGAGGTCTCTATCAATTCTTCAATTTCTTGTTTACCGCAGCGACCTAGTTTCACGATTTGGCGGAAGTGAACCCTCTCTATACATCTATACTCTCTGGTTACGCGCCTTCTGCAGTTAAAAGAAAAAAACAACTAAAGTAAAAACAGAAAAACGCGACACTTTACTATTGTGAGTCCTTAATGATAAAGGAAAATGCTTGTCGTTTCTCTTCTGTTCAGATAATGCAGTGTGGTCAGTGCCGACTTACCTCATGGGCACATCGTGCAGTTGCCCAGGAGCCCCAACGGTTGAAGGGCCCTCATGCATGCAAATTTACACTGGTTTTTTTTTTAACATTGAAGGAAATCCCGCCGCAACCTATTGTTTTGCCAAGGAACCCAAAGTGATGTTAAGACTGCGCGGTGTATAGTTAGTTACCAAACCAAAAATAGGTTTTCTTTACTTGCCATTTTTGCTTTGTTCCAAGCCTTTGGGGGATCCTACATAATCATGTGTAGCCGCCTGACAAAATGAGGCTCATTTCGGCACTACCTGATTTGAGAAAATCCTTAAAATGCATCATAGGGTCAATTAGATCCATTTTGCATTTTCAGCATTTTTGAAAAGTGTAACCTCTCTGCTATTCTTTTTCCAAATGATAAACCTGTCTGAGAAGGGTAAATGCCTCAAAACTGGCTTTGAATTTAATTTTGACTAAAAACTGAAACTTTAAAAAGGGTTTTCTCAAAACTGTGGTTGTGTCATTTCCTGTCTTTGAGAGGCCATATCTTCTCTGGTAATTCAATTACAGCAAAATTTTGTTCAGCGAATGTGAAAGGGCTTTGAATAACCTATTTGGTGATAGCAATATCGCCCTACCACCAAAATGGAGGAAGCGTGTCATTTTGTCAGGTGCCTACACGTATTTTCTGGTCCTTCCTTCTCTTTACTTTTTTTTGTTCAATGTTCTCCAATACCAATGTTGTATCAAATTAAGTAAGTTCCTTATCGTGCATTGTCTGGCCAAAACTGCTGCATTCCTTTATCGCAATCTCGTGACTGTGAGCACTCAGCCCCTGATAACTTAAAATGTCAGGCATCAGCGAACGTGATCACCATGTAGCAGGGTGTAAAATGGATAAGTAAGATTCAGAGATTTGAAGGTAATTACCATCCAAAGACTGTAGGAGATGACGCAGTCTCACGAACTGGATGTGGCGCAGCTCCAATAGAGTGTAGGGGGCTAGCCATAAAGCACCCGGAGGGGGAAAGAGCTTAACCGTACTCGGAATCGTACTTGGAAAGGGGGTGATGATTTCTGATCGTAAGTGTCCCTTTTAAGTTATGGTAATGAGTTGCAAAATTGTATAAAAATCGAATATAAGCGATGTATTCAGTAAAAGAGTCAGAATAGCCCATGCCAAATGTGAATTACAGTTTTAGAAAGAAACCAAGGCCTTATGATGGGCATTCATGATTCTAATAAGCGTTCGCTCATGCTTGGGGGTGGGGGGGGGGGGGGCGAAGACAAGGGTAGGAAAAGCGTACATTGGGAGGGTCAAATTTTGCCAAACGTGTGCACGAACTTTATGGATTGCCCGCAAAGTAAATCAAGGGCAATAATTTTTATCTGACGGTCGTCCTCTTTCTCCGAAGATACCTAGTAGTCTCCCTCTACGAAGAATTTGGATTCTTTTTTATCCTTCCTGTTCATAACTTTTGTCATATCAGCAACTGATATTTACAGCAGCCAAAGATCATCTAGAACAGTGGTTCTCAACCTTTTTCAGGCAATCGGCCCCTTAGGCTCCAAACTTCCCCCCCCCCCCCCACACACACTGAAACCCAATAGATACATTTCACTATATAACAGACTGCACACAAACTAAGATGTAGTCCTTCAAAGCCTAATTAATGACAATAGGCGTGATGACGATCCATTATAAAATAGAAAGCGTTCTTTATCAAATGCACCCCACAAAAAAGTGGGTTGAGGGGCTTTTCTGCTCATAAAACCTATCTACGATTGCTGTTGAACAAGTCAATACCTGCCCTCTATTATTTTGCCCCCAAATTGTCTTCCAATCATGTTTTCGCCCCCCCCCCCTTCAACCCCCACAATAGCCGTTTTCCTCTCCCCCGGAAATCAAAATTGCTTCCTAGAGGGCAATATCGCCCAGGTTGAAAACCACCGATCTAGAAGAAATGATTATAAAATAGGATAAGATGAACTGCAACACAGTTTGTTTCATGCCTCATTTTAAAACGTCAAATGTCAATGTCAAACTCACAAATCTTCTCTTTTAGTTTGATGGCACACTGAGTCAAGATTATTTTGTCTCGGATTCATTCAGTGTGAAATGTGAACTATGCAATCAAAAACGATCGAACGCACTGGCAAGACTGAAACTAGTCCGTCTCGCTAGTTCAGGTACGTCCAAACTGTCTTGAATCACTGGCGGAAAGAGATACTTTGCTCACAAATTGACTCAAAAACAGACTGGACTCAATATGCCACCAGCGTAGAAAGAACATCAAACAAGACAAGAATCCACAATCACTCTTCTAATAATGTAATCTTTTAATATATCATCATCATCAGTTGCCCTGTCTGGAACAGACAATGGCGATCATGGCTCTCCACTTGGATCTGTCATCAGCCAACCATCCCTGATTATTATTCTCAATATTCTTTTAAAAAATCACATCTCTACTGCTTTAGTATTTATATGCACGTCAATAAATTGACAACCAATCCATTTACTCGTTAATTCGACCATCCATCGACCCATCTATTCTTTAATAAAATAATATCCACCTATCCACTCTTTCATCAGTAAAGGGTGAACATTTTCAATTAATGACAAGCAGGAAATGATTGATCGTAAACAGCTCCACTCATCCTCTCAAACACGAAAACACTTTACAAGTTAGTGCGACAATAATTGGCTGAGTGAAGCTCCTTCGTATTTTACGAAATTCCTGCGATAACTGAGAATGGATATCGCCGGCATTAGATTAAGTAGTTTATTCATGTATTTCAGTGCGCCAAAATAGTGCCTTTAGTTTTTACTCATGAATTTCAGAACTTCAAATGGTGTGATTGAGGACCAATGTTGGTAGCCAAAGATGTGTAACTCGTGGTAATCGATTAGTGGTAATTATCACGGTTGCTGCCCCTTTATTTCCGAGAAAATTTTACATCAGCTGCTATTCACAGTAACAAAAGATCAATTACTAATGTAGACCCTTTTCAGTTTTGGCATAATATACACTATACGAACTGAAATCTAGTTTCTTTACATAGCTTTATGTTTATTTATTGCAGAATCCCCCTATGTGAGTTATGCTCCTCCATCCGGTCTTACATCCACCTCTCCTCATTCCCACTCCCCTCCCCCTCCCCCCCTCTCCTATCCCCCCCTCCCCCCATTTTTCACAATCCAGGAAGAAGTGTTGTAAATTTAAATCCATTCTTTGAGGGCGTGCTACGAAACTACTGGTTGAGCGTTCAAAACATATTATTCGCAAGGATTTCAAAGGAGGGCTATAGTGGCACCAATGCTCCGCTCAGTTTAAGGAAAATTGTAACTTTGCTTAAAAAAAATATAAAAAATCATGATGACAGTAACACTTTGAGATTGAAATAAGTCACCAGTACAGAACAATCCATTGCTATTTCAGATATTATTGTCCAAGTTCTAAATGCGGAGCTTGTTGCTGTTGTACTGCTGAAAAAGTCTCAGACGCGAGGATGTCGTGACTTTTATGCCTCAGTGCCGAGGAGTACCAATTTTGGAAGTTCCCTGAATAGCAGAGTCCAGACGACGAGGGCCAACAGCCTCAGTTATCTGCTAGAGATAACACAAGCACGACACTGATTACATTATGCATTATACACACCAGTGCTCATCATGACACATTAATGTTTTACTTTATGGCAACTTTCACCCGCTGCAGCCCAGATGCAGAGTGCTTTATGTACAACACATCTGGGATACTGATTTAAAATAAAATTAAACTGGCAAATAATGAAAACATATAACTATATTTTTGTCACTAATTATATTTTTGCTGATAAAATAATTGGCAAAGTCTCTCAAAAATAGAGCAATGGACATCAGATAATTTTTATTTCACATAATTGTGAAACACGAACTAAAGGTTGATTACAACCATTTGATGGAAACAAAAAATACTATGGGTGAAATAAAACCCGTGTTTTTCTTGTTTTGGGGGTGCCAGTCCCCACACACACATATACCTTATCCTCTTCCCAGATCCCTATCCATAACATAAGAAGTAAATATTATCTGACAATAAATAATCCAAATATCCGCCCATTCAACTATCTATTAGAAGGACATTATTCACTCAGGTTCCTAATCCATCCACTCATGCATCCATAGGCCACTCTGACTACTTCAGGGTTACTATTGGCAGCTGACCTAAAGGATATGCACCATCTAGAAGTTCAAATTAAGGTCCTGATCTGCATTAATTTGTCCTCAGTTTGAGAGTTATTAAACAAACAAAAAAGAAAAAAAAAAACCCAAGGAACGAAAATCAAAGAATATGTTTTTCTTTTTTAGTTAACCCTCTCGGCTCCGCCCCCATATTTGCTTGTGGACAAATCCTGATTTCATGAGAATTTGTTCTTAGGGACATAAATAAGAGGTTTTTTTCATGATCATGTAGTTGATTTATTATGTAATATTGTAGAAAACACTAAGAATAACTTATTTTCTGGCACTGGGTTGTTGTGGGAACTGCAACCGGGTGATAAAACAAATGTCTGTGTATGACTGGTGATACATTATAGTGCCTGGGGGGTTAAGAGATTCCCAATAGCCAAATGGCCGTTCTTTTGAATTGTGTTGATTTTTATAAAAAAAATATTGTGTTAATTCTATACCAGTATATTTTTTTTCTCTGTCATAGATAGGTCTTTTAGGATCGAAACCTTACGTTTGTCTTACTTTTCATTTCTAATCCTTTTGTAATATATTGTACAGTTTCTCTATAGCTTGCTTCTAATCCTAGCTCTGCAACATACACATATTTTTCCTCTCTTTACTTTGTCCATTATGTCAATGTCAATGCTCGCTGATTTATGGTCAGCTTGAACTCCTAGCTTTGGTACACACGTTTAATCTTAATTTTATATTCCACTTTACAGACATCCGAGCCGCGACGGACATCCCAGATGGCTGAAAAAAACAACAACGTTGGAAAGTGTTATCACGGATACTTAAAATGGTAGAGACTGATAATTCCACAGACATCGAGAACAGCACGTTCGCCTAAACCTGATTTGTGGATTTAAAGAGTTAATGTAGTCTAATGCTCGGGAATCGTGTCTTTTATCACATCAGTCATTCCTGAATCAGAAACAGTAAACTCCAGGGGATGAAAGAGTCATTTTCTATCACTGCAAACTGCTGAGCATTCTGTCAACGAAATATAAAAACCACAGAAAAACTCTGGGGTCGCAGCAAGGCTACAGGCAAACGCAAAATTTTGACAAAAAGAAAAAGTTGTATGGAACAGTTACATTATGGGCAAAGTTGCATACAATATTTTCTTTTTGCTAAATTTTGCCTGTGCATTCTGTCAGAATGTCTTGGTTGTGCGCAAAGTGTCTTAGTATTCAAAAATAAAACTGAATCATCATCATTTTCAGGAGTGGTTGGCAGACTTGAAACTGAATGGACAATAGTTGACACGGGTTTATTTGCATGAAGAGTGAAGCTGGGAGTGCGCTGAGCCAACTGTTTTGTCTAGGGTTTGAGGACCATGGAGTTCAATGAGCTCTCGCACGCTGGAGAGACCAAAACAAGTCTGTCTGCCGGTTGATTCAAAGGATGTTCAAGTCTGAGTAGAAAACACACAAACACCTGAACCCACATGGGAGCCCTTTTGAGGGCTAAGAAGGAAGAAAGGAAGGAAGAAAGAAAGCAGGCCTGATGTCATCTAGAATACCAGGGTAATAAGAAAATAACAAAAACAACAAGAAAGAGTAAATGCCCAGATCAGAGATCCTCCAAAAATGAAGACTTAACTACGTCAAAACCGATGCAAAAATGACGTCTTCCAGTGTGGAACTACTCTGAGTGATTGCTAAGTTTACAAAGATATATGTACCCAGAGGATATGAAAGGTAATGAAAGTATCCCGTATTTTGTTCCCAGGTTGAGTAACAAGTAGGTGTCTGAGATTGAGAAGTTTAAACAGAATGACTTCTCAAAAGATGAGAACACCCAGACTCTAGATGTGGGTGTGGTCCAGGTCCAATACGAGAACATTCTTGGGACAAGTGCATCAGCCATGATGGTGACCATGTGGAAAAATTGCAGAGTATTGCTGGTAACACATCTTCACTATTTGTATTGTAATAATGGCATCTATAAATGTTTGTGTCTTACTTTTCTGAGTAGCCCGGTAAAATACAAGGAAGTGCTAGGCTGAAACACTTTTTAGACGGAAGTACTCTGTCGCCGAAGAAAATTTAATTCACATAATTTGATAGCGTATTAATGAAGACCGGCTTCAAGGCCAGTTCAGCTATCAAATTCAGATTACGTTTACACGTAGCTATAATCAAGTAAATGAACATTATGTATTTGTATCGTAATAAATATGTGGCATTTTTAGATGTTTGTGTTTTACTTTTCCGACAAGCCTCGTAGAAAACAAGGAAGTGGTAGGCTGCAATACTTTCTTGACGGAAGTACTCCTTCTCCGCAGATAATTTAATTCACATAATTTGATAGCGTAGTAGTGAAGACCGGCTTCAAGGTCAGTTCAGATATCAAACTCAAATTACGCTTACACGTAGCTAGAGTCAAGTAAATGAACGTTATGTAAAATGTAACACATCAATGTTCAAATTATAGGAAGGAACAAATATTTTCAATAGCAACAACTAAATATGAAATAAATCATTGTTACCCATCAAGCCATTGTCCGGGTCTGTAACGTACAATGTGTTTATGGTAATTATCTATCATCATTTCTTGCTAATAACAGTGTTTACGGATGAAATCAGAGAAGCTGGTAAACATCGGAATAGAATTTCCCCAGGAGTCACAAATATTATTGACAGAAAAATTACATAACGTTCCTAATTATATTAACATTATTGAGTAAGTCTGACTTTGGCCGATTTTGAATTGTCTTCTCATATTTTTCTTGAGGTCAGCCTAACAGTGTCATGAAAACAAGAATTGCAAGTGCCAATCTTACCCATCATAATCATGTAGACAACTGACACCATAAAGTAAGCCGCTCAACTCGATAAACAATGAAAAATGCGATAGAACGTGATGTTGGCACAGACACAATAAAAAGATTAATGTTTCAACGACATAACATTCTTGAAAAACAGAAAAGAAAAAAAAAAGCAGTAAATAATCGTCCAGCCCTGATCCAGTTTAGGATTTATAGTTCAGACAATGACGAGTGTGTCAGTATACTCCACGACTATAATGATACTAGTGCAGAGGTGGCCAAACCCCGGCTCGTCAGCTACATGCGGCTCTTTGGACCTTCAATATAGGGCTAATGGAATATTATGTTGGCTGTGATCGTTTTTTTGTGTGTGTGTTTTTTTTCTTTTTAACGTCCAGTATAGTTACAAACAATCATCAGTCATGATTTGAAAATATTCAGGTTCTATGTGCAATTAATTTGTTATTACTGAAAGCAAACACACAAAAAAAAAAATCAGTTAAAAACAAGTGTACATGAGAAAATATTGCATGCATGTATTTCTTAATAAACATGTGTCTACAAATTTGGCAACAAAATGTAACAATAAAAACGTGTGTAAATTTTATTCACATCTTGTGGCTCTCGAATATGTGAGGTTTATAGTATGTGCCTCTTTTACATTAAGCAAGTCTGGCCACCCCTGTACTAGTGGATAATGTAAATAAAGGGTTTGTTCAGGGCAGTTGAAGTAATAGGTTATAAAACATTCATGGGAACTGTTGGAACATCAGATGAATTTTAAGAGACACGCACAGGCACATACACACAGACATTCACGCATATAGAAATGGAGAGTGAAAGGGAAATAGAACATAAAACGCCCACAAACGATGCCGTTAACGTAAAATATGGCAGTAATGACAAGGTTGGTATGCAGAATATATAAACAGTCAATGAGGGCAGACAAGTTTTCAGCTGAAAATATTTTTCTGAATAGTTTCAGATGCAGCAAACTCTATGACTTGAATGCTGACAAATTTATTTCAAATATCCTCATTTTTGCTCAATCATAGCATTTTGTTCCTTATACCCACAGCCAGCCCTGGATTAACGATTAAGTAACATACTACATGCCTAGGGCATCAAGAAAAAGGTGAGCTGGGAGCCGAGGAGGGAGTGGTACCAACCTTTTTTTCCCCCTTACCTATCACACCCTCAATTCTTTCACCCATATAATGTTCTAGACTGGCTTGGGAAATCACCCGGTATAAAACTGAAAAAAAAAAATGGGTACTCTGCACTTATTCTGATATCACTATCAGTTCTGCTGCGTCCGAAAGTCTTGTTAGTTGATCAGTTGGGGAGAGGGGGCGTTATTATTTGGCTGTACTAAGGTAATCGATGAGTATTTATCCGGCTTCGCCCCGAGATTCGCATTAGCGAGCAAGATTTAGACAGACAACTATATCACCTGTTATCTTAGCGAAGTTCAAAAGTGAAACAAAACACATTTTACTGATAGGTTTCGGCCTTTCTTTTCTTAAGCAGGTCATTTTGTCTGCAGTGCAGTGTAGAGAAATCAGATTCCGCCCATGGTTTGTAAAAATAATAAAGAAAGAAGGGATTTTGACTCATTGTCTGGCAGTGCGGTCTAGAACGCACTTCATCATTCTGAACTTGATTGTGTCCAGTTCAAAGCAGAGCTCTATGCTTTTCCCAGTAATAATCGTTGGCCGCTGTGGAGACCATTCTTTGATTCAGTGGGTGTGACACATCATTATCATTTTCACTTTTCTCAGTACCTGTTGGCACCCAATGCAATGCATTCATCCTGACTTCTAAAGCAAGGCGCGTTCTACACATATTGTCCACTCGTTTTCTGAGACTGGAGTCACAACGATGCATGTCTTCCACAGTAGTCTTCACTTTCTAGTGCCATAGCCTGTTCAAGGAGATTCCATTTATAGCTAGAGTGTTTTTTTCATTTGAATCAGTAGCTTCCTCCAGTGCGGTATGTGAAAGTTAGACAGTTGTGTAGAGTTCAGCGTACAGTTGACACTTTTAACATCCACAGTATCGACACCATAATCAGGTCTGGATATCTGAGTGTAATTATCAGATCGATTCTTGTTACCGTTGGCTTTCTTCGATTACAGAGACTATCTGAGCTGTCGTTTTCCTCTCATATTTAGAGCACATTTGGTTGCACGGTCTACTTCTTAGAGTCTGCAATGTCACGTACTCTCATTCGAGCGTCATCATCGATTTAGACGCGGGAACCTAAGTATTTACCTTCCGGGTATTTTAGATGGACATGACTCATGTGTCGATCTTCTTTCGTCTCTGAGCTTAAGACAAAACCGTTTCCACGCTTCCAACCCCGCTGTCGTCACTGCACCTGTATCTTACGGTCATCACCAGCCCGTTCCTGGCTCTCTTCTTCCTTCGACAACACATGTTCATAAACGCCCTCCTGAACCCGTTGCTAAGAAAGCAATAGAGAATTGGATTGATGCTGGAATTGGACAAGCCCACGAGCTGTACGAGAGGGTAGACGACGTTGTTAACAACGCCAGCGTACGAGCTTTTCATGTTAAAATCCAGCCATGCATTGACTACGTAGTACGGTAACCATGAGCAGGCAAACAGAACCACGAGGAGAACGAGGGTTCTCACAGTTTTCCTCCTTTGTAATAACAGCCGATCTACTTGTGGAGACATAAAATTCTGCTTACGATTGTTGTCAAACAATTCTCTATTATTGGACCACAGAGCCATGGAAATTTTGAGATATAGTCCGCTCATCACGGTCAAAGGACATAGAAAGAGCAGTAAGAAAGTGACCAAATTGTAGATGTGTTTTATGACAATGAGGGTCCAAATCTCGTAGCACACACGTTTCACGTAGAATTCCGGGATGCCAAAGGTCGCGACGGTTCTCACAAACAACAGAGGACTGGAGGCCCCAAAGCTGAGAAACCATATGGAGGCCAGCATGACATGGACACGGGTTCTGGAGAACAGGATCTTGGCTCGTAGAGGGATGTGGATGGCGAAGTAGCGGTTGATGGAAATGGAAAGCATGGATAGGACGCTGACTCCGACTGCCGTGCTCTGTAAAAACGGTGTAACTCGACACAGTGTCTCGCCGTAGATGTAATCACTGAAGTAGAGAAAAAAAAATAGAATATTGTAAAATTAAATATGGTCATAAGCATGGTCCCATTATTTACTATTCGATATGAAGCCCAAAGGGTTTTCCAGAAGCAAATCTCATTGAACAGCAAACAAACAGTGGAGGATCTACTATGAAACTACTGAAGCATAAGCACCAAGGCCCCTATTCATTTTTTAATGAGTGAATTTTGGATGCTGCCGTGTTGCTACTAGTTGCAAAGGGACCCCCTAACAGTTCAAGCTACAAAAATGAAGGGTCCACCGCCGCAAACAAATTGACACATGATTATGTACGAAACAGATAGTGACGGCTAGGAAATACATGTACCCAAATTCTGTGATGTTAAGTCATACCAACCCTTTTTAGAAGATTTCTTTTCTTTTTTCTCCCATTCTAGCATACCAAGGGTAGTTACAATGGAAGACATGATTGTTTTAATTTTGTATTGATTAATGTTGCTTTTATAATGACTGGAGCCGATAGACAGATATTGAATATGTAATAAATTTGCAACTTTATCACAATAGGGACATTCATTCCAAAGCCCATGATTTCACGTAATAATCATTTGAAGTAAAACTTGTGGAGCGCAACTGTGGGGACACCAAGTGAAACATATCACGAATAGACATGCCGATAATTAATACTTTAGCATTCATATCATATTAATAATAAATTAGCAAAACACAGAAAAAACATGATCTAGAATGAAAGCTGTCTCTATACCTGTAAACGTAGTTTCCTAGAGTAATCGGGATACAGATGCAGGTCACCATGAAATCTCCAATGGTCAGATTCAGGAAAAACACATTGGTCAGAGTACGCATGTGTCTATGACGTAGTACCACCAATATCACAAAGAGGTTTCCTGTAGAAAAACGAAAATAAATAAATAAATAAATTAATAAATAAACTGAAACTAAACAGCAAGGAAGGCATAGCACTGATGGCATCCACTATTCTCCTCAGTGCTCACAGTATCGGCAATTTCCCATGAATATGGTCTCCCAAAATGTGGAGCTTAAATAGGATATACGATACACAGTACGGGATCAGCACTCCTCGAAACCAATGGTTGTCTCTATACAGTGGCCACTGAAATGTGAAGAAATGATGTTAGCATTATGATAATTTCTTATACGTGCACGTGTGTGTACATAAATAAAATAATTTTAACAGGTGTAGATGAATGAGTAGAGATAATTAAATAATTATATATATATATTTCTTTATACATTTGAAACTGAAACCTGAAACAGAACTCTCTTTTTTTTTTTTTTTGAGGTGGAGATGGCGGGTGTGGTGGTGTCAGTAAAATTGTGGGCTTAATTATCAGGCCGGTGGAAAGTCATGCAAACACGCAGATATCGTAATACCATCACAAGTCCAGGATTATTATACTCTTTCCTGTAATAACATGCCATTCAGTTCCAGACTGGCGTCAAAAGAAGCGGAAGACACAGTTCGAGTTTGGAACTGGCCAATGTTAAGTCAAGACAGTCTGAAGACTAAGGGCCGGTAAGCTACTGGAGGTAAAGAAAATTGGTTTTTCGTTTCTTAAAAAACTAAGGCAAAGTTTTACATTTCAGACGACGCTGTCTTAAGGGCAGAGGTGAAGATTCGCAAGTTTTCTTTTTTGGGGGGGGGGGTGTCTGTGTGTGTCTGTGCGTGTGTGTTTTGGGGGGGGGGTGGGGTGTAGATATGTGTAAATATATGTGTGCCTGTGCGTGTCTTATGCGGGCGTTCAAGAAAGTTAATTATTTTTATTTTAGCCACTTGTAAATCCCAGATGGCATCACGCAATCTTTTATTTGGCGTCTGCTAAAGTCGGCTCAAGAGTTGTGTTTCTTTTCATTCAACCACTCTCAGACAGTACTTGAGGGCAAGTTGTTTCCGGGATGGGGGGGGGGGGGGAGAAGAGAAATGGAAATGAAAGAAGATTAAAATAAACTAAAATAAAATGCAAAAGATAAATAAAAAATAAAACCTGAAAAATAAAGAACAGATTTTGTGTTCCAGTGTCTAAAAGTACGTGTCCATTCATCTGGAATTCAGCAGACCTCCCCAACAAGTATGAGCACTCGTGAGCCGAAGCAATCAGCGACTGCAGTAGACGGAGTTGGTCACAACGCGTGATTTGCTGTCTGAGAACTCCCACGTACATGACTCAATGTGTGCAATTTGAAGCTGTGGGGCTGAGACAGAAAATATCGGTAGACTAGTCCTATCATGAAACAGCACAAAATGTATTCATTTGCACAGCTGCCGGTGGCAAATTATTTGTTTGCCACGGATTTTATTGATTCTTTAAGGGAATTGATCTATTTATTTATTTATCGTGAGCCAAAGCAATCAATAAAGGGGGAAGTGGAGGTGAGCATGGTTTGGCTGAACTTACGACAAGGGTAGACGCAATTAAATCAAGCCTTGGTGGCAAATTATTTCTTGCCATATATTTTGTTAAGCCCTTAAACGAATTTATTTATTTAATTATTTACTAATCTATTTGTATTGAATAAGTGGAGTCCAACATTCCATTGTAAATTACGACAAAACTAAAAAAAATGCAATTAAGCACGGCATACATTAGGCCAGTGTTTCTCACTATTTTTGCCCTACGCCTACTTCAATTTTCAAAAAAAAAAAAAAAAAAGTGCGACCCACCGTAACCAGATAAAGAAGTATACAGTATACAAACCTTTGTTTAAAAAAAGTCGTGCCTCTGTTAAGTTCGATGTTTTAACTCGAGCTGAACAAGGAAACTTCTAATACGACATGAACAAACAACAGGTTATCTAGCTGTTAAAATACACTATGAAATTAAGATTTCTACGAAAAAATCCCTACGTTCCATTCTGAAGATCCACGCCCCACCACCACCAAACCATTGCCAAGCCCCACCGGTAAAGGTCATGCCCCACCTTGAAAAACTTCTGGCTCTTCTGTAAAATTAGGGTTGTTGCCCTTGCGCGGTTTTATGATTGGGTCAAACATATGCTAATTCTTACAGAGTAATACTTTACTGGGACAGAGGTCACTGTTTATCCTGACCTACTCACATAGCGAGACTGGCACTCATCTTGAATGTAGATGAACTTCCTGTTTCAAGTCTGATTACTAACAACTTCTGGGCGGTTCCAGAGTAATCGAAGCCACGTAATTCTTACACTACGTTTTTTTTTGTCAAATGGACAAATGAAATTATATTTTCTTCGTAATATTGCAAGAAATTGCCTTTTCATGATGAGGTTATCTTCAACTTAGGTGTAATGTTGCGTCCTGTGATAAGATCAGCACAAACCTTGACATTGTAAGGACTGCAAGGATTCATTAAAGGACATGCGGTATTGTAATACAGTTTTTCGCTTTCCCTCGGACGGCATCGCCAAATTGCCAGTTTTTCTCAAATCAGCGAGTTCAGGAAAATTTAACTTGTTTCAATTATGCCGCCTGCTGTTTCATGTTTCAAGCCAATAACTCGATTTTGTACCAAAGAAAGCAAAGGATTGATTGTATAAGAAACGAAAAGTTCATCAAGTTTCTGTTAGATTTAAAAATGTTTAGATATCATATTATTAGAAATCCAATCTAATATTGAACAATGGTGGCTCAAGGCTTCATTAAGTCCGATTACGGATATCTCCCGCACAGGCCAGCAATGGTGGTCACCCCTGCCCGCACCTCCTGCCCAGATGACATCTCAAACTCTCACGTCTCTCAACTTGCCAAAGAGAGTCTCCCCACCATCTCCCTACTTTTTTTTTCTTTGAAGAGTGCAATGTAAAGTCAAAAGTGAGAAGTAAAAATGGTAGAGTTCGGAAAAATGTTTTAAAAAAAAAAGTGACGAAAATTACAACTAAAAAAGAAAAGACATTGAAAAGAAGTATTACTCTGCATTTTTTTTCTTTCTTAGATTGGGGGGGGGGGGGAGGGGGGGATGGAATTCTAAGACTCCCTAGTTTACCACCCGTCTGGAAATTTTGTCATCTACTTTTGACTCAGGAATACCAGCGGACGGCTGTCCTCTATGTGAAGTGGAATGTCACCGAGCGTCCACAAAGCAGTGCAGCCAAAATAATGAATTTAAGGGAAGCACCAGTCTATGAAACGTCAGGAGAGCAGACAGACAGAAAAAAACAACAACTACAAAAGCAAAATTTGATTGATGGAGCGCCTTGTACTCAGTAATAGGAAGGAGCAAATTGAAGGGAATCTTACCCATCCATGCCGTATTTAGAAACCACGCGACACAATGAATAGACCGCCAGTCCCTTACAAATACAATATTACCAAACTGGATCAGATAACAAACTTTCTTACTCACTGTTTATCAACACAATATCTTAGTTTACTTTATTTTAATCAGCTTTCGTTTAGTTTAGCTTGGCTTACCAATATTTTTCTTTTCCGGCAAAGTGGCGGCTTTCTGTTATCTTAGATATGACAAGAAATTCGATAACATGCTGGATAATTATTTTCGAGGAGACCGTGACATGAACTATCTCTTTCCTTCTGTTTGTTTGTCTGACTTTCTCCCCGGCCCCCCTCCTCTCTCTCTCTCTCTCTCTCTCTCTCTCTCTCTCTCTTTCATTCTCTCTGAGTGTCTCTTTCTCTTGGTGCATTAATTTACTACATTGCGACATACAAACTAGCTAACCAACTAACTAACTAAAAGAGAAAGAAAAAAGAGAGAAGGAAAAAAGAGAGAAAGAAAAAATAGAATGAAAGAAACACGGAAAGAAAATAAGAGGGAAAAAAAACAACAACATTTAAAACTAACCAACAAGAAGGAACAAACCAGCAAACAATTTGTTAAGCATTCCATTTGACCTCGAATAGGTAAACTGATATTGCAATCTTTCAGACACACACTGTTAAACGACCTCTGTCTGCAGTGACACTGAATGACGCTTCCCTTTGCTAAAATTAATGCATCTTTAACACCCACGGTAATTGTCTACATTTTGCTCATTTAAGGTAGACAAGATCTGAGATGTAATTCTGTAATCAAACACTAGAAAGCCTTACAAATGTATTCTGACACGAATAATGACGCTTTCAGGGATAGGTGTCGTATTCAGGAGAGCCTTGTATCATATATTGCATATATTGTATGAGAGATAGCATTTCGTTTTGTGAACAATGGTGTAATATTATCTGTTTATCTCAGCATTTGGAAACCAGAACGATAAGTTTTTGTTTTTTTTTCCTCCTTTCGGAGATCGTTTGGTATCAGTTTTGCTTTATTAGACATGATCTACTGAGAGTGTACTGTAGGTCTGCAATGCAATGTGTAGGTTAACATTTCACGCATTCAGTGCAATGTTAGTTTAACTTGTTAAGCATCTGTCACAAAGGACAACGCATTTCGTTGTACGTAATTAGTGTATGTGTCATTGATTTTCCTTGCCAAATTGAAATGAATCATTTTGCACCAATACCGAAGGACAGTTCAATCAGATGGGCTATGAATGTTGGTATGCTTGAGAAAATGTTGATTGGGCTCCTTTGAGAACAAAAGTACCTTACGATCTGCTGCCCTCAGCCCTCCTCCGGGAGGTCAAAGAATCACTGAAAAGAATAATATGCTTACTATGAATATAGATGAAGTTCTATTCCCTGGCATTGCAGCCAACGGATCTGTGTCAGAAAACTGAGTTTATCAGGGCCCCGAGGGAAATGATTAGATTTTCAATCTGCGGCCTTGCAACCCAATGCTGAATCTTGGAGCGCTTCTAGAAGTAGGGGGGTATTATATCATTGTAAGGAACTCTCTCGTGATTAATAGTGAAGTGAGAATACTACTGTCCTATACAGTTTACCCAAAGATACTACATGTAGATACCACAAGATGAGAAAGCTCGCTCGTTTAGCGTGCACAGATTTCGCACCGCCATCTAGCAACGCACGGGCGGAAGTCATGAACAATGCAGTAGTTTACAAAGCCAAATAATGGAAACTACTGAATATTGTTCACTGTTCAGCTGTCGCCGCAGGCATTGGTTAAATTATTTATTTTGTAATTACAACTTCAATCTCTGTATGAATACTTTGGTTCTTTTTTTCCCCTTTCATTCGCAGTAGCACTGTAGCACGCCTGCATCATTAATTTACCAAAATATCAAGCATTCTTTTCTTGCAATGCGTCATGGGCCCCGCCCCAAACCGTGTGCACGATTTTTTAGAGGCGCAGAGAAGGTCGTGTCTCATCTTATTGTATCTAATATCTTTGGTTTATCTAACGCTAAATAACAATAATCTCTTCAACCGCGTCGACTCTGAATCCAAGTGACACAAGAATGTCTCAGCTAACCAGAGTTATTTTGTTTGACGTTGTTATGATATTCACAGTGTCATTCACGACAAAGGTAATTAATGTAAAAATAGAATTCGACGAAGTGGTGACGCCTTTCTGTGAAATTTTAATGCAGACGTGTTAACAGGGCCCTATCTATCTGTCTGTCTGTCTGTCTGTCTCTCTCTACCTACCTACCTACCTGCTTGCTTACCTACCTACCTACCTACCTACCTTCCTACCTATCTATCTATCTATCTGCCTACCTACCTACAAACCCACCCACCTACTTATCTATCTATCTATCTATCTATCTATCTATCTATCTATCTATCTATCTATCTATCTATCTATCTATCTATCTATCTATCTATCTATCTATCTGTCTGTCTGTCTGTCTGTCTGTCTGTCTGTCTGTCTGTCTGTCTGTCTGTCTGTCTATCTATCTATCTATCTATCTATCTATCTATCTATCTATCTATCTATCTATCTATTCATCTATCTATCTATCTGTTTGTCTGTCACTCTGTCTGTGTGTGTGTAACTGTCTGTTAGTCTGTGTGTATGTCTTTCCTCCAGATTCAACCAATCCAATCCACCAATACCCCGGGTACCCACTCACTTTACCAATGCAGTTTTCCAAAATCCAATCTAGATAAGCAGCCAAGGACCAGTCGTAAGGTGCCTGGGGCATCCTTCATCGAGCACAATTTATATGCATTAAAGAGATAAATAAGATTTAGATCAACAGTTTAACTCAACAAGAACCCGATCAATTCCATGGAAAGGGTTAGCTGGTTGGTCCGTAATAAGATATGCCCCATATGGGACGCCAGGGGGGCTGCTCATAACGCATTAATGACTGATCAAATCTCGCTGTGCAGTTGAGTGGCATGCTCTTCAAGATCAGGATAAGAGGCTTCACAGCTTGGAAACTTCTTAATAGCAGTGCTATACGAGAGGAGATAGCCGGCTTTGCAAAGGGTGACCCTGCTTTCTGGCTTTTGGGTTCAATTTAGCTGCTACCCCAAATGATAAAATTGTTTCGGATTTCCCAAGACTTGCATAGGATTGCTGTCATAGTAATTTCTACCATTACTCCCTTCCCATAAGAGTTCAAGAAAATGACATGTTTTTTCTTCATCAGTGTCTAACACAAAATGACGGCAACAATTTCGACTTTTTTCCCGAGGGGTTTGGATTTTGGGGGTGGGGGTCTGGGGTTACCAGATCTACACTAACTTTACATCAAGCGTCTGTATTGCTGGCTTCTTGCGAATCCCCTGCAAAGAAATGGCAGCTTTTGGCCCAACCTAGGCTAGAAATCAGAACTCTCTGACCACACTGACACTGCAGCTTGAACAATAAGCTTATTTTAGACAGCCATAATGATTTTTAGAATAAATAAAAGAGGAAAATAGTTTAGGATAAAGCCCTCACTGGTTCATTAATCTGTGTTAAAAAGAGAAATATTTATGACGTTTCGGCACACTAAAATTATGTTTTTCTACTAAGCAGTTGATAATAGTTGTTTAGCCTTCAAATCATATAGATCTCTCATTGAAGTTCACCCATCCATCCATCCATCCATCCATCCATCCATCCATCCATCCATCCATCCATCCATCCATCCATCCATCCATCCATCCATCCATCCATCCATCCATCCTTCCATCCATCCATCACCTATCGGTCCGTCCACCTATCCTTCCACCCACCCCTCAGCCATCCATCTAGCTATCCATCCATCAATCTATCCACTTATGCACCCACCCATCCCTATTCATCCGCCCAATCTTCCATCCATCTATCCATCTGTCCGTCTATCCATCCAAACGTCCATCCAGCCAGCCAGTGAGCGCCATTATTCAGAACCAGGACACTCTAAAACCCCACATTTTCCCTCATTACAACCCTTTCACTGCTGTTTTTAGAACTATCCCTCAGCGTTAACCTATGACCTTCGCACGCGAATTCATCATTTATCATTGTGAACTTGTATTGCAATAACGCCTGGAGAGATCTTTCCCCGAGACAGTTCCAACTAGCCATTTTGTTGGCTAGAAGTGGCCGTCTGTCATCTAAATATCGATGGTTCTCATGTTTTGGACCATCTCTGTCTCACTAGTGAGAGACTTCAGGCCAGCAAAAGATACCGGCTGTGTATTAGTTATTTGTCAGCAACTGGACTAGGCCCATTGCGAATGACGTCACAGAGTGTTTTTGTTTTGTACTTCTGACACCTAAAATGGTGGGTGGATCATCTGACGAGTGTAACTTCGAGATATGTCTAAGCTGTTAAAATGCCTGCTGGTTGCATTGCAGTTGACTGTTATGTCAGGGGTGGAAAGGATGGATCCAAGCTGGTCAGATTCCCTACCATCCGTGTAAACTAAGTAAAGGAAGTGAAAGAATTGACCGAACGTCTCCCATGTGAGTGAACGCGCGTGTCATTGTTTACTGTAGTAAACATTTTTTTTAGCTCGCCGCCGATTGGTTCTCGGCGCCTGAAGTGCTCGCAGTGCAAATCGCTAACGAATCAAAATCAGTGCTACCATCGGCATGGTTATGCGTCGGTCCTGACAGCTAAAATGGCCGATATCCGCAGTGGGCCTATATGCCAGTCTGTCAATGTGTTTTGTTACATTCGTCTGACTTTTAACCCTTAGAAGATGATAGGGCCTATAATCAGCTCAATTATTTTACAGACAGGCGTCATGGTCTTGTAGCTAATCAGAATACTTCTTTCATAAAAACTACGGATCTGTAAATATCACTGGCCAATCTTCCTGCTGTTGTAAACACGTTATCATATTTTCTCCTGTGAACACCGTCTTTCTAGACAGAAACTATCCAAAATATCCCCCGTATCCGAAGGGTGAAGAATTATCCTTTATCTTTGACACTGATTCACAAAGATCCTAATGGTATTTTTCATGATTTAATGACGGTTGATCTTTTTCACTTCAAAAATACACCGAAAAAAAAAAAAAGCTTGAAAGTAGTTATAGTTATAAATTTTACCACTCATTTCCAAAGTAACACTCGGAAGTTATAGGAAAACTTTACTCTTTAGTGATCCACAGAATCATTGTATAGTTGTGCCTGCTGTACAGTTTGAAGAGAAAACTGAAAGGCAACGTGGATGGAGTCTCAGGAATCATGATGTCCCCAGTGGCAGTAATTGGTTTACGTCCCTTGCTCAGATGTCGCAATGAGTCAAGACTTTTTTTTTTTTAAAATCTAGGTTTTAGTGAGATATGTGAACTATGGAGTTAGACGAGTCCTTGCACACTGGAGAGACTGAATTGAAACACGCCTGTCTCATGAGTTCGGAGGCATCCAAAATGTCTTGAGTTAGATTGTTAAAAGAGAGACCTCGCCCAATGAGTCAAAACAGACACCAAATAGACTTGAGTCAAAGATCCAAACAACAAAGTTATGATTTGTATTTGCATTTGTATACTACGTCAATCCCATTTGGGAAATTTGCCTTTGTGTCATTGCACCCAGTTACAACTGGAGTAGGCACGTCGTCGCCACAGTGCAGCGCCGGTCGGCGGTTTCTTTTGGAGGGGGGTGGGAGATGAATGGGGAGGGAAGGGAGTGGTAGGGATGACTTTTATTCAAGTTTGCCCCGGGCAGCGGCCTGTTCAGCCTTCTCTTTTCGACTTCCAACTGCCAAGGTATCTTTAACGTGCGCAACTTGCACACCGGCCCTCCGAGTTTTTCGTCCTTATCGGAGAAGACTAGGCAATCGATCCTACCTCCCATTGGATCAGGGACAGGAAAGTATGAGAAAAATCCCAAAATTCCATCATGCCTGCACCGACCGGGATCTAAACCCGGTACCTTCAGCATGAAATGCAAGCTCCTTCCTCTAGACCACGGTGTTCTCATATGGGCCATACGCAATGCTTTACAGAAACCACAGAAAATCTCTGGGGTGACAGCACAACTTGAAGCAAAGACAAAATATCGCAAAAAGTACAAGCATGAAGCAAAGCCACGGCATAATAAATAATACAGACACGATATATTGCGTTTAATTGCATCGTTTCTGTATTCTTCTTAAGCGAGACATACAACGTTTTCTCTATGTCATAGTATTTTGCCCAATGAGCACCCATCATTTCAAAATTCTGAGAAACGAAAGTTCTGTGAATTTAAACTCAAGCAACCCATGGAATTAGAGAAAAAAATCACGACATTTTCAGACGAAAAGCAAAATGCACACGGTTGAAAAAGTCGTCAATGGTCAGGCCATGAGAGGCTCCGGAGATTCAAGGAGTCAGTGTGGAGGGCATAATGGTGTTAGAGCTAAATAAGGCAACTTGAAACGAAGGCCTGTTCAGATCACCATAATGGCAACATCGAAAGAGGACACATAGGATTATGATTGTACTGTTAATTTCAATAACCTTAATGGCGCAGAATCCGCACTCCCTGTATAAAAGTACACACACGCTCATAAGGTCCACCCAATTACAATATGGGACCCACCTGGCCAAACCGATAATTAAGACTGATTTTGTCATACTGAGACACAATTTACCATATTTATATTGATCATGCAGTTATTATTGTCTAAGAAAACGAATTTCGAATACCAATGACATACATTACAATTTATTTCTTGTGATGTGTTAACTCTGTGAATGCCAAGAGCAGACCCAAAAAAAAAAAAAAATGAGAGTAATTGAGAAAGGCAAAAGGAATATAAAATTATGTGCCTCTGCAATACAGATTTCTGAATAAAAGATCAGATAGACTCTTAAGATCTTGACTTTGAACACTGTCTCTGAAGGGTTAACGAAACCATTAGAACGAGTTCATTTGAACTGAGTAGTTCTTAGTCTACTGAAAAGGAAATTTTCAAGACATAGTCTTTACTGAAAGAGTTTTATTGCGTCTCTGGTGGGAGAGATTTTTGAGTTCGTTGCCGTCAGTAAACATAAAATGTCTCTGTCTCCCCACGCAACTACTCCCCGAGAATGTTTCAAAGGACATTAAAAGTAACTGTTAATGTCCCCTGAAAGGTTGGCGCACACGTAGAGGGAAATGCCAAAAAAGGATGAGTACGGCCACTGTCTTAGATATAGGGCATACAGGTGACTAAAGATCCAGAGATTTGCATGTACCAACCCATTTAAACAAGAAAAAAAACTGCAAGTGAACACCGACCTTCATGACCCACCCGCAATTTGAAAGACAGACAAGGGCCGAAATATTTCGGGGTTCTCTTCTTCAACAGATAATAGATCCTGCCTATATTCTCGCTCTCCCAACAGTTTGAATTCTTTTTTTTTTTTTTAGCTACATACTAGGATCAAACAGAAACTATTTCCAATAATTATAGTGTCTTCAGGATTTTCACTGAGTGCTGTTTGCCTGTGGATCAAGTATTTATCATTTTCAAACTGCACAGCCGGAGTAGATACGACATCCTCCATGACTTTGCTGAAGATCTGAACAAAGTAAGGCGTAACAAAAAAGCCGCAGCAGGTTTTACATATCGTTTCCATTAAATACACCTCAAAGATGCACCACTCAGGCTAACGGCGAGCTGGGTCATTTGCTTTGTCTCAGTTTTGATACCAGATGTGAACTACGGAATTAAAAGAGCCCTCTCACACTGACGACAGTAAAACAAGTCTGTCTCACTAGTTTGGATACGTGAGTACTAAACTGTCTTTAGTCAGATGGAGGTCAGAGGATTCTTACGCACTGAATCACAACAGCTACAAACTTAACACAACGCGCCACCCTCCTTAGGCTGTGTTTTCATGAGTACGGTAACGGAGACGTCAAAATCCATCAAGTTGTGAAATTTAAGAAATATTATCATGTGTTTGGAAACGTCATTTGTGTACACATGTAAGCACTTTTTATTTTCACTATTTGACCGATTTTTGACTTTTCCATTGCCGTTTCCGTTTCCGTACACATGAAAACACAGCTTTATTCTCCGACTATGATTGCCACATGAAATCGAATACACGTCGTAGAGAAACAGCATGTTATGTCAAAACAATTGACTTGCACAAATACGCGGGATGCAAGAAATATTGCCATTTGAATGGAGCTACAAAATCGTTGAGACCCCAGATTTATCGCAGTGATTCTTGGCTTGTGAGAACGCAGTTATTTTATTCTTTATTCTCTCAGATAGCTCAGTGAAAGCCTGCGATTGCCTCAACCACTTGTTGCGTTATTTAGCCAACACACGCTCAGAACTGGAACATCAGAGTGAGTTTGTTATTTCGGCTGTCAGCTTTGAAACCAAGTATTTGATAACAAAGCAACACCCACTCTGCTTAGAATACTGGTGTATTTTTAACTCCTGCAACCAGCAACAGATCTAAGAAAAATAATAAGGTGCAAGGAAGATGATCAGTTTATCATAAAGAATATTAATCTTTATGTTCACGAGGCCTTCGTGCTCAAGGAAAGCTGACATCAAATAATAAAGTAGGCATGAGGACCAGAATAATCTTCCTTTTGGATGTGCGTTGATCTCCACGCGTTAGGTCAATAAAAGCAAAGCATGGTGGCATCCAGTTACTGTGCCCCGCCCATCTGGAACTCACTGCCAAAATCATTGCGGGAAGCATCTACCGAGTCAAAATTCAAAACTGGTCTAAAAACCCACCTTTTTAAAAAAACACTTTCAGTTGTGAAGTCCTGACATTCCCAAACCATTTATTTCTCAATTCACTTTAATCGTGCTGTTTTATCGTTTAATTTCTGTCTTATAGTATGTTATGTGTGTGTATCTATGTATACAATGTATGTATAGCAGAGAGGGAGGGTGAGAGAGAGAGTGAGTTGCAGATGGAGAGAACAAGACTTTCTGTAAAGCGCCTAGAGCAAACGGTTTGGATTGGGTGCTATATTTAATGATCTTCATTATTATTATTATAATTATTATTACTTCAGTGTGAATACTGCCTTAGATTTTGTGTGGTGAAGAGCATTCCAAGAGACGTTTGATCCCTTGAAAATTGTTTATAGCAACCGTCACGTGATACTGCTATAAAAGGAGTTAACGAAGTTCTTCCAGAACAATTTTCCGTCGAGAAATATTGGGTTTTACAGTAGGGAGAAAATGTCATGGATGAGGTTCATCAGACTTGTGTCAGGACAATTTCAAGGGGAATAACATCGTGATAAAACAGCCACAGAATATTTTCATTATCGTTCTTGTTCTGCGTCGGGTACCAAACTGTTATAGAGACAAAATAATAACATCGTTATAGTTTTGTTTCCTAGTTTTTGGTTACTCTGGAGGGCAAAATTCATGGAACTAAAGATTTTTGTTTGTTTCTTTACTTTATTTTTGACCGACTGTTTCATTAGCGAGATGGAAAAAAAAATGCAGTGTTAAAAGTGCCTTTCTCTCTCTCTCTCTCTCTCTCTGTGTCTTTCTCTCTGTCTCTCCCTCTCTCTCTCTGTGTCTTTCTCTCTCTCTCTCTCTCTCTCTCTGTCTCTCTGACTCTCTCTCTCTCTCTGTCTCTCTCTGTGTATCTCTCTCTCTCTCTCTCTCTGTGTTCTTCAGTCTATAATTACTATTGTTTTAAGAATCAAACCACGTCAATCCGACCTGTATGACTGCAAAAGATGTATCTCTAATAACACTTTGATGCTGCTGCATGTATCAATGCACTTTCAGCTCTGCCCATGGTGGACATTATCACAAGACAGAGAACCTTTGATCGCCACTACTACATTCTTTTTTTGCCAGAAAACATTTGAAGTATCCACGGGAAAAAATGGATTCAGACACAGATTTCATGCTCAGAGAAAACTGAGTTTATAACTTGGAGTGGGCTCTTTCGTTCATAGACTATTGTTATTTTCAGATGACAATTTTAGAGGACTGAGTCCATTTCTGTCAATTTTACTGGAGTAGATTGTACAATGGAGTATCAACTTGGGTTAAGGGCCAATAGCCCATAATTTCTACATTGCGACTTATTCCGTTTATCCTGTGGACTCTTTTTTTGTATGTAGGAATTCTCATGTGTTAAGTTCTCTTTTCATGTAGGAAAACTATATATGTGTGTCAGCTGCTTTAAATAGCCACAGCCAGAATTCCGACGATGATACGATGTATTAATCATTGTATCTGTGTCTGTGTGAGGGGACACATTGGTCTAGAGGCAATGTGCTCACCTCTCATGCCGAAGGTACCAGGTTCAATTCCCGATAGGTGCAGGCATGCTGGAATTTTTATTTTTTTTTCGGGGGAAAAAATTCCTGTCCCTGATCCTATGGTAGGTAGGATCGAGCACTTAGCCTTCTCGGATGAGAAAGAAAAACTCAGGGGGATCGTGCGTACGTTAAAGATACCTTACCAGTTAAAAGTCGAGAAGAGCAGGCCGAACAAGGCCATTGCCAGGGCAAAAAATTAAATTCTAAAAAAACCAATCGCTACCACAAAAACACGCAGAAACAAAAACCAGAAATATTATAGAGAGAAAAAATAGGTGAAAATGCCAGGGCAGCGAACCTCCTGAAATAAAGACCAAACAGACATCGATACTTCTGTTATATGGAAAAAAAGAACATTGAGCCACAGTGAATCATCAGCGATGTTTACACAATCATGGCACATTTTCATGAACGTAGACATAGTTCTTGGACAAGGTAGGAAAAAAAAAGCCAAAGTCGTATCAAAAAAAAAAAAAGTGTAAGTAACAGTGATAAATGAATTGTTATGAATTCTTCTGATGAAACGGTATAAAATTCATCTTCGTCATATAATATTGGTCAAAATGTTATAAAACCACAGAAAATCTTTGGCGAGAACTGGGCTTGAAACAAAGACAGATTATGACAAACAGAAAAAGTTGCCTTTTATGGTACTCTTTCTGTATTATTTCTTCCGCAAGGCTTTGCAACATAGAACTTTTTCTTGTTGCTATATTTTCACATATTGCATTTGTATACTCCACCGTATTGAATGCTTTCGTCATACCCAATTACGTGATTGCACATTTTTTCCTGTCAGGCCAGCTGCAGCTCTCTTAGGTCATAATGTTCCAATACCTTTAATCAGATGAGCTTAATATGTTTCCAGTTCAGAATGGGGTCATTAGAATCGGTTTCTAAATTTAATTCAAAGCTGGTGTAATTTTTCTTAATATCGTGTCAAGCGCACGTTCATTCCAATTAAAAAAAAAAAAGTCATGTTTAACGTCCTTCGTCATCATTCTGTTTCGGAAGTGTATATCCGTACAACATGTTGTATGGATATGGACAGTACATATACGTAAAACATGTTTACCAAAAGCGCGACTGGTGAAGGTTCGATGAAACAAAACTTGGTTTGGTGTTCCCGAATATAAAGTGACCACACATGGAATAGTCGGATGGACCTGGGGGCGTGAGGGTCTAGTCAGTGTGTATCAATGGGCGGTAGTCAGATTGACTAATCAGGCGAAAAGGGGTTGGGGTAGCCATTGGTGATCGACGTACACTCAAGTAGCCTATATTATTAGCGCAGATAACGCAATTTCCAATCAGAAGTCGGATTGTTTTGCTACTAAGCCGATTCATATTTTTAAAAACTATGCAAATTAACAAGGGCAGTAATATAGTATTCCGGTGCGTATTCTACGTCACCGAATTGTGTGCATTTTACGGATATGCGCTTCCTTCTGTTTCAGAGCAACGTGCGCTTAATTGATCTAATAATGCCCAAAATCCTGCCGCAATTAAAGGATACCTAAAATAATTAAGGTATATGCTTTCTCTCTTTCTTGCTGTATTTTCTTTCACATTATAATAAAACCCGGTAGCGGTGTGGTCATAGGCTTGTTTGCCTAAATCACAGACGAAGAATTGAGCAAACTTCCCGGACGCAGCTTCGAAGCTGGCGGCAGCAGGCCATTGGTTGATTGAAAGGGCAGATGGCAATATACCGTCACTCTGGCCTGGATATCGTGACACAGAGCATCCACCAGTATTGGTGTTCTTTGGTTTGGGTCTTTCACCCTAGTCAGTTGGGACTGCGAGGCTGTGGAGTAGCCTACAGGCAGCCGGTCAGGCAATATGACTGTCCCTCTGGCATCCTCCTGCACCTGGATACATTTCCAGTCGTCTTGACCCTGTCTTGCCACTTGGATAAGTTGTGTCCAGGCGAGAGAGTGAGTCTGATGTTTGCGCAGCTCTTTCTCACTAAAAACAAATTCTTTGCGCCAGTCTTAACACTCACCTCGTCTTCTTTCATCTTTGTCTCGTCTTCTTTCCTCTCAAAATTCCAACGGCGATGGGCGAGTGCGGTGGCAGCAGGTTTGGATAGACTGGAAGCTGTTAGCACAGACCTACACGTTGGTGGCTGTGGGCTATGGTCGCTTCATCGTCGATTGAAGTGGAGGCGTGGGGAGGCAGCACCCACAGTAGCTGAGCAGCCTTTTTTAAGGATAGCACTGCTCACCTCAACTGAGGAAGGGGCTAGAAAAGGTGCCCTAAAGAAAGCCCACTTCACATCACCCTGACTGGTATACCGCGATCAGTGGGGATCCCTTTTTGCGGTCGAAACAAAAAGAAATTCAGCTTACTCAGGCTAGGAGCCTGGAATATACGCACACTACAGGACAACTCAAACAACCCGGAAAGACGCACTGCACTTATTGCCATTGAGCTCAGCAGGTACAACCTGGACATAGTGGCACTCAGTGAGACCAGACTCCCTGATAGTGGCCAACGCAAAGAGCTCAGTGGTGGATATACCTTCTTCTGGAAAGGCAAGGGTGCAGTCGAACCGAGACAGCATGGTGTTGGGTTTGCAATTAAAAATGACCTTGTCAGAAACTTGCAGTCCATGCCAATTGAAATAAATGACAGGCTAATGACACTCAGGATCCCAGTTGGGAAAAGCCAGTCAGCCACCCTCATTAGCGCATATGCGCCCACCATGACAAACCCAGATGAAGCCAAAGACAAGTTCTATTCTGATCTAGAATCTGTCATATGCTCTGTCCCGGCAGCTGATAAGCTGATTCTCTTGGGGGACTTCAATGCTAGGGTTGGCTCCGAAATCTCAGCGTGGCCAAATGTTTTGGGCCCTCATGGAGTTGGTTCATGCAATAACAATGGGTTGCGCTTACTTACTTTGTGCGCTGAATTTGGCCTGTTCACATTAATGTTCTATTTTTAGGCAATATGGTAATAATGTCCTTCAGTAGTATGGGAAGCAGATATTTCAAATGTGCATAAAACTAAAAACTATAAAAATAATAAAATTATATGATCCTTCTCTGCACGTTAGGACATGGAAGGTGTTTTAGCAGAAAATGGGGTCATTCCGTGTACATATGTTTACGCATATTTTATTCTGACATCGATACACCAAAAATATTTCAAAAAATGGTAAAAACAAAATGTTGTATGTGGGAAAGCCTAGTGTAAGAAATAATACAGAAATGATTATAAGAAAACGTAAGGGAAAAGGAAAGCTTGCATTTTCTTGTATAATTTCTGTACTATTTCTTACTTGAGGCTGCGCTTTTTCATACGTTTTCTTTTTTCTTCCCACATTTTGACTTTGCTTCAAGTTTTGCTGAAACCCCAGATATTTTTGAAATTTTTTTTTCAAAAATATTTTGTAATCCAGTTCTCAAGCGCGCAGAGGTTCCCTAGCAATGTTTTAGGATGATTCCATAACGATGTGTTAGGTTAGGTGCACTCTGAGTTAAGACTGCTATGCGTTTTGTTTTGACACAGTGCACGAAGTCTCTCTTTCCGCTAGGTGACTCAAGACAGTTCTGACGCACCCGAACGCGGTGGTCTAGAGACAAGGTGCTCGCCTCTCATGCCGAAGGTACCGGGTTCAAATCCTGGTCGGTGCAGGCATGTTCGAATTTGGGATTTTTCTCATATTTTCCTGTCCCTGATCCTTTGGTATGTAGCATCGAGCACCTAGTCTTCTCGGATAAGGACGAAATATTCGGATAGCCCGTGTGCACGGTGCGCACGTTAAAGATACCTTGGCAGTTGGAACTCGAAAAGAGCAGGCCGAACAGGTCGCTGCAAGGGCAAACTTAAAAACAAAAACAAAAAACGAATCCTTACCACAACGAAAAAAAAATAAAAATAAAAACACACAAAAAACTGAGGTGCAAAAATGCCAGTGGCAACGAACCTCCTAAACCAAAGGCCTAAACACAGACAGATTTGTTTTTCTGTCTTGTCAGTGCATTGGGTCCCATTTAACCCCATGGTCCACATCTCCTATTGAAACCGAGTCTAAATTCGCTACCAGCCGAGCAAGTTGTGAAGATAGAAAACATTCACATCTGTGTAATAATGTTTGGAAGTCTCGAGATATTGAGCGTAAAAGGTGCACAATCACAGAATTGACACATTAAAAACATTGAACTGGAGAATCTATTGCACCAAACACATTATGGGAGCCAGAGGCACGGGGAAAGAATCGTCTTTAAAACAAAAACATAGCATTTTAGATTAGGAGCCAAAATCTGGCTTTCACAAACAAGATGACTGTCTTTATCAGACGTGCTCTGGTTACAATGCGATGCAAATAACATACATTTTATTTTTATTTCTTTTGCGGATTTTGAGTTTTAGCCCCTCTTCCAACACCTCCCTTTTCTTCGAAATCTGTCTAACTCCTTCTGGTCTCTCCCTCATCCTGTCTCCCAGTCTCTCTCCCTCTCTATCTCTCTCTCTCTTCTCTTCTCTTTTATCGCTTTTTCTGTCTGTCTACCCGTCTGTCTCTCCCCTTCTCTCTCTCTCTGCTTGCCTGTCCGTTTATCACTTTTGATGCCTATCAGTTTTCTCCATCTCTCTTTCTCTGTCTCCCAGTTTTGCTAAATTCATCTTTACACCAAGTCCCACCGGAACCACACACCATTTCCGTGTTTTCCAGGTATCCTGACCTCCCACACTTTTTAATGCATTTCTGTTGACATTTGTGAACAACACCAGCCCATGTCAGACACAAACACGACTCAGTGTACAGATCGGCTTACAGCAGCCACGACCCTGTCAACAGCAAATGAGCATGCCATTAATTAAAATCACCAGTTCTCCGACTCTGGGTCCGACATGACATAAGCTGGGGATTAATTGACACCCGGGAAAATCCAGAACTAATAATTAATTCCTGTTCGGTCCTTCTACTGGGCCAAGTAAATTTGTCTCGGTTATAGCATCATCTATTTACGTACAGGCAGATTCAGTTAAGTTACAGGATATACAACAAGGACAGGAAAACAGAAAAAAAAATTGGAATGATTTCTTGCGCCATATGGACATTATTTGAACATTGGATTTTTGGAAATGATTAAGCTTAGGGCTAGGATCATGTTTGCTTTTGACCGGATCGGCCAGAGTCCATTTCGTTGGAGAGATCACAAAAATCCTCATTATGTGCATTTTTGGCTACAAGGTGGAAATAACAGCTTTAAAAAGGGCACGCCTGATTAATAGCTCTGAAATAACTTCAACAACAGTAAATAATCATATCATACTGTTCTTGGTAGCATCGATTGATATCTACTGAAGAGATTCACTACACAAAAGACAATAGGAGATTCAGCTAATACGAGCTGCCAGCTTGTTTTCTGGAAAGAACACTCTTCACAATGATCTTGTCACTTTAAATATTACTCAACAGTCTTTATTACGTAAGTCAATGAGGAGGCACAAAATATTCAGAAACTTGGCATTTGACAGGTCAAGTGACTGGGCATTAAACGAAGAACCATTCTGCTTAAAGATTTTATTTTGTATTACAATATTTTTCTCAGGGAAACGCTCATAGCGGAACCGGAGCAGCGCATGCTTCCCCCAGCCGCTGGCAACGGCTCACGGGTAAGGAAGAGTTAATCATGTTTACGGAGTCAGCTTTAATTTTCGATGTACGAACAGCTCATCATACCACCAGCATGTGACTGTAAACAAAGATCTCGGCCACGTTGATAAAAACAAGACCAGGTTCAAACTAAAAACTAATGAAGAGGAGGGTTGTTTGACACAGGTATTGAATAACTTGGACAATCAGCTGATAATGACGGCTATTGTGGAACTGTGGAGCGAACAAGTTGATGTCATGTATAAGCCGTTTATCTTGAAAACAACGGAAAGGTTAATTTGCATCACTGATGACAACAATGTCATCTGTTGTTCACTGATACAATCCAAGAGGTGGTAATGACCATATAATATAATTCTGAAAGTAAAGCCAGTGTTCCACTGAGTCAATCTGTTTTATCACAATTTCCATGTGAGATGTGGAATATGAAGTTAAACGGGCACTGACGAAACTGAAAGAAGTCGCGTGTTTACGTCTTTATTTTAAGATATCTGCTTTTGGCATTTACACCTCACTTGCTCTGGTTCTGGTTCTTTTCTTGTTTGTTCTAGTTTCTTTGCTGCTGTCATCTGTGTGTGGCTTACCCAGCCCCCAAAAGGGCTCCCTTTTGAGTTGCCTTTGTCTTCTTGATCTTGTTCTTCCTTCTTTTCTTTCTGTCTTGCTATCGTTCTTTTTCATTATAGCCTTCAATTGAAAGAAATCTCGCACTAGTACGGGCACGTCAAAACTGTTCTGAGTCAGCTGGTATAAAGAGAGACCTTACACACAGAGTGAAAACATATATCCCTCTACCATGATTCCAGGTTATTCTGACTGTCCACGATAAAATTTAAGAGTTGACAATCTGTGATTTCAGAATTCCTGCAAGCAATGGACTAGACTGACGGTGATGTAGTTCACTAATACTGAAAGTACAGAATTTCTAACTGTCCAAAAACTGGTAATGAAAGTATTCAAAACTCTAGAGGAACATGACTTTTGCGTGATTCATCAGTCATTTTTCTCCAGCCTCAGTATGTCAATATCTCAGTTTCAATCAGAACTCTGTACAGTGTCATAAAATGGCAAATGTTGAGCTATGTTAAGGCGATAACGGCCATAAACAGAACTTCACACCAACAACATTCTCTGAACGAATAGCCAAGGTTAGTTTGACATAAGAGCCAAGAAAGAAATAACCGACAACGAGCTTTGATCGATGTATCTCTTCCTGCCCGGCAGAGATTTGACATTAGAAGTATTTCATATGTTAATTCACCCATTCACTCTACTGTTGCCCCTAGTAAATAGCCGTGCCTTGCCACAAGATTTGAGCTCCAAGCGATTGTCACACATTGAATGGGGTGGATGCTATTTGGGTCATATGACCAAAACACTCTCACAGCTGGCTTTTTTCAGTGACCATATTGTGGGCAAAATAAACACCCAAACACACACACACACAAATCCGTTTCGCCAATGAAAAGGTTCGTGACCGGGGAGCCAAAAAGTAATGTTTACGCCAACCACTGTAGGATGGCAGCAAAAAACATTTTTCTTCTTGTTCTTCTTCCTTTAAAAACGACAACAATAACATTTGCATAACTTGGAATGTGGTGCATACAAAGAAGTTCTTCCAAGTTACAGGGACATTCGCCTGCGCACCTATTGTTTATAAACTTAAGATGCTCTTTTAAATCAAATGCCATGGACTGATGCATATACAAAAAAAAAAGTGGCCGCAAAGCTGGCGTGTAAATTCATTTGAAGTCCATCAGTAAAATATTTATTGTATTTTCCCGGTGGCGAACCCGTCCAATAAACAGGAATAAATAACCGCATCGATTTTGCAAAATTCCAAAAATCACACAAATTGATTCTTCACTGAGCGCCATCTAAGTAGATTAGCCAAGCTAAATTAGCAAGGGAAAAGACTGAGTTTATTCCTATTAATTAAATATGACGCAATAGGAAAGGAGGGGTGAAAATGAAGGTGAAGGCCACGCAAGAAAACAGCGCGTGGAAGGGCTTAAAAGTTTGGATAATCATTGTCGCATGTTTCAGCTACTGTTGTGATCACCAGGCATTACACCGGCCTTCACCGAGGAGCATAATTACTAAGCCAGCGTGCGTCCTGTAGGCTTAACAACAGCTTAGGAATATTTTTTAAATAAAAAATATATCCCGACCTTCGCTCTTGTTTGTTCCCACTCCACTTTTCTGCACAACTGTGAAATTCGACGTTCGACAACGTTTGCGGCTTTGACATTATTGTAAGGACTTAGAATAAATCAGATGTGTGAAACAACATGATAAGTGCAACAACGCATTTGAAACATTAATGTCAAAGTGTGCAGTTGTTATAGCGCTTCTACATTCCAAAAAATCTCCAGCTTTTTAGAAAATGGGGATAGGACAAAAAAGAACTAAGTTCGCTATATGTATAAACAATGGAGATAGAACAGACAGGAACTAAGTTCGCTATATGTATAGAGTAAGCTGCTGAACTCATCCTGCAGGAGACCAAAGCTAACGTGTTACCGTGACGAAACTCTAAACACACAATGAAAAGTGAGAAAAGAGTAGCTGTCTAGTTCACCCCGAAACAGAAAAAGAAAAGAGAAAAAAATATCTGGACGAAAACAGAGAGAAGGACAGAAGGATTGAAAGCAAGAAAGAAATAAGAAAATGCATGATTGGTACAATTCCAAAAGTACAGAAACAAAAATGAAAACCAGAAAAAGAGTACTACTGCTAGTATTACTATAAAATACTGCTATTATAATTACCATTAAACAGTCAACAACAACAACAAAAAAAGCGGCAGGAAAACAAAAGCAACAACAACAAAAAAAAACATAACAACAAACAGCAAACAACGTTGTCTGTTACGAAGCTGGGTCTCAGAAACAATTAAGAAATGCCACACTCTATCAGAAATCAAAAGAAAAAACACAAGCTTCCGGTCTGCAATAACCTTCGTCAGGCAAAACTACGAGTGCAATTGAAACAGAATTCAAGACTACAAAGAAATGCATCGCCAAAAGAAAAAGAAAAGTGGGGGGGGGGGGCGGGGGGGGGGAACGAAAAATACACGATCAGCATCTATTCTGCCAATTTCATTTACACTAACAAGAAGCCAGCATTCTTTACACAGCTGAACGTTATAGCTATAAGTGGCTGGAGCAATAAATTTGTCTGCAAGCTTTGTTTTCATTTTATCGAGACGGGATCGGATACAGATACGTTTTCATGCAGACATCTTCCTTGGCGACATTACGTCCCTCTAGAATGACAAGGTTCTATCTCCACTTTTGGGACTGAACTGAGTTACACACTACACACTGCTTCCACATGCCTTCTGCGTTACGTGTCAAAATATCAAGCGGATTCGGCTGTACCTTGTAAGTATTACTAAAAATAAAAGAAGTTGTACGCCTAAAAGCTATCAGCACCCGAAACTTCAACCACCAATGTCTCAAAAGTTGACGGAAGGGAGTTAGAACCTTGTCAAGTCTGAGGCGATGATTCCCTGATTTCTCCCTTTCACATTTTCTTTGGGTATTCTTTTGATTTCATGGTGTTCCCTAGCCCGCCAATGGATGCTTGCACATCGGAGCTTAAATCTTTCCCAAAGACATGAAGTTTTGATGTAATATAACTGCAATGATTATTAATTTGGAAATGTCTGATGGTTGGAGAGGATGGAAATGTTTGTACTAAATTTAGCAATACAGTTCATATTTTTATATACTATATTTTTTCCTTTAGTTCTCTTAGATTTTAGTGATTAAAATTAACTTAAAAGTTATAGTAATAATAGAAATGTCAGGCCACGGCACTGGGGAGTTTTTTGTGACGACATCAGAAACAAAGCACTATCGATCGAAAATCTCTCTCTCTCTCTCTCTCTCTCTCTCTCTCTCTCTCCTTCCTCTGTTCATTCATTTATTGAGCCAAATCATTCTGGTTTAATGTCAAAGTAAAAAGGGGTTTGGGAATTTCCAGTGCAGAAAATAGAAATATTATCTTCTCAAAATAATCACATGCTATAATTCTGGGCTCAGTAATTCGGTCACCATGATTTTGGATGTTACAAGGACTCTGGTGAGAGGTATCCAGATTTTGCGTGCCAGAAAACGAAGAGCCAAACCACATCAGTCATTTAAGCAGATTTTGTCCAATGCAGGAGTCACTGGGCATAAAAGGTGGATTATTTTTGCTCATTTGCCTTTTCCTGATGTACTCTCACAAACTGATTAACCTCGGGGCGATTTAATTCTTTCCTTTCCAATCGCCTGCCTACCGTTAGCCGTGGAGTAAAGTGTAGGGCTGGGCACAGTTCCGACACCAGTGTCGACTCCTTAGATACTGACCTTCACCTTGGGAACCCGATACCAGAACCTGGTACCGATACCAGCGCTAGTGCCGACACTGTGGCGGCTCTCAAGTTTTCCTTCTCATTACCACTGCTTAATTTACATTTAATAGCAACACTACGTGTGAACATTATATTACACAGATTTTAAATATTTAGAGAATTAATTCGACTCCCCCCCCCACCCCCCCCCACCCACCCACCCCATTATCTCACCCCTGACACTACAGTACGGCACCAATGCCCTGCACCGGACAAGGAGACAGCAAATTAAAGTTTGACTGTTCACATTTGCATCGTTCAAATTCTTAGGGTCATTGCAAAAGTCGGGTCTTGGAGTCGGGGTACGGAAGACTGAGCCGGTTTTTCACCTGTTATACAACGCATTGCGCAATAAGCCGCCGACCCCTGTTGGAAAAGTGAGCCGGTTTTTTGTTGTAGATATCGAGTATATTGTTTTCGAACTTTAGATCGATTAGCCTGATGTACCAACCCTAAAGTCACTGGACTGTATAAACATGATAGATCTTTGGATAGACTCAGTATGCTAACACACAACAGGAACAGTCACAAACTGACTGCCACTTTACATCGCCGCATCCAAACATTACTGAGTACAACGAGCAAAGGCTGTCCCAGGCACAGTTTGTGCATAACATGGCTCTCAAGATGCTACCCGTCAAGTTGTGGGGCCCCTTTTAATATTTTTTAACAATTTTTATCATGGTTTTAACAGCTCTCAATATAAACATTATCCTGCTCAAAATCCGCCTTCAACCTCTTCGTGGTGAGCAGGGGGCAACACGTATCAAGATGGTTTCAATCAGCTGTTATAATTACATGCATTTAATTCTTTAAAAATTCACCAGGAAAAAAAAAAAAAGCAAAGAAACAGTCTCGATAAATGGCGAACGGAAGAGGTTGAGTAGTCGTTAGAAAAATTAAGTATCGATATGCCAAAAACTGGCTCAGTCTTCCAACAGCTTTTACGAGCTGCCTTTGAAGTTTTGAACAATAGGATTAAAAATCCGGCTCAGTTTTCCGGTACCCTTGGAGTCGACACTAGGGAAATGACAGAGTCGTGACGTCACTTCCTCGAGGTCAGTGTCGATACCAGTTTCGGAATCTTTCAGCAGGGACCTGTGACGTCATTGGAGTCGGAATCGGTGTCGGCTCCAACGAAATTTTATGGTGTCGGAGTCGGGATTCCCGATACTGAAAAAGTGCTGTTGCCGCCCAGCCCTAGTATAGAGTGACCCTCGTGTGGGTCACGGTCAGGGTCAGGTGCATGGGGAGGACATTGGCCTCTCTCCTGGACGTCTTTTCAGATGGAAGATGGAGGAGTTCAAGTAAGGTGGAAAGAGAGACAGCTAGACAATTAAAGATAAGGTACATGAAAGATGAGGACGAAGATGGGGCGACTTGGTGAAGATTGAGAAGATGGAAGGACTGTCCGGTTTGTGGGGGGGGGGGGGGTGGTAGACGTGGAGTTCGGTGATTGGTTGGGGGAAAGGTGATGGTGAAGGGTAAAGATCCTTTCAAGTTTGCACTTCACGAATTTCTGATTTTATTTCACATGGAAAAAACTGTTGGTTGAATCCTAAGTCACACTCGAGGCCTGACCTCATTCTCTTCATCATAGCATCCCTAGCCGAATGTAAAAAAAAAGAGGTAAATCCGACTTGGACTTTTTAAAATATCTGTAACCTAGTTCCTCGAACCGATAATTAAATAGCTGAGACCTAATTTGATCGGATAACCCGTTGACAATTAACACTACGATAGATCGACTCAATGGTCAACATTGTTTGAGTCGGTCTCCGTTTGTTTTTCAACGGCTCTTTTCACGACAAAGAGGTTATGTCAGAAACAGAAGTGTGGCTATATGAGGCCCATGACGGCTGAATGTCTAAGAAAATAAGTACCAGAAAAAAAAAAACAACGTGTGAGATCCAAATTTGAGACAGTAATGCACGGTATCTGACTCGTTAGCTAACTCGCTTTGGAAAATTACTCACGTGAAAGAAAATTGGTGTATTCTTTCCACGGACTGGGTTACTTCTTCAGGCGTTCTTTGGTAGCCATTTTCAGGATCAAGTTGAAATTTACCTTTAATTAAAGTGCGAGTATTTAAGGCATTTTATCATCTCTCGATTCTGTAGATGAAGTCACAATGAGCAGTTTCGCTTCAGGCGCAGCCACAAAAATCAGAGAATGACGCACTGAACTGATCCTCGGAGAGTTTGGTTTAGACACTGTCTACGTTGCAAAGCGATAAAAAACGTAAATGAGAATTTTTTTTTTTTCGGTGGACATGGCTTATAAAGTTCGTGAACATTAAACCAGCAATAAGAACTGGATGAAACTGAATGTCTTAGTCTGTAAAAAAGAAAGGAAAGCAAGAACAGACTAATTAATGTTTGGAAATGTTGCACTCGGAGTGTTCAACTCGAAACATTGCCGTTAACATACACCAGCGTAGTGGTTACAGCTGTCTGATGAATGGGGCGCTGGTCAGCGGAGATGTTACTAGTTCAGTGCCTATCTGGGTCATTTGTCCAAAATGTCCAAGGATTCTATTTCTGTACTTTTATGCAGTTTTATTTGTTTCCGGCGTCAGCCCATGGCGTTATTAATGTCTTCTTCCCCCTTCTACGGGTAGTTGGTGGGCGTTTCTGGTGGGTCTCCTTCTGTCCTATCATTCTGGTTATCGATGGCGTCAGGTGCAAACCGGCCATGTCGAAATAAGCAAATTTTACAGGTGAAACAAAAAACTGCCTCTAAAATTAATGGGAAATGGACCTAACCGGTTTGATCACATGCTTATTTTGAGTATTTCTACTGGATAATGGGAACAGCTACTTTTACATATGATGCAGAAATCCAGGCTTCATAAAATGGTACTTTATAAAGTAATATGAAATGTTTGGACTTTGCCAGTTTGCGCTTGACACCATGGTTATATACCTCTGGTCTTGCTTCTTTCCAGCGCAAAGTAACCGTTGGCCTGTCAACGAATCTTCTCAAACTCGAACTCAAACTCTTCCCTCTCCCCGTATGGTGTCCGCTCCAGTCATATGATGTGGAATACATTCATAACTGTGTAAAAGGCAGACATCCTCATACAACATGGAGATAGAGGGTGAAAATGTGAAGATGTAAGCACCTAAAATTTCGTGACTGTCTAACCAAAATTATTGAAACTTTCAAAACTGCCTCAATTTTTTATGACAGATTACATCAGTCTTTAATGTTATTTATCTACTTTTATTTTCTTGACCCAGACAAAAAGTAACATATTTTAGCGAATAGACTAGAATAGCATGATCGGAGACTTCGTTAATCTTCGGCTTTCTTTCTTCTTCGCCTGTCGTTTCCCATTGCGGGTTGAAAACAAATATCGCATCTATGTATTCTCCTATTTGACGGAACAATTAGTATAATTATTGGGTATAATGCTAATAGCAATTGAAGTGGTAATGTCTGTTGTAATACTTAGTAGTGGGGACAAGGTGGTCTAGAGGCAAGGTGCTCGCCTCTCACGCCAAGGGTCCCGGGTTCTAAACCCGGGCAGTGCAGGCATGTTGAAAATTGGATTTTTCTCATATTTTCAAGTCCCTGGTCCTATTGGGGGGTAGGATCGAGTATGTAGTCTTCTCGGATAAGGACGAAAAAATTCGGAGGGCCCGTGTGCAGGTTGCGCACGTTAAAGATACCTTGGCAGTTGGAAATCGTAAAGAGCAGGCCGAAAGGCCGCTGCCCGGGCAAAACTGAAAATTGAAATTAACAGATTAAAATTTATCCATATCACCCCCCCCCCCCCCACCAGCAACAACAAAATTTATTATTCATTATTAAATAGATATTGTTATTAATAAATATTCAAATATTATTTGAGTTGTGTGTTGTGAACTGATGTGAGTTGTGAACTGCTGTGAGTTGTGAACTGTTGTGAGTTGTGAACTGCGCCAGCAGGCTGCGTTACAATTTGCTCTGAGATAGAGAAAGAGAGTGAGCGAGACAGGGAGAGAGAAAGAAACAGTGCAGTGTGTTGAGCGCTTCGCAGGCAGCTCCATTCTGCTCTGTGGTTGACATGTTGTTTCTGTAAAGCGCATAGAGCATTTTAAATGGATATGCGCTATATAAATGCTATACATTATTATTATTATTAGAACTGGTATTAGTAATATCAATAGTTGTGATAGTAGTTAAGATAATGGTTCAAGTTGTAGTGGCAATAGCAGTAGCAATTACTTGTAACTATTATCGCACTTTTTGCGATTTTATGTCCCATTTAAAAAAAGAGGGGGGGGGGGGGGATTCAGTAACCAGAAAAAAGACATTATCTTTAAAAAATCTGGAAAACGGCAAGAGAATATTTTAAAGGAACAAAAACATCAAAACAACAACAAACAAACGAATTCTGTAAACTACGTGGAGGAATTCGATTTTGTTTTCATTTCTACTGATTAAGAGGGAGTTTTAGACTGCAACATAAAATATTTCTTTAAGTAGAAAAAAACGTGTATGAAAATAAGCCACGCTTTCATCGTAAATCTTCGTTATTTTGTAAAACGAGATCGTTCGTACTCGTATGTTTTCATGATAGTGCCAGCTCTATGGCTGAGTACCAGTCCACCAAAAGAGCTCTCACTGTCCGAAGTTCATGTTTTTCCGAGCATGCGTGCGGGAATCAATCTAAACAGTTTCCTGTTCCTGTCAGCTCCGAGAAGAGAAAGGGGAAACAACTCGTTTTCTCCACGCAAAATAATCTCATTTCCGCCCCCAATTCTCCCCAGTAATCTCATCAATGTGCCTGTGTATGCCATGTCCAATTCTGTCAAAATGGAGAAGAGAGAACTATTTTAAGGCCCGCCAAATATGACTTTGTTTCACTTGGCGCCATATAAACATTGCTCTCCTCAGATTTACGTCAAAGAATCCCTCAGCCAACACGGCTCTAAATAGTTTTAATCAGCCTAAAACTATGAACTAACCACAGTACACCACAGGCTAATAAAATACCCAGACTGGATGATCCCATTGTGTGACGTCACAAAACAGCGAAAGGTCATGAACCATCCGCCATTTTCAGTTTACGCTAGGGACCGACGCTTCAGCATAGCTACAATTTTGAATGGTACCATTTTGACGCGCATTCTGAACGCGGAAGTTTGGTTCCGCACCAAGAAATTAATATATGTACAACCAATCTTGACAAATAAAATGAAATTTCTATTGCAGATAGAACTAGAATCGGAATTTCCCGAGCGGCGGCCATGTTGGTTCTACGGTCGCCGCTCGGGAAATTAAGTAAAAAACGAGACAGCCTGAAGCTCGTGTTTCCAGTCTGGTTAATTTATTAGTCTGTGCAGTACACAGATATGCACACTATCTTTGGTGAAGGCGGTTCTTGTTTACCACTGTGTCTGGCCGAGCTTAGTATGATAGGGTTTTCCCGGATTTACACAGCATTTTTCTAAAACTGGGCAAATCAAAATTAGTGTAAGATGCTGTGTATGTGTTCAGTTAACACCTGCTATGTCGCTATGTCCCATCTTTATCCCTTGATACAGACGGACGGGACATAGCAGGTGTTCACTGAACATTTATACACGTCTCACACTAATTTTGAATGACTATCTGAAAGGGGACGTAACTGATGCAAAATTTGACTTTCCCAGTTTTGGAAAAAAAATGCTCTTCAATTGAGATATGTACATGCACTTCTTGTGTCCCAGCAATTGACTTTCCCATTTCGGGCTTAGTAATCTCACATTAAATACATGACAAAGCAGACATGACTGAATGCGCTACTAACTTCACATTTGCAAATTTCTTTTTATCATCTCCAGGCATGAATTAATATTCTTATGTAAACCCCAAGCTATCACAGTACATTAACAACTACGACTTTCTTAATAATTGATAATTTTGTCATGATTTATTGACCGCATTTAATTAGCATTACAGTTTAACCTGTATTTAGCATCAATAAAACACGTACATTTTCCTTTTAGGGGGAGGGGGTGGGGAAGCTCTGACGATAAGATTATTTTAATGTTGGGCGATCGTAACTAATCGGATAACTAGATAAAAACATGCAAGAATTCGATACTGAACATATCTAGAAATAACAAAGTTAATAAACTCTTCGAAATCGGATACGCTATATTCCATTTCCATGGTTTCTTTAGTCCAGGCTTCAATTTCCTGTTAAAACAGCCTGTTGACAGCAGGACACAGATTAACACCAAAATCGGTGTCATAAATGATAATCAACTCCGCTGTTTTGGCGTTTCTGTATTTCTTTCAGTAGGTGGTGCAATAGCCTGTGGAAATGTGACAGCTGAACCTACTGATGACAGCTTGACACTGTATATAAAGAAAAAATATCAGTACCAATTCGAGAGTTCAATTCGCATTAAGCTTTTCCTGAGTGCAAATCAGTGAATGCCAAGATTTTCGATTTTTTTTTATCGTCATCCTTATTTATTTCTAGTGATATTTTTTTATTTTTTTCATGTAAAGTAGTTTTCTGATTACTTGGGAACAGAATTGTTTGATTGGATTGAAAATAGACCTAAAAAAAAAAAAAAGTAAGTAAACACAAGATTTGAATTTCAAAAAAGTACCGAGAAATGAGAAAGAAATAAACCAATTTCAGATTTCCATTCACATTTACAGTAAAAATTTCCCCTCACTTGCCCTTTGAAGGACTTTGACTGGTAATCTCCTAAAACGGCAGGGAGTGGAGAAAACAATAAGTCCTAGTGGGTGGTTATATTTTGGCGAATTCACTAGTTTGTGCAAAACAGCTTTAGAAATAAGTCTTGACTGGAGGACAAAAACCAATGAAGGTGTAGGATTTTGCTGGAGGGGGCGGGGGGTTTATTAGAGATAGAAATGAAAGACAAAACCGCTTCAGTGTTCACTTTCATGATTCAAAAAGTTACTAAGAATAATCCTCTGCATCATTTTTGAAACTAACGCCCTTGTCAACCAGTGGTAATTACAATATAAACTTTTCAGAGCCAGGGCAAAAGGCAGCGCTAATTTTACATAAACCAGCAGCAACAATTATCGGCATTAGCAAGAAATCAATAAAATATAAAGAACTCGTGTTCTAGAATTGATCCTTTTGTTATATTATAAACAGGTTTAGGAAAATATCAAATGACAAAATAATAATAATGAAGCCTTGTACTGCTATATGAAGTTATATTATTAATATCTGAAGATTACTATTTTGAAGTTATGATAATCGAGTATAATAAAAAACAAAATTCGAGCCAGCCTATACAAACTTTAGTCAAGCCTTGCAGACTTTATTTGGCAACGTTTGTTGCTAAACCTTTGACCCAAAATAAAAAACAGTTTAGAATAATCGCTTTTGCCGTTCTTTTTTAGATGTGGAGACTTGAAATGGTGGGGAAGAATTTTTTTGAATTTGTATTGGGTCATTCTCCGCAATCCATTCTTTTCCATGAACTCATGAAGTTGTCACTTCCTGCCAGGTGTTTACTGTCAAACACATCTAGCGGTGAGCAAATTATTGCCATTTCATGAGGAGCTGTCGGGGTGCGCCGGGCATAAACGCGCAAAGGGAGTGCAGATTGACATTTCTAACATAACGTAGAAAAAATAAATAAAGAGGAACAGGCAAGGTGAATTGAAGCAGATCGGCGATAACCACCCCAAAACTGAAACTAATAAAAATATTTCTCCCGGGCAAGGCCGGCTAACCAAAGATACAAAAAAT
>OZ007581.1:25303542-25388542 GCA_963931925.1 Onchidella celtica | reverse complement strand
AAGATATTTTTTGTTTTTCTTTCAGTTCTGTTGTGTAGCTTCACCTTTCAGTCACGACTCGAATCGTGGAGGTGGAGGGGAAAGGGAGGGGAAAGGGAGGGGGCGGGGCTTAGATGCAAATGACGGCATGAGCAAGGCATGGAGAGCGAATGGACAATCAGTGCCGAACAATGGCGTTCCTCATGTTGTGAAAGTGCTGTTTTCGTGCTGTTTTCTTCTTGGCAAGGCGACGGGTGCCATAGCAGAGGTCGCGGGTTCTAATCCCATCTTGATCATTTCTCTTTCTTCCTTCTTCTACTCCCACTTTGCTTTTCTGAGCACTAACTAGGCATTACAACCTTGGTTTGCCTAATAAATTGTATTCTCTTATTTTGTTATCTTAGTGCTCTGCCTCCCCTGGAGCTTCTGCTTACTTCCATTAACTTCTGTGTGAAAGGCAGGTCAGGTGCTCTGGACACCAACGTGAAAGGTAACAGTAGACAAAACGTGGAGGATGAAAAGACAAGGCAGTAATGACAACATGAGCAAGGCATGGAGAGTGAATGGACAATCGGTGCCAAACAGTGGCTGGCGTACCTCGTGTTGTGAAAGGTAGGTCAGGTGCTCTGGACAACAGCGTGAAAGAGAACAGTAGAGAAGACGTGAAGAGCGAAGAGACAAGGCAATAATGACAATATATGAGTAAGGCATGGACAGTAATAATGTATAGCATTTATATAGCGCATATCCATTTAAAATGCTCTATGCGCTTTACAGAAACAACATGTCAACCACAGAGCAGAATGGAGCTGCCTGCGAAGCGCTCAACACACTGCACTGCTTCTTTCTCTCTCCCTGTCTCGCTCACTCTCTCTCTCTATCTCAGAGCAAATTGTAGCGCAGCCTGTTAGGCGCAGTTCACAACTCACAACAGTAATAATAATAATGTATAGCATTTATATAGCGCATATCCATTTAAAATGCTCTATGCGCTTTACAGAAACAACATGTCAACCACACACACAGACAAGCAGTGCTAAACAGTCGTGGCATATAGATCTAGCGTTGGTGGAAGGTGGGATAGGTGCTCTGGACGTCGATGTGAGTGGGAGGATAACAACAGAAGAGAAAACGTGGAGTGTGGGGAAACGAGGCATGACGCACAATAACATACGCTGATATGGGGATGGCGGGATACAAGTCATCATGCCCCCGGGGGCGTGGGAAGTGATTCATTTTTCGCCACCTCAGCTCTTGTTTGTTCCAACTCCATTTTTTGCACAACTCAGAAGTTCGACCTTGCAGCCTTAGTATTATTACAAGGATATATTGATAAGTGCCATAGCGCGTTCTAAACAATTCACGACTTTAGTTCTTATTTGTTCTATCTCCATGTTTTGAAAAACTAGAGATCTTTTAGTATGTAGACGTAATAGTGGGAAGTGGTTCATTTTTCGCGACATCAGTTCTTGTTTGTTCCAACTCCATTTTTTGCACAACTGAGAAATTCGATCTTGAGGCTTTAGTATTTTTATAAGGATATATATTGATAAGTGCCATAGGGTGTTTTAAACGTCATGACTTTACTTCTTGTTTGTTCTAGCTCCATGTTCCGATGACTGGAGATCTTTCAGTATGTAGTGGCAATACAAATTTTGGCACTTGTTTAAAGTGCTGTGTGGCATGACTTATCAAACTGTTTCAAAGTTCCGATTTATTCTGACTCCTTATCATTATACTATAGCTGCATGAAGCTGCAAAAGTTTAACGTCGAATTTCTCAGTTTATCAAGCAATGGGGTTGGAACAAGCAAGTAGTAAGGCTCCGAAATGCCAAAATGTGCATCTGTTATGCCACTTCTACATACTAAAACATCTCCAGTTTTTCACAAAATGAAGATATAACTAGATAGATATGTATCCAATTAATCCTACATAACCACAATGCATCCCTCATGATACTAACATCATCTCACCCTCTCTTTTGCAGAGATCTCCATCATCCTTTTGTAATTGAGAATCAAATAAAGTAGTTGAAAGAATTCACAATAAAGGAAGTTATTCATGATTAACTATGATGGAGATCTATTTAGTCCGACGGTAAATCCACTTCACATCATCAGCCAAGCACGAAGTCCCTTTCTGCACCGCCATAGTAAATAAGAACTCGGAATTCCTTCACCATGCCTCGCCTCACATGCCCAGTCGACGGCTGTGAGTGGCAATCCCAGGATCTTGATGACACTTTTGCCACTGCTTTGACGACCGCACTTCAAATGCATGACAAATACGTGCATCAATCAACACAACAATCCAAGTCCAAGCTCAAGTTGGAACCGCCACTAATAGGCCTAGGATGTGACCCCGACCAGTGGTCGGCCTTCACGAGACAATGGGATATGTATAAAATAGGCATGACAATCGCCAGCTGCATGATACCCACAGCCGTTTTCTATTGCTGTAGCCAGGACCTGCGCACTGACATCATGCGTGACATAAGGGGAGATGTGTCCACTATGCCGGAGACAGACCTCTTGGCCGCCATACGCAGATTGGCTGTCAAGGAAGAGAGCACTCTGGTTCACCGCATGAAGCTCAACAAGATGGTGCAGTCACCAGGCACAGGCGTACGAACATTCCTGGCAAACCTTAGAGGACAGGCATCCCTTTGTCAGTACACTGCACGGTGCAAAGAAGCCAATTGCACTCACACGTTTGACTACAGTGATGAGATGATCAAGGACAACCTGATCAGAGGTATTGCAGACCCAGAAATCCTATCAGACCTCTTGGGAGACCCTAAGACAGACCGGACACTGGAGGAGACGGTCACCTTCATTGCACAAAAGGAACAAGGCAAAGCAACCAAGAGTGTTCTGGTGCCATTAGCCACTCCCCTCAACCGCAACAGAAACCGCACCCACCTGTCGGAGGAAAATGCTGGGCATGTGGCGAGTCCAGCCACGGACCCAAGAACGACCGCAACACAAGAGCTAAACATTGCAGGGCGTGGTCCTTCACATGCACCAGGTGTTCAGTGAAAGGTCACTACTCATCCTCGTGCAGCAAGTGCGCAACATGCGGCACATGGGGACACAGGGACAAATCATCGAAGTTTTGCAACCAGGGCGCCCACCACAGAATCGCACCATCCAGTAACCATAAGGAGGATAAGCACAGTAGAACACTTCAAGTTGAAGATGACACTGCAGGATACGTCTTTGATCAACTGTGCACCACCTACACAATGGAAAACCCCAAACGCCCGCAGTCACCAAAATCCCTGGAACACCACGTCTTTGACGGACAATGGATAGCTCGACCATCCAAACCACATCCCGTCTTGACAGTGCAACTGAACCTGGTGCCTGAAGACCATGCCATCCTGGGATTCCCCATGACTGGGACTTCGAGGCTGTCACAGATCGCATTGCCCATGATTGCTGACTCTGGTTGTCAAAGTTCCATCATCCCTCTGCGCTCTGCCTTAGCAATGGGGATCAACAGTGCAGACATCATCCCCGTCAAGTTAATCATGCGTGGTGCGATCAGAGAAGATTTGGGTGTAGAAGGAGCTGTTGTAACACAGGTGACTGTGACAGATGCATCAGGGACCATTAGATCGACAAAACAACTTATGTATGTGTCCGCCAGGATGGAGAAGGCCTTCCTTTGCAGAGAAGCACTTGTGTCCCTTGGAGCCCTACCACCTAACTTCCCACAAATCCCGGCATCACATCCCAGTGACTCTGTTGCCTCCGTCGACACCCCTCAGGAACCAAATTGCTCTTGCCCTCGTCGAGGCCAGGAACCACCCCCTATTCCCACGGCACTACCCTCTGGTCTGACTGCAACAAAGGAGAACATACCAGCTCTCAAAGATTGGTTGATAAATCACTACAATGCCACCACTTTCAATGTTTGTGAACATCAGCCTTTGCCTATGATGAACTGTGAACCCCTACGCCTCTATGTGGACCCTGACGCCCGACCGGTTGCAGTTCACAAACCCGCCCTAGTACCCATTCACTGGCAGGAGAAAGTCTTCGACGATCTTGAACGAGATGTCAGATTAGGCGTACTGGAAAAAGTCAGTCCCAACACACCTGTGACATGGTGCTCACGGATGGTGATAACGCCTAAAACGGATGGCACCCCAAGGAGGACTGTTGACCTACAACCACAGAATCGCCATTCAGTCAGACAGACCCACCATGTATCAAGTCCCTTTCATCTTGCTGACCGCATCCCACAACATACAAAGAAAACCGTGACTGATGCATGGAATGGTTACCTCTCCGTCCCCATGCATGTAGCCGATAGGCATATCACAACGTTCATCACACCATGGGGCCGCTACAGGTACAAGGTCGCCCCACAGGGCTTCCTGGCAAGTGGAGATGGCTACACTCAGCGCTTTGATGCAATAATTGCGGATTTTCCAAACAAGGTCAAGTGTGTGGATGACACCTGCATGTGGGCTGACTCAATAGCAGAGGCATTCTTCCAGACGTCCCAATGGCTAGACCTGTGCGCTCGCAATGGCATCACTCTGAATCCAAGAAGTTTGCTGAGGACACCGTCGAGTTTGCTGGCCTGACTGTCACTCCCACAAACATAAAACCCAGCATGAAATTCCTGGAATCAATCCAACATTTCCCAACACCAACTGACATCTCAGGCGCCAGAGCTTGGTTTGGCCTGGTCAACCAAGGAGCTTACGCTTTTGCCAAGACCCAACAGATGAAACCATTCAGGCATCTACTAAAGCCCTCCACGAAATTCCGGTGGACTGATGAGCTTGACACTCTGTTCAAACAGTCCAAAGAAATGATCATCAAGGAAATGAAAGAGGGTGTCCGACTGTTTGATCCATCGCTGGCCACTTGCCTCTCAACTGACTGGTCCGTGGATGGCATTGGATTCCTGCTGAAGCAAAAGCACTGTCAGTGCCCACAAAATACACCAGTGTGCTGTACGGACGGTTGGAAACTTTGTCTAGTGGGCAGCAGATTCACGACGCCAGCTGAAAGCAGATATGCACCAATTGAAGGGGAGGCCCTCGCTGTAGCCTATGCCCTCAATCAGACACGATACTATGTCCTCGGCTGTTCAAACCTCATTGTGGCCACAGACCACAAACCCCTGACTCGCATCTTAAATGACAGGTCCTTGACAGAAATCGACAACAGGCGTTTGCTCAACTTGAAAGAAAAGACCCTCGCCTTCAGCTTCAAAATCATTCATATCCCAGGTGTGAAGAACAAGGGACCAGACGCTGCTTCCCGCTATCCAGCCAAAACTGAGGATGTAAAGCAGTTGCCGGAAGTTGTTGCAGATTCACTTGCGGAGGATGATGCCACAGTTGCAGCAGCATCAGACACCCTACATTCAGTCTCCAATGTCATCACATGGAACATGATCCAAGATGCCACAGCCAGTGATCCAACTCTCAGGCTGCTTACAGAAGTTATCCAAGATGGCTTCACAAACACAAACCAGGATCTGCCCCCAGACTTGCGCCCGTTCCAGCGATATGCTGACAGCCTTTATTGTGTTGATGGTGTGATCCTTATGGGCCATAGAATTGTCCTACCAACATCACTGCGACCAAGCATTCTCACTGCCCTCCATGCAGCCCATCAAGGGGTGGGTGCTATGTGTGCAAGGGCAGCGGACTCTGTTTTCTGGCCGCACATCACCACAGACATCACCAGAACCAGGGAAAACTGTGCGCAGTGTCACAGAATGGCAAAATCTAACCCCATGCAACCGCCCTGTGATATTACTCCACCAGACTACCCATTTCAAAGGATTTGTGCAGACTACTTTTCCTTCAACAATTCAGAGTATGTTGTAATTGTAGACAGATACTCATCATGGCCAATTGTGCACAGGTCCGAGTCCGGAGCAGATGGTTTGATCAAACGCTTGCGAGAGACATTTGTCACATATGGGATCCCAGAGGAACTGACATCAGATGGAGGGCCACAATTCACTGCGGGGAAGACGCACGATTTCCTTGCATCCTGGGGAGTCCATCATAGACTCACATCTGTTGCCAACCCACACAGCAATTCCAGAGCTGAAATAGCAGTCAAAACGGTGAAACGCATGCTGACAGACAACACTGGCCCTACTGGATCACTGGATGTTGACAGATTTCAGCAAGCTATGCTCATTTACAGAAATGCCATCGACCCAGAGACAAAGGCATCTCCTGCCCTCATCCTCTTCGGCAGACCCATCAGAGATCCAATCCCGATCCCATTGGGCCGATACTGCCCTCACGACACGTGGCAAGAGATTCTGGTCCATAGAGAGAAAGCTTTGGCCAAACGACACTCTAGGGAACATGAGAAATGGTCAGAGCATACCCAAATCCTACCACCTCTACGGGTTGGGGACTATGTCTATATTCAGAACCTGGTTGGCAATCACCCTCGAAAATGGGAACGCACTGGTGTCATTGTTGAAGTCCGCCAATTCCACCAATATGTTGTACGTGTTGATGGATCTGGAAGGGTAACACTGCGTAACCGACAGCACCTGAGGAAATTTACTCCCTTCCACAGGGCGACAGATTCCATTATCAAAGGAATGGCGCCCGTAGCTTCGTCCAACACCCCTGCAAATGATACCAGGGATGAACTTCTTGACCAAGCCCCACCAGCTGTTGCGCCACAACCTGCAGAACCTGATCACGCAGATGAGCCTCCACCGACACCTACGTCCCCGCCATCAGCACCTCCTCCCACAATGCCGAATGGCACCAACAGTACCAACCCCACAAAGGAACCTGATAAAACACTGCACAGGGCTTTGACACGACTTCTCCCCCACAACACGCCTGGACGTTTAGAACAGCAGCCTCTGCGGCCACGGCGTTGCAAACAAACTAACTTCTAACGATATTGCGAAAAACATTTTTAATGTGTCTACACGACACCCAGTATTATCTTTCAGTTCACGTTATAGATGATTTTGTTTTGTTTTCTTGTTGTTTCCCTTCTCTCTTACTTTTTGTTCCATTCCATGATATATAACTTCAACTCTCCTCGTTATGAAACCAGTCCCAGTGCCAGCTTAAGTCAAGCATCAGTTTTACTCGTACCCTCTAAAACTTTCCCCTGGGAAGGGAGATAGATAGATATGTATCCAATTAATCCTACATAACCACAATGCATCCCTCATGATACTAACATCATCTCACCCTCTCTTTTGCAGAGATCTCCATCATCCTTTTCCACGTGACTCATCATAACATTGGAACTTGATGGGGGGATAGATAACATAACCAAATTGTGCAATTTGAGTTTGTTTTATTACTACACCTCTATTCACCATGTACCTGATATATCATCCCCTCGTGCTCTATCATAACCATGTATATTCAGTCCTATACCACAAAGATTGTGTACCTAAGTTCAAATGTTATGCATTCCACTCGTTTTGTGGAAAAGGATTTCATCCTTTCGTAATTGAGAATCAAATAAAGTAGTTGAAAGAATTCACAATAAAGGAAGTTATTCATGATTAACTAATAACAAACAAGAATTAAGGTCGCGTTTTGTTTTTCTTGTTAAGAATTGCCACAATTTGTGTTTAAGGTAGAGGCATTGTGGGTAATGTAGCCAAACTACTCATAAAAGATTTTTGCTCTCAAATTATATGCAGTTTCAGAAAACAAATTTAAAAATTATTGCCACCATTTTGACATCGATAATATTACCACAGTAAAGCAACTAAATGTAGCCATTTTGGCACAACTTGATAGTCACTGTGAAATATTTAAAAGTACATTAATTTATCAAAGATGGCCATTAAAAAAAATAAAAGAGGAAAATGTTCATCTAGGCACTAAGACCTGTCAAAATATGCCAAAAGGAAAAAAAAAATGTAGGTAGCACAGCCTTCCATGGGAAATAATACCAAAACGACACATTAAAATGCACTGGCAAAGAGGAGACAAATCAAGCTTGCAGTGTTTAAACCTTCATTAGGAAAGAAAATATAATAGCTTGGAAAATAGAACCACTAAAACGATTAAACAATTATTTTTTTAAATGTACAATATTAAATCAATGCGAGTACTTAATAGTAGGTGGTTCTCCTTAAAACAAATAGTAATATTTCTTTGAAAATAGCATACATAATGATTTATATGATGAGACGCTGGAGATGGATAGGTCACACGCTTCGGAAATCTGTATCCAGTACAACAAGACACGTCCCCACATGGAACCCTCAAGAGAAAAGGAAAAGAGGCCGACCGAAAAACACCTGGCGCTGGGACCTGGAGGCAGACACCAAGAAGATGGGTCGCACCTGGGGACAGCTGGAACCACTGGCCCAGGACCGGGATGCCGGGAGAGCTCTTGTTGGCGGCCTATGTCCCAGGAGGGATTACAGGCGGAAGTGAAGTGAAAGTGAATGTTGTAGAAGTTGAATACACCGATTTCAAGAGCCAAAGATTCGTACTTTTATTAATTATTACTATGGGACCGTACAGTATCTGGAGCCCAGGGACCTACAAATCTTAATACGGCTCTGAACGTACATTATTTCATGGATGGCCCCTGACATCAGAGTACCAATTTTAGGGTCGTACAAAAACATTGGCAAGGCGTGAAAAGACACAGGATCGAGTGTAATGCAATGGTAAAGACATATTAATATTATTGCCACTTCGACCTGTCTAGGGCTGGGATGTTTTTCTTAATGCTGCAGACCAGCGGTTCTAAAACTACAGATTTTTCTTCCACTGCCTAAGTGGGGTGCCATACTAAGCCGGGAAAGGCGCAGTCACTTGTTGGAGGCGAACAAGAACTGCTCGCCATAATTTCCTATATTTTCTTAGTAAATCCGGGAAGATCCTATCATACTAAGTCTGGTCAGACACAATCAGCTTCTGTCATAATTTCGGTGTTGTACATATTGCTTACAACCAATGGCTGTGACGTTCTGGCTCTGATACCTCCGTAACCGGGACAACAAACCCAGCTGACAGACAGCAAAGAAAAAAAGACTTTATATCTTCAACACTGTAAACACAAATCAATGTATTTCTTTTCATTACTAAGATGCTTTTCTCTCACCTGCCCCTTTCCTCTGAGGAAACATGGCAAAGTAATCGATAGAAACATAAACCACTAATCATACTATAATGAAGTTAGAAGGTGAATATAATAGTAAGCAACTACAACCCCCTGACAACATGACCAAAAATTGTGAAGCTTTGTGTACAATCCCAAGCTTTGACGACATAGCTATTATGTGCACACAATCATTTCGGACACAGTTCAGACTTCAATGTAATGTATTTACAATTTTTGGGGGCTACAAAGAAGAGAAGCATTTCCGTCGGGTAGGATGGGAAAGTATGATCAGAAATATTTCATTGCGACTCTGTGACCAACGAGTTCATCGAGCGGCTATTTAGCTAGCAGTAATAATAATACACATGGTATCAGTGGGCGTGCACCTGTCGGTGCAAACGGCCAGGGCGGAGGAGGTTTCATCTAACCCAACGGCCACATGCTAGGGCACAATGTGACCCTCAGTACTTGAGTCCTTCACATTGGCCCCCGGTAGCGGTGTGGTCATAGGCTTGTTTGCCTAAATCACAGACGAAGAATTGAGCAAACTTCCCGGACGCAGCTTCGAAGCTGGCGGCAGCAGGCCAGTGGTTGATTGATAGGGCAGATGGCAATATACCGTCACTCTGGCCTGGATATCGTGACACAGAGCATCCACCAGTATTGGTGTTCTTTGGTTTGGGTCTTTCACCCTAGTCAGTTGGGACTGCGAGGCTGTGGAGTAGCCTACAGGCAGCCGGTCAGGCAATATGACTGTCCCTCTGGCATCCTCCTGCACCTGGATACATTTCCAGTCGTCTTGACCCTGTCTTGCCACTTGGATAAGTTGTGTCCAGGCGAGAGAGTGAGTCTGATGTTTGCGCAGCTCTTTCTCACTAAAAACAAATTCTTTGCGCCAGTCTTAACACTCACCTCGTCTTCTTTCATCTTTGTCTCGTCTTCTTTCCTCTCAAAATTCCAACGGCGATGGGCGAGTGCGGTGGCAGCAGGTTTGGATAGACTGGAAGCTGTTAGCACAGACCTACACGTTGGTGGCTGTGGGCTATGGTCGCTTCATCGTCGATTGAAGTGGAGGCGTGGGGAGGCAGCACCCACAGTAGCTGAGCAGCCTTATTTAAGGATAGCACTGCTCACCTCAACTGAGGAAGGGGCTAGAAAAGGTGCCCTAAAGAAAGCCCACTTCACATCACCCTGACTGGTATACCGCGACCAGTGGGGATCCCTTTTTGCGGTCGAAACAAAAAGAAATTCAGCTTACTCAGGCTAGGAGCCTGGAATATACGCACACTACAGGACAACTCAAACAACCCGGAAAGACGCACTGCACTTATTGCCATTGAGCTCAGCAGGTACAACCTGGACATAGTGGCACTCAGTGAGACCAGACTCCCTAATAGTGGCCAACTCAAAGAGCTCAGTGGTGGATACACCTTCTTCTGGAAAGGCAAGGGTGCAGTCGAACCGAGACAGCATGGTGTTGGGTTTGCAATTAAAAATGACCTTGTCAGAAATTTGCAGTCCATGCCAATTGAAATAAATGACAGGCTAATGAAACTCAGGATCCCAGTTGGGAAAAGCCAGTCAGCCACCCTCATTAGCGCATATGCGCCCACCATGACAAACCCAGATGAAGCCAAAGACAAGTTCTATTCTGATCTAGAATCTGTCATATGCTCTGTCCCGGCAGCTGATAAGCTGATTCTCTTGGGGGACTTCAATGCTAGGGTTGGCTCCGAAATCTCAGCGTGGCCAAATGTTTTGGGCCCTCATGGAGTTGGTTCATGCAATAACAATGGGTTGCGCTTACTTACTTTGTGCGCTGAATTTGGCCTGTTCATTACCAACACAAATTTTAGTCTCCCCGTGAGAAACAGAACGTCATGGATGCATCCCCGCTCAAAGCATTGGCATCTCATAGACTATGTCATTGTGAGGAAGACTGACAGAAAGGATGTCCTTGTAACAAAGGCGATGTGTGGTGCCGAGTGTGGAACTGACCACAGACTCATTGTTTGCAAGCTCAGACTAACATTGAGGCGCAATAGACGCCCTCAAGGGAAAACGCCACCTAAACGCCTAAATGTTTCAAAACTCTGCTCAGCTGAGAAACAGAGCGAGCTCTCATCAGAACTCTCCTCAAAATTGGATTGCGTGACTTTTGACCCTGAGAACATTGAACAGAGCTGGACTGACCTAAATACGACTGTACACTCTTGTGCCAGCAGCGCAGTTGGTTTTCCTGTCCGCAAGCACCAGGACTGGTTCAATGATAATGATAATGAAATCAAAGTGCTCATCAAAGAAAAAAATAGTCTCATCCAAGCTCACTGCAGTGACCCCTCTTCCACAGCAAAAGCTGATGCACTGCGTGCATGTAAGGGTGTACTCCAGAAGAAGCTGAGGAAAATGAAAAATGACTGGCTTGAAGAGCGAGTAAGAGAAACTCAGAAATATGCCGACACAAACAACACTAGAAAGTTCTTTGAGAGCCTCCGAGCTGTGTTTGGACCATCCCGCTCTGGCATTACGCCACTTCTTGCGTCAGATGGTTCAACACGCATTGTTGAATTGAATGCCATAATTCAGCGTTGGGCAGAACATTTCGGAGGTGTGCTAAATCGGCCATCAAATATAAATACTGAGTCCATTGACCGCCTCCCTCAGACTCCTATTAATGCAGCTCTTGCCAAGCCATTCACAGCCAATGAGACCCGAACTGCCACAAATCAGATGTCCTTTAACAAATCACCAGGCGTGGATTCAATTCCTGCTGAGGTGTATGCCTTCGGTGGAGAAAAGCTTACTGAAAGGTTGACCGAGTTGTTCAATCATATGTTGAAAGCAGGGAAGCTGCCACAGGACTTCAAAGATGCTTCAATCATCCATCTGTACAAAAACAAAGGGGACAGCCAAGTCTGTGACAACCATCGGGGAATCTCTCTACTTTCAATTGCTGGCAAAATATTGGCAAGAATGCTTCTGAATCGCCTTCTTGATCACCTCTCGTCAAATGACTTGCTTCCCGAGAGCCAATGTGGCTTTCGTAAAGAGAGGGGAACGGCGGATATGATTTTTGCTGCCAGACAGATTCAGGAAAAATGCATGGAACAAAATAAAGCGCTGTATATCACATTTGTTGACCTCACAAAAGCATTTGACACAGTGTCGTGAAGGCCTTTGGAAAATCTTGGCGAAGTTTGGGTGTCCACCCGAATTCATCACAATAGTGCGCCAGTTTCATGATGGCATGCAAGCTGCAGTCAAAAGCAACGGCAGTGTTTCAGAGCCCTTTGCTGTCACAAATGGGGTAAAACAGGGTTGTGTCTTAGCCCCAACTCTGTTCAGCATCATGTTCTCTGCAATGCTACAAGAAGCCTTTAGCTCTCCTCCTCAAGGGGTAAGCATCAAGTACCGAACTGATGGCAGTCTATTCAACCTCAGGAGACTTCAGGCAAAAACCAAAACCAAAAGTACTCAAGTCTGTGACCTACTATTTGCTGATGATTGTGCACTTCTGGCACACGATGAGGATAGCATGCAAAACTGTGTTGATAAGTTCTCTAGTGCCTGTGACAACTTTGGCCTCACAATAAGCACAAAGAAGACGGAAGTGCTCCATCAGCCTACTCCAGACGACAAGTATCCTGTGACCCCAAATATCAAAGTCCATGACAGTCTTCTGAAGGTGTCGGAGAACTTCATCTATCTTGGCAGTACACTGTCTTCCGCGGCTCGTGTTGATACTGAAATTCTCTCAAGAATCAGCAAAGCCAGCTCTGCATTTGGCAGGCTTCGAAAGAGAGTGTGGGATGTTGCCGGCATTCGCACAGACACTAAGCTGAAAGTGTACAATGCTGTGGTCCTTCCCACCTTACTCTATGGGGCTGAAACCTGGACAGTGTACCAATCGCATGCCAGAAAGCTAAATCACTTTCATCTGGCCTGCCTTAGAAAGATCCTAAGGATCAAATGGCAGGATAAAATTCCAGACACTGAGGTCCTCAATCGTGCCAAGGAATTGAGTATCTTCTGCCACCTGAAAAAAATTCAGCTACGTTGGGCAGGACATGTTGTCAGAATGCCCGACTCCAGACTCCCTAAGCAAATCTTCTTCTCTGAGCTCTCCAATGGAACGAGGAATGTTGGGGCCCCAAAGAGACGTTACAAAGACACTCTCAAGCAATCACTGAAGGCCTTTGCCATTGATGTGAGTGAGTGGGAAAAGCTCTCGCTTGATCGTGCAAATTGGAGGGCGGCCCTTATCAGAGGCAGCAAAGCATGGGAAGCTGACAGAGTCCAGCAGGCTATCAAAAAAAGAGAACGGCGCAAGAAAAGGCCCGGTGGTACTGAACCAACGGAGCACTCTTGTCATTTATGCGGAAGGGTCTGTAGGGCAAAAATAGGACTTATCAGTCACATGAGAAGCCATAAGTCATGAAAGAACAGTCTTTCCATTCTGTCCTCTGTGTCCTTTAGTTCTTTTTATTGTCCATGTGTTGAAATTCGCAACAATTTCTGTTCTTTATTCCTCTGGTGTTGTTAAGGTCATCATCATACCTGATGGACGAACTATTATAATAATAATACAGTTCCTTCAAAAAGCTCATTGACTTGACAATAAATGATTGCCATCAATGTTCCATTTAACATGACTGTGTCAGTTGTTACGAGTACACAATTGTTGCAATCTGAGCACAAAGGAAATTAATGTGTGCACAAACCGTTAGTTACCTAAAATAATATGGTAATTAATAGTTACGCCCATAGAAAACGATCTCTTCACTATCTGTTTCCGTTAACAATTACCTTTGCTACATTTATTTAGCCACAGAGCGAAACGTTCATAATGGCCGCTCACTGGGATATTCGACAAGAGGTCGAAAAATCAATTGGCCCAAATCACAACGCAATTAGTGCACCCATACCTTTGTTACGGGAAAACAAAATGTACAACATTATGATTTGGATGTTGTTAGGAGGGGCGTAGACTAATTACAAAGCCAGGTAGAGAAAAATAATACTGAGCTGTGTTCATTGTTCAGTTCGTAGCTTTCCATTTACGCCCCCGAGTAGTGAAGATGATAGGGACAATTGTTTGTGCGATACTGTTCATGATAGGCACGGCGATTTGACAGAACAAAAGCAGGGTTCTACATGAAAAGGTTGAGGACCTTTGATGAAAGCAATATTTGCTTAATTTCCACAATGTCATTTATCTGGCGCTAGACTTTCCATTGCGTAGGATGAAACGTGTTTTTGTCTCAGTTTAGTCTGCACCACTGAAATAATACATTGCTGGGTCCATAAGGAAAGCGCAGAGGCGTATTAAAATTTTTCAGAACTGCGGATGACAACTCTTTTTATCAAATCTTCTGTAAATTCATTGAAGATAATTTAACACTCTAGTGCACATCGTTCCAATATATGACTCCCGCCCCTCTTTCAGACCACTTTCTGATTTATCAAAAGTACATTTTCTGGATGTATATCAAAATGTATTTGGTTTTATTTGACTGTTTCAGGTAGTTCTGAATGTTTCAGAAGTTTTGGATATATAAGGCAGTTTATAATTATCGGACACTAGACTAGAGGGATGGCTTTTTTACTGATGAATGAGGTGTACAATTGTTCAAAATAGCTATTGATCTACGGATTGTTACTTAATGTGCTTCAGACAGTCAATAAATTTCAAATAATTAAAAAAAAAATCCTTTTCTGTAAAACATTTACTGCAGATTTATGATAGGGCGAGCAGAGAGAAGAAAAAAAAAAGCGAAGTGATTCTTAGGCGTCAAAGGGTTATGGCTAGACACACAAAGCATGAATGCTCGATTATGGGATCCACCACCCTACAATACGCTTTTCATACCTTGGCTTCACTCCCTCCCTTGTGCGTGAGCAAGGCCATGAAATGGCAAATGTACAGGATACGGCCTTACTGATCTGCAACTTGAAATTAAGTGCCATTTGGCATGAAGTGATAATGTCTGACTCATTCATTAGAAACATTATTTCTTTCTAAAAAATCGGTTCCTACAATTTATTCCTTGAAAGAAATATAAAGAAAAAAAGAAAAACTAACGGTATCAATTCACTACTAATTGAAAAGCGTACTCACGGTCCCAGCCCCCTCCCCCACGGGCCCCAGTCACCAAGCAGGCTTTACATACGCTAGGGGCAGCTCCCTGCTTCACAACCCCATCCCCTGACCGCAGGTTCTTTGTCTATGGCCCCTCGTGCAATTTTCTGCCCATGTTGGGCTTTCATGTACTTTCTCAGAGTGCACCGCCCCCAAATTATTTCCCCCTTTCGATTCCGGTTTCTGACACGAGTGACCTCCTCCTTGTACCATCATCAAATTTTATTGGGTCTCGACCTTCCAAATTTGATCGGAAGAACAGCAGGAGGTAGAAATTGATTTGCCGGAAACCTTCATCGGGTTGTAATCATTGACTTGAGGGTTTGTTGTAGGGGTGGCCGTTCTGCACTGAGGGGCTAATTTGCGTGGTATGGTGATGATTATTTGGTGCAAGTGGTTGTTCTGTGGGGGTGGTGTATTGTGGGTCCCTAGACCAACGTGTCCCTATCACAACCTGGTAGTTTAGAAGCCACATTAGATCTAGAATAAATTGAACATTTTTAATTTTCCTGCAAGCAAAACTGCCTAGTGATCCAGACTTTTGGGACACCCTGACATTCTGAATCAATCTTGGTACAGAGATGAGGTTGCAAAATTCGACTCGGGTTTCTAGAATGACATTGTCAGCAAAACAAGACATTATTGAAGAAAGAGACAAGTTAAATTGATTGAACAAGGGGGTGGGGGGGGGGGGTGTCGGAATCAAATTGAAATATAAGAAAATAGACAGAAAACTAAACGAGAACAAAGAATAGACTTCATTACGGCCGTCAGATTAATCTGTGGCAAAAAGAGTGGCTGGCGCAACAAAATGAGTGGGACTTTCCTGGGTGGAGGCTGAGAGAGGCGGATGTGCTCTCACATATTATTAACTTTTAATATAATGTGATAGGACAGTTAATTTGGTATTGGTGAAATTAACAATAAATTCACATAGCCTAAAATTATATTATACAAACTAGTGGCAGTATTGTCTGAATGGATAGAACACCTGCACCAGAAACAAGCGGTTCAAGTTCGAACCAAAAGAAAAAGTCTGGTGACAAAAAAAAAAAAAAAGGTGGGTGACAAACACCGCGACTCGTGAACTCGGTATGGCCGGGGTTGTAGAAGATGTCAGGAAGTTATGAACTCGGTGTGGCCGGGGTTGTAGAAGATGTCAGGAAGTTGAAGGCCGAAACATCTAATAAAAGAATCCACTCTTCCTCTGAAGATCGCGATCGGCCGCGCTCCACCTGAGGATTTTCTTAACACTGATCACTTGCAATTTTTTGTTCATCCCCAGGCTGTCTGAGCCGTCAATCAGCTTTTCAGAAATGTTTACTTTGTTATGGTTTCTAAATAAAGGACGGCCTCCAATACCATATTTGTAAGACTTGCAGTTCCAACACACTTGGCTTTAGTTAGCTGAATGTGCAGTCCGTCATCATTCTGATCATCGCCACATTTTCAACGCCCAAATTAGGGCACAGTGATTAATATTAAGGGGTAAGCCAGACAGAGGCTGGCGCAGGCCCCCGCTTGGTGACACTCTTTAGGTTCAATCTCTCTCAAGGACTGAGGCGGAGGATTTCCAAATTTGAGGCTCCTGTAAAGAATAAAAGGCTTCTCTGTTGTGGGCAAAGAATCCAATAGTTCACCAGAAAAATGACTTGAAAGTAAAAAGACTAAAACCAAAGAGAAAGTGAGCCCGTCCAATATTTTAACTGCAAATCAGTCTAGACTTTCCTTCGCAACGGTGATAGGGTTAAACTAACAATTTGAAACAGCGCTGCACCAGACAGGTAATGTTCCATTTCCTGGAAACATGATGCATTCTTGTTAACATGTTATGTTTATTGGTTTTGGTGGGGTTTTGTTGCAATTTTATATGTTGTCGTTAATGTTGCTGTTCTTGTATTAAAAGACACGGTTGTTAGCTATGGCGAGGAATTTTGGGATCATGCACTGTTGTGATTGGATTTCATACAACCAAATAATAAGATTAGGAAGTTGGGGAGATATTCAGACAGGAGATAACGAGGGTGAGAGAAATGGACAGAGAGACAAGGGTGAAAGATAAGGGGGGTGGAATGGAGGGAGAGAGAGAGAGAGAGAGAGAGAGAGAGAGAGAGAGAGAGAGAGAGAGAGAGAGAGAGAAATAATGGACAAAACTTAAGTTGCCTGCAGCTATGACATCGAAACGTAATCACGGAAGTAGCTGACTGATACTCTAATCCAATCAGTGCGTCTCCCGGCGCTGAGAAATAACAATATGCCATGAAAACATAATGAATATAATTTGTGCTATTAAAGCAATATCGTCTTACAGCTAGTTTACTGGAGAGTTTGAAGTAGGTGAATATTTCCTTGTATAAGCTGGTGGCCTTGTCAAAGTTCCCGGTAATATCTGCCTTTTGTATTCATTTCAAAGGTGGGCGGTTGTAGTTTTCTTGACCATTGCGTAAGTGAGATTTACTATCAGGGACACAGAAATACACTAAATTATGTTCTGAATGCTGCATCAAGGCTAGTCTGGTTTTCAAAAATACTTATCTTTTTATCTTATACTTTTCATGTCGAAGCATGAGAATCTTTGGCCATTTGAAGATTTGGGATTTTTTTTTTCTCTCTTCTGAATATTTACAACAAAAGAACGCCAAGTTCATTTGCGCATAATCAGCTGGGACCTGTTTAACGACCGGCGGGCCATTAACTCTGAGGTATTGTTGCGTGAGGTAAGCCACATGGAATCTTCGAATGCTCTTTTGGCTCAATAGCAAGGGGAAAAATGAGAAAGTAAATGAAAGTGTTTCTGTAAGGGTGGTTTGTCGATGTGGTTTTTTTTTTTTTTTCTGTCTCTGTGGGTCAGGGTTAGGATTCGAATCAAGCCCCGGGGTAGGATTAGGGCCGGGGCAGTGCTGTCCAGTGTTTAGGTCTTTATTTTAGGAGGTTTGCTGCCACTGGCATTTACACCTCACTTTTTTTTTCTTGTTTGTGTGTTTTTGTGGTAGGGATTAGTGTTTTTTTTTAAGGATTTTGGCCGGGTCTTGTTCAGCCTACCCTTCTCGACTTTTAAACTGCCAAGGTATCTCTAACGTGCACACGGGCCCCCCGAGTTTTCCGTCCTTATCCGAGAGGATTAGGTTCTCCATCGCGCCTACCATAGGATCAGGAATAGGGATTTTTTCCCCCTAAAAATAATTCCAACATGGCTGCCCTGACCGGGGATCGAACCCGGTACCTTCGGCATGACAGGCGAACATCTTGCACCTAGACCACCGTGTCTCCGTATCCGGATTGGTGCTCCGATTTTATTTTTTTTTGGCAGGGGCCGGCGGTAGCGTCTGTAAGATTAGTTATCTTTACGAAAGTATAAAATATGCATGGAAGTTTGACTTTTTCCAGGCATCAACACCAGACAGGCAACGCCATCCTGTGCTTATTTTTGTCTGAAATGTCTGTCTACTTTACCAAGATTCAGAGGTTTCTTTTTTCGTTTGTTACTGTCAAAAAAACAACAAACGAACAGGCAGTTTTAATGGGTTGGCACTAAGCACGAAAATATTGTCAATTCAGCACCAAGGCCGTCTCTGTAGTGTAAACTGGTATAAACAGCATAGAAGTTAGAACTGTAGTGCCTATTTAAATAGGTTCAAATGGTATGTAAGTAATTTGCCTACACGGCCCAATCAAAATGGTCCAATTTGGAAATGGAAGAAAAGGATTTAGACTATTTCTAATTTTTTTTTTTTTAGAGCCATAACTTCTGTCCTGCTTACGACGCCATTGAGCTGTGTAGAGCTACTGTAGTGCTTGGACAGTCAGATTACTGAAACAATTGCCAAGGAAATTCACAGTCTCACAATATTCCGTTTTGTGTCTAATTACTTTCCACAGCAATTAATAATAATACTATAAAAGACTGGATCCTAAAGACTTGTTCCATGACTTTTCATGCCCGAAAGCTTAAAGATTGTACGTATTCAGTGGGTTTTTTTTTGGTTTTCTCAGAAAGTGAAAATACCGAATTTCAGGTTACCAAAGGATAACAGTAAACAACATTTACTATGACCAGGCACTACAGTGTAGACCTATTGATTATCGACTTGTAAGGAGATATTCCTCCACCCGTTGAATGTAACACACTGTTCCCCCACATACCTTTCTTGCCGGTAAGTGGCTGCTAAGTTAACCAGGTTCATATGGGGCTGTTCTTAATGATGATGTTGATAATGATGATAATTGCTGAAGTAGAAGTCTAGCATGGCAGTTGTTGACCACCTCTAACCTTCGTGCACTGGCGTTTATTCTATAGTGAGAGACTGGGTAATGCTGACCCTGGTTCTTTTCCTTGTGATGCAGTAGTAACATTTAACTATTTTATGCAGAGGAGTAGCAACGGTTGATGGCCACCGCGACGCATTGAAAAAACAAAGAAAAAAGCCAAACAAGAACTCTTGAAAATGTTATTCTTTATAAAACTAATCATTTTTGGTAACGTTTACATGTTAATAATTGTTTCTAATACAATTTGCTTTAAAAACAATTTTTTTTTTTTTAGCTTTTATATATTTCAAGTGTTACAATAATTATGAAGGTTATGTCATGGAATTCGAATATTTTAATGGCGTTGCACTCGTACATGGACAGGAGCTTGAAGCACGGAGTATGAAAAGTGCACAAGGGGAGAGCAAAACTCACGTAATTCGAGCGTTTGTGCCTTGTAGGTGGTTTTTTAACATCAACTTCATTCATTCTACAAGTAATTTGCCTTCACTCCGCACAGTGGCGACCCCACTACTACACCCTAAAACAAAATATTATCAACATCACAACAATTAGTCCAATTTGGACACGGAGGTTCACGAGTTGTAGGAACCGGATTTGTACATAAATTCAACTGGTCTGGCCGACCTTATTCTCCAGAAAATTTCCCACCAAAATTATTTATTTGTGGTTTCTCTTTGCGCCAGGACCTAGCGCTTCCGGGTCCTCCTATTGGTGACGCCGGCCGACTGGGGGAAAGGTCTGGTCTCTCTGAATTTAAATTGCTGATTTCTTGTGTTTGCAGAGTACAGTCTATACACAGACTTTGTATAGACTTTGGTTGAACAAAAGAAAATTACACAAGAAAGGGGAAATTAAGTGAATTTCAGGCAGCTGGGGGCGGGACTAGGGTGGAAGACTGAAAAAAAAAGGGGTGGGGGTGGGAGGGGTTATGAGGTCAGAGAATAGGTCGTAACTCTGATTCTTGGATTTTTGGATTCTGGGGGTGGAGGCGGGGCTGTCTTTACGATCCACATTTTTTTAAAGCAAGTAGTGAGTCGGAATGGATAATTTTTCCAATATGCCAAGACATTGTGAGATCATTCAAGTAAAAATAAAAATAAAAAAAGTCCCTGGACTCTTCCACATAGTAAGAACACGTTTGCTTGGAACTATCTGCTCAAAAATATTTATAGGTTGTTAATCTTTATCATCCTGCACTTTATTAGCAGTCGTCACTATACGTCTTGGATTCTTGCAGGGGGAGGGAGAGGAGGTTTTATCTGTCCAATTCAGTTTTTCTTTATTTGTTATTTTGCAGAAATTGTGGACTTTTCCATTAAAATTCTAAAGAGAGAGGGAAAAATAACAACAAACAACAACAAACAAACTGTGACCTCTTTCACACAATAAGAATTAGAAATTTGAAAACAAACATTCTGTGGGTGTGTGGTGTTTAAGCACCATTTGCACGGAGTGCCTTTTCGCAGAACCGCTGAGAGCGGCTTATGGAAGTGAAACAGATAAGCCAGTGTGTTATTCGCCTAGAAGTTCCGAGCTTGGTTGTCAACGAAGGGCGGTCGATTCTTAATAAACAGAAAGGTAGCTTTTCAAGAGAGATGTACACATTTTCTGCCAATATCGCAACTGTTACAAATATATCTCAAGAAATGAAACATGATTTATCTATAATTTTCCTTTAAAGAAACTCTGCTAAGAATTCTTTCTTTCCTCCACAGAAGTGAGACTCTGCGTATTATCACCATAGAAATCCACAGAAATCATCATATCATCAGAATTATTATGAAGTAACACGGAAGCATTGCATATGCCGATATCACAGGAAGATTACCCTCTACATTGCTGGATCAACACAGTGGAGATAGATTACTTTATTTAAAAAAGAAATATGTCAGAAACAAACAGGCAATCGACACCATCCTTCCGACATTTCAACATGGTTTCCCAGCCACTACATTGGTTTCAAATATGGCGAAATAGAAAAACAAAATATGTATTCTGCAAAGCCCTATCTGAGTAACTAATGTGAAGAAAACTGTAAAATAATCCCTCAGGATAAATAAACCGCTGACCTTCTCATGAAACCTCGCAAATGCGAAGAATACGAAGTTTACATGAGAGTTTAAAAAAACAAAGGAAACGAATTTCCTTGAAATATCGTATCCATTATCTTAAAATACATTTCAGTTATAAATTGAACCCTTAACATAATACTGTATTCCCTTCAATGGCTAAAAAAAAAAAAAAATGAATCCCTCCATGGAGATCATAGAATATTTGGCAAAAAGTGCTGTCATTTGCATTTGTGTAATTACGCAAAACTTGTGCGGTTTCATGTTAAAGCCAGGAAAATTCTAGAATAAGACAAGCCATAGAAAATCTGTTTCTCTCTGTGTTTTTTTTAAAAAAAAATTAATTTGTCCACTTTAATGAGATGCCCCCAAACCCGATCGAATGATTTGAAAACTGAACTTTATAAAATCTTAATTCTTGTTTTGCCCAGCGTGGGCACGTCTTTTCAAAATCCGATTAGATTTTGTCAGTAGGAAGTGAGGTCGTTCCTAGAGCAGTTCTTTCCATTGAGTCAGTATTGGGACGAATCATGAGAGATGAAGAATTGCTGGAAATCTGGGCATAAAGACGCACAGTTAGTGATACTGGGTTATGAGAAAATAGATTAGTTGTCGCCATGAATCCAGTTCACACCTTCGGGAAAAGAATACGACCTAACATTGCTGTAAATGACAATCTTATGAATTTGATAATTATGTGCTACACTTGCATTGGCTTGGAAACCCAAAACAATGAATCCATTTCCAGAAATCTGATTTCATTGACCTTGGAACTATTGCATCGAAACAAATGAACCAATTTAATAATCAGATAACTGCACAGTTGGGTTCAGGGGCTAAGTGAAGCAAAGCGCTATATACATATTGCCCTGTCCTACATGTTTTTAGGAACTAGTCCAACCCTTGTTTTCATCCCTCTTTCTTGGACATTTACAATTCTGTGTACTGGTATGTAAAATGTTACTTATAACAAATAAACCGCCAAGACCTAGTGGCACATGTTTAGAAATACACATAGAAATGAGTGTATTTCATTTAGAAATGACATTTATTGTTGTTTTCCATCTCTTTTCATACAAACATATCATAGACACACACACTTGTCACATAGACAGCTGATCTACTCATTTACCTTTGAACAACCATCTTACATTTACACAGCATAATATCACCTCATCAGAAGCCTGCGTGCGGGGTAAAAGTTAGTGTTCCCGGACAAGAATCTTTTTTTAAAATCATTTTGTTTAATGGCCGCTGAACACAGTTTCCTTGAAATCAGGTTGCTCTTTTCGTTGCTGTTGTTGCTATTGAGGTTGTTTCAAAAAACAAATAAAAATCAAAGGTGAATTATGTCATCATTTTATTAACCAAATACCGAAGGTGAGCGATTCCGGGGGCATGACCTGGTGTGAAGATGACACTACCAAGCATACTGTTCAACCAGTGAGGAGTTTGAACTGAAAATGCGAGAAGTCCAGGTTTTATGAGATACAGGCTATTCGTTTGCGCCTGTCTGGATTCAAGAGAGAAAGATCCCTATTTAAGGACTGTTTACATTGCTAGGTTTTAGGAATAGAAAAAAGGAATGGGGGACTGTGTGGGAAAAATTCTCCTGGCTTTCCGTCTTTGGTTTTCCGACTTCCCCCTTCTAAACGCTGTTTGTTTACAATGGTCCGTTTTCTGAATGAGAAAGGATGCGCATCGTTTGTTTTGCTCATGTTTCGAAGGGGGAAATCGGAAAACAAAAGACGGAAAGCCAGGAGAGTTCTTCCCACACAGTCCCCCATTCCTTTTTTCTGTTCCTAAAACCTGCCAGTGTAAACAGGCCTATATCGAGGATAACTATTTTGCCCTCGGGTATTACATCACTACTGAAGGTTTAAAAGAAATGCGTGTAGCTTTAGCGCGGAACGAGCTCTTACGCCACGGTGACATTGTTAACTGAAGGCCAGACAGTCTCACAACAATCACAGCTACTCTGTAACTCGCCCCCAAAGGGATTGCCGTCTACTGCAGGGCTACGAACTAGCTGGATTCCTCTGCCTTCCGCAAAGCAGAATAGTTTTATACTGAGAATTGATGGAAAGATATACCAGGAAATTGACAGAACTGTTGATACTGACGGTTAAACCTATAATCTCAGACAGGACGGCTGTGATATTAGATACTCCTCTGTAATCATCAGGTAGCGTGTAATACACAATCAGAACAACGAGTCTAGGAATGTTACAAGATGTGAGAACCACTGCCAAAAGTAACACAACTTTTACCAGTTTTCTTTCCTTTGTAGTCAAAGCACTGTGCGGTCTTCCGTTACTTTCATACTGGGTTTTGTTACCTTCAACAGCAGTGGATCTGGATGTGGTTTTGTGGCGAATAAACGATGTAGCTTTAAGAGAGTAGGTCATCCATACAGCACAAATGATAATAATGATTTGAGACAAAATTGACAAAATATAAGTTGTCACAATATCCAGAACCAGTTCGGAGATTCCTGTTAAATCGGAGTAGACTATAGTCAAAACTGTTCTTGATGCCTCAGTGACATTCTTGGGTGTAGATGGTGATGTCACAATTTCCCAAACTATTCGTCCGGACACAAAGATAGGAATATGCATGACAATGAAGGCGGAGCTCATTGTCACCAGTAAAACAATACAACGAGTTCTAGTGAAAACATTCTTTACTTTGAACGGATAAACTACGCAAAAACATCTCTCGACTGAAATTAAGGTTGTTATCCAACAAGAGATATGATAAGCTATAAACTGCGCCCAGTCAAAAACGTGATAATTGAACGCCGGCAAATCTATCGAAACATCCGGGAAGAGAATGCTTATAACATCGTTAATACATTTCACTAAACCAAGGGCGGTAACCATCAGATCAGACATGGACAAGGCCAATAACTCAACGCCCATACTGTCTTTCAAGCCAAGTTTGACAAACACTACAGAATTGATTATGTTACTGATGAAACCGATAGAATCAAGTGTGCCGTGTAGTGCAAATACGACGATGAACTGAAAATATTTGATGAAGGTGTCGCTGACGGTAGCTGGTGCCATGTCAGTAGTGCTGGCATTGAGACGATAGTTTGCTTATACCTTAGCGATAGGTACTATTTAAAGAACAGTAAAGAATACTACTACTAGGACCTTCAGATGTCTGTCTTTACCAAGATCAAGAACCAAGTGTTCCGTGTAGTGCTAATACAAAGATAAAATGAAAATAGTTGATGAAAGTGTCCCTGATGGTATACCTTAGCGACAGGTACTGTTAAATCAACAGTAAAGAGTATTACCACGAGGACATCTAGATGTCCGTCTTTGGCAAGAAAAATGTGCAGCCTGTTTGAAAAATTACATAGAACTCCAACCGCAATTTCTCTGTATCGTTGAACATGCACCTGTCGATATACACTGAGAGCACCTGCAAGCGCATATACACACGGACATGCAGGCTTTGTCTGTATAACTGGACATCCAGGTATCTGTTTGTACACAAACATTGCATGGAAATTCACAATATGTCTGTGTAGCTGGACATGCCGAAGTAAAATCTATACAGTACTGAGATGTCACGTGTGCGTGTAGACTTTGTCTTTATAGCTGAACACAGAGATATTTGAGGCTGTCTAGAACCAAAGAATGTTCAATTTATGTAGACTGCAAGATTACGCAGATCACTGCGTCATGTCTGTCTACGCAAAGAAGTGGACGCTCACATGTCAATGGAAGAATGAATGTGCTTTACAAGTTTTACATGCCATTTTAAAATTATTCATGCTGACCGTGGTTCCCAGCCACTTAACCATTTATTCTTTGGGTAAAACCCCGTGATCAAGCACTCATCACAGCACCTCCAGGAAAGAAAATCTTTGCTAATAAAATTCGACAAAATAGTCATGGCGAAGTGGGTTAAAGACTAATTGAGCGCTAGGTGTTCACTAATTCAGTTGTTGGAGGAAAGGCTTTTTTTGTCCAAGTATCCACTTTCCGATACCCAACAACATTTGATAATGCACACCGAAGCTTGTAATACGCGTGTATCGTAAATGACAGACAATTGACTGCTATTTACGAACCAGCAGTTATTTACTGTATCATCTTCCACTTTTCATGGCAAACACATAGTTTGTGATTTGCTTAATTCGGGAAATAAAAACGGTGATTAGGATCCTTGAAAAGTCACTTCCTTTTTTTGTGTGTACTAACTTTTATTAACTCCATTAATGCCAATAACGTATTCTCAGGAATAATCGTTTGTATGTAGGATATCTGGCGGGCCTATTTTATGGCAGGCTTACAGCCCGGGATGCACATATGATCCGGGATTACCCTACACAGAACAATTCTAGAATGAGTATCTGACATTTCATTCAGCTTAGGGAAAAGTCACGACATGGTCGGAATGTGCCGACGGTACCCTGAACAAAATTTAATTTTAAATATTTTAATCTCTTACATAATATGCTTTGAAGGGACGCCCAAGCCCCTGAGGGGAGCCCGGAGTTCATGGTGGGGCCTTCTTCTCTCCTGCTTCTTCTTCTTCTTCTTTTCTGACATCTCTGGCGCCCACGAACCAGTAACAGACATCAAGAAAGAAGGCAACAAAGAGGAGAAGGGGGCCAATAGCCTTGGGCCGAGCCCCCCGACAAACCAAAGATCTTCTAGTCCTTTGTACGCTGGCTGTGAATTGGTCTAATAAACTTGCACATTTTTAGCCATTTGATTAATTTTGCTTCAATAGTTCCCATTTACCTGTTCGGATGACAAAAAAAAAAAAAAAAGAAGAAATTATCGAATTCAAAGTAATGAGGGCTATGAAAATCATAGCAGTACTGCAGTGATATTGAAGGGGTTAACTTATTTGTGCAGTAGTCTCTCCGCCACACCCTGCCCACTTCCCAACAGCCAGTTACTGCTGTTCTCTTCCTTTGATCACACACAGGACGTGGTATTGTATCTGAATTCAAATGTTTAACCTTGTAAGTGTTCACCCGCCATATTTTCCCTTTCCTTCTGGTCTTTACACAAAAACTGAAATTATTCCAATAGCTTTTAATTGTACTTCACACAACTTAATGCATGTCCCATGAGACATTAGACATTGATATTTATTACAGTGTCATTTCATAAGAGGTTCAGCTGCATATTGTATTTACAGTATAATACAAAGGTATAAAATGTCGTTATTCATCATCGCTGCCATCCACATAAGCTCCTATTGTTAACTTCCAAACAAACATGGCGCATCTTTAAATAATAACAAGTGGTGACTCCTTTCTGCAAGTGACGTTGTCATGCAATAGATACCCCAGCGTATACCTAAGCGTAAATACCAACACAGGCTTAATTGGGACGTTCTTTTCCCGAAGGTACAAAACACCGTAGAGCAAAAGTTATATCATCTCATTACAATGATGGCAATTTTGTGAGACCACGCGTTTCGACACTACAAACTTTGGAAAAGATGACAGAAATGCATCTGGGTCACAAGTTTTCTCTTTGTTATTCTCAAATTTCCATTGCTTTTGTTGGTTTCTTTGTTACTGTTCAAACCACTTTCCTTTATATTTTCATTTTCTAAATTCTTTTTTCAATCACTGTAATAAACAGCTCCTTGCCAGTATTGAAATTGATCCAGATTGTATAACCATTACCTTTAGCAGTGTTAAATTCGATACTGGTACCGAAAAGTTTACTGAATTAAATGTTTACAGCGTTTCCAGTCCATTGATTCTAGTACACAAGCAACATCTTTTTCATCACAGACCAGAACAGATCTCTCCAGTAGTCTCAATGACTCAGAATGCGGTCTGCGTCGAAACTAGATCCTGACAAACTTGACTCTTGAAAATAAACAACACTTGTTTGTAGTGTTTCCAAACTATAGATTCTGAAACTCTAGTAACAACCACAAGGAAAGTGAGACGATGGCCCATGTCAAGCGATACTTAGGTCGGCACTGTAAATAATTATTCTGAACTTTGAATGTTCGGGCCCGTTGTAGAGTGTGGAAATAATAATGTCTGTTATATTTCATGGACCTTCCTTCAGAAATGTTTCTTTCATTAGCTAGCTTCATGTTTCGGACTTTCGAAATATTTTGCATTTTGTGTGAATAGAAAGATGTACTTGAGTATTTAGTAGGTTCATATTTCTTACTTTTGAAATATTTTTCATTTTGTGTGAGTAGAAAAATGTACTCGGATAATATTTCTTTCAAATTGGTAGGTTCATATTTCGGACTTTTGAAGCAGTTTTTTTCATTCTGTGTGAATGGAACAGAAATCTTTTTAAAGAAAGAAACACATCAAACTTGTTAAACGTAACATAAGAGATATCTACATACAAGATTGCCGTTACTCAAATCTGTTTGAGTAACTTCATAATGATTGTAATTATGTTAGCGAAACAACATATGGTCGTGTTTCTTTTCAAAACGGTAGCAAAGTATCTAAAAACGGGGTTTTGTCGACATTTTCCAAGGATTCTATGGCTGGGTTTTTCCGTGTCCTACAAAAGATACATTTCCGAAAACTCCTCACTGAATAGGCCATTCGTCCTGACCCAACCGCTCGACGACTTCTTTCAAAGTCTCTGGTTGTCGTTTCAAAAGAGAATTTCCGCGGAGGTCAGTCAGATTTGGGCTTTTTTATGTCACGTTTTGTGTGAGCTCTAAAATGTTAAGGAAACAAACATATCGTCGGCGGAATGATAGGATCGGCTAACTGCAAAATTTTCGAAAATTTTTTTTTTGGTTAATCTGAATCACCTTGCAACCCTCTACATCCTGTTAAAATCTTATAAAACACAGGGCAGTGGAAAAACATTTATTTTGATAATTTTATGATCGGCAAACTACGCGTTTCGAATAGCCGGGAATGATAAGATCGGCTAAATGCAACTTGAGCGGTGGGGCATGTATTGTAAGCGTTGAATTATTCTCAGGGCATGAAGCTTTGGGTTTTGGCTGATTCTAGATCTGGTTACACATTTAATTTTGATGTTTATTTGGGGAAGAACGGAAGGGAAATGCAAAATATGGTTTAGCCTATGATGTTGCAATGAATTTGGTTCAGATTCTCTGCGGCCAAGGTTACCGTCTTTTTGTTGACAATTTTTATACAGGTGTTCAATTGTTTTTTGATCTGTTGAAAGAGGGGATTGCAGCATGTGGCACAATTTTGTTCAACAGAAAGAGATTTTGTGCAGAATTGAAGAATTCATGTGTCCATTTCAGCCATGGTTTTATAATCATGCATTGGAATGTAATCAGTATTGATGTATTTAAGACTATTAGGAGCTATGACTAAGGGATCCTGCTCTGAACATTAATTTCTGATATTATGTTTCTTCTTTCATCTTTGCATGTTTACGTGGCGATTTTGGCGTTTTGCATCAATAGAATTTCATGAAATTTGAATATTAATTTGTTGCAAAAAGTTATTGTGCTTTATGAATATCATAAATTGGTGAACTTTAACTTGTGGTATGTGTATTTTTCCTTCTTACTACTTTTGTTGTGGCCCTGTGTGAGCATAATATTTTTCCGTTTGTATCTGTAAAACGGCCTAGAACTACACCCAATGATACAAGACAAACCATACACCACATTATAATGATAGCACATTCAGTGCTTAAAAGATTAACAATAAATATGTAAGTCTAACTTAATCATGGAGCAAAATATTTTTCATCAAACGAACCGATATGAACATTTTAGGAAATTACTCGAAAAATCCAAAAACGTTTGGTGGTTAAGACATCAGTTCAAAATAAATGTTTTTCACTGTTAACCTTTTCTAAGCTTCTCTGCTTATGCGTTTGTATGAACATGAGATCGTGAACCGCTTGATCATTGAAAAATAAGTGATTATAATTAGGATTGTGTCGCCATGCCTGTGTTTCCATGCCTTGTTCTTTTTATCTTTTATATTTAAAAATCTCGATTCCAAAGTGTTGTTTTTTTTCTGCCAGGCTGGTAAAGTGTCCTCCTTAGGTCATGTTCATTTCTATCTGTAGTTAAGGTGACTTGAAATAATTGTTTTTATTCTCTTGTGTCAGTAGGATAACCCATCTTAGTACTTTTGCTAAGCTGTATAATAAAGACGTTCTAATTAAACTTCCGTACTGCATTAATATTAATAATCTCACTGGAGTCGTTTTCGACATTGTTATCGGTGTAATAACTAACAATTAACATAACGTCTAACGCCCGGCAACACTTAGCTGAATCTATCATTCCCACAATCATTCGCTTCCCGCGGTGGCGAGAATGATAGGCTCGGCTAACCCGAAGAACGGCAGTTAGCCGATTCTATCATTCCCGAACTGTCCACTCACAGTCGGCTAACTGTCACAGGGCTCATTTAATAAAAATATATGATGACACCTTACTACAGTCATTTTCCTATCTTCAAACTATAAACTATATGTGTGGTTCAACCAAAACTTCCTGCTATGTTGTAAATTAAATAGTTTTTTCTCTCTCCTGTAAAAGTTTCCTCAAATGCAGTTAGCCGATCCTATCATTCCGCCGACGATATCTCACTTTACTGGAACAGTTTGTCAGTAATTATGCAAATTGCAAGGGTGATACTGTAACGTATGATGATTCCTCCCTAGAGTCATCTTTGCTAGAAATGAAGTCGAAAGTGGCAAAAAGAAAAACGTTGGATGTTACAAAGCCTTCGGTAACAAATAATACAGAGACATACACACAGTTTTGTATTGGTTTTTTTTTCTTCCCACATTTTTGCATTGCTTTAAGCCTTGCTGTGGCCCCTCTGCCCCGATTTTTCCATTTTCTTTTGTTTCACACACTCTTTCGTCACTTTTCTAGGATCAATAACGCCGAAACTCACCCATGATCTGAAGTAGATTATACACCTTTGACACAAGATTGCTTGCTATCAAATTATGAAAACTGAGGGATAAATTCTTTTTTTTAACACTATAACTATTAAGTCTGATAATAAAGATATATACTTTTTTTTGTTTCCCTTGAAAAATTTGTATAAATCAAGTTAGGATAGTTTAGCATGAAGCCCTCACTATAACCATGAAAATTCTATAGTAAAGCAAGGGGCTACAGGGCTGTCTCGTTATTGCTGTTACTCAGACTCACTGGTCTCTAAACTGTTATTTACTTTTGGAAACATCGCAGAATTCGAGCAAAACGAAGATTCGAGATAGGAAAACAAAGCGGGAGGGGGTGGGAGGAAGAACAGGGAAAATGAGCAAGTCCGCCATCTTAGTTCATGTTTGTTTCATCTCCGCCCTTTGCACAACTGAGAAAATCGGCGCTAACGGTTTACGGCTTTCGTATTATGATAGGGAGTTAGAATAGATCGGAACTGTGAAACAGCTTGATAAGTGTCACAATTGGAATTTTAAAAAAATGTCAGAGTATGCATTTGTTAAAAAAAATACCACTTCTACATACGAAAAGATCTCCAGTTTTTCAGAAAATTGAGATGGAACAAACAAAACCTAAGATTGCGAAGTAGGAAAAGGGCTCAAATAAAGACCCACTGAAGAACCAGAAAGTTGAGGACTAAGAATCACTGGAGGAGTCAAGAGAAGAAAATAGAAAAATTAAAGGACAAAATAAAAGTCTAGGGGGAGAAATTCCCACAGCTGGACTTACCTAAAAAGCCAACGATGAAGGCGACAACGTAGACGACGATAAGAAAAATGGTGAATGGATCATCGTGAAGATAATGCCAGTCTTTCATGTCCTGGTAGAAAATAAAGGTGAATCAATTCATCAACGTGTTTCTTTCAGGTATCGTGGCCATGTCCTGTTTTATTGAATGTCCACATCAGCAGAGACAATCTCTTGTTGTTAAGAGACCTTGGTATTCTACATTATAAGCTATAGATGAAAGTGAACACATCTCAGTATTTTCTATATTTGGCGTTGTAATAAGATCTTAGAATAGCCATTTCATTACTAAACTTTGGAAACTTTTAAATCAACCTTTTAACACTTCAAAATCAACTCCCAGAGGTGAAATCCATTCATAATTTTTTTCCAAGAATGACAGAATATAATTTCCTATGCAATTATGACCTTATGTCAGATCTTTGCAAAAGTGGAGATCAAATATAAAATAGTGGCACTGGGGCGATGATAATAAAATGTTGGTGTACTAAAGAGCTGGCTGTCTGTGATGTTTTTACATGATACACAACAGTGTTTTTCGTGTGTGTATAGGCGCGTGTATGTGTGTGTGGGGGGGGGGGGGGTGAGTGTGCGTGTGTATGCATCTTTATGGTGTTCACTTTAGACCTTTCGGGGTGTACGCTGGCGCATTCTTAGTGTAATATTATAAGCAGAACCTTCTCTTTTAGCCTTCACCAGGAATGTCTGTGTGCGTGAATGTGTGTGTATGTATATATGATATGTGTGTGTGTATTTGTGTGTGTGTGTGTTTGTGTGTGTGTTAATCAGAATAAGACGGGGCAGAGATAAGAGAATAACACAGAGAGAGAGGGGAACGAAAAGAGAGGACGAGAAAAGAGAGAGAACGGGGAGAGAGAGAGAGAGAAAGAAAAAAAGAAAGAAAGAGAGAGAGAGAAAGAAAGAAAAAAAGAAAGAAAGAAAGAAAGAGAGAGAGAGAGAGAGAGAGAGAGAGAGAGAGAGAGAGAGAGAGAGAGAGAGAGAGAGAGAGAGAGAGAGAGAGAGAGAGAGAGAGAGAGAGAGAGAGTGATAACGCAAAATAGTTCAATTCACGTCACATTCTCACCTCATAAACATCATTACTGTTGTAGTTATTGTTGGCGGCACTTTCATTGCTGCTGTGGACAAAGTCGATCTCAATGTTGCCTTCGTGTGTCCTAGCGATACCACTGGCGTTGTAGTAGATGATCAGTGCTTGCTCCGACTCTCCCATGATTGCAACGTCAAGATGCCTTCAAATTCTATCTATATATATAATATTTATTTTTTTTAGCGATATCTTCACTAATGTTTTTTCGATTTTTCCGGGTTTTCTAGTTCACATTCCTTATCTTGCTCTGTCAATTTTGTTTTGTAAACATTTGCATAAATGAGACACTGTTTTAAGGGTTCAGGTGACACAATATTTTCAATCACTTCAGCACATATAGTTCACACCTTTGGCTTTTGACGTGTTGTGGCTTAAACTTTCGTATTCTGAATTTTCTGGCAAATGTTCAGATTCCACGGAGTGCCTCTTTTGATTGGTTTACCGCTGGTACTTCCCATCAATCTGCCAGCTTCCTCAGTGTTAACCGTGTCTTTCACTGGTTTTAAATCAGTCAGGTTTCCAATGCTATCCTGCCATGGTCATTGAAAGTGGGGCTTTCCAGGAATGTTTATTTATTTTTTTGGGTTAGATTTGCTGGTCCGTGAAAGCTTCAAATACCAAATTTATAAGACTATCACTGTCTTGTAGTTCCAGACTCCTCTTGTATGCAAGAAAGCCAGCCCAAAGAAAATGAATGTAATAGAGACGTATGTCAACAGCCGAGAAACCGTTTTCAGTTTGAAGTCTTGGTTCTTGTTCTGAGAACTGCAGTTAAGGCTCGAAATAGATTGTCACTAACATTGAGCATGTTCTGTAATAGAAGGACTCAGTCTCAATACGTCCTGCTATGAAAAGACAAGGAACTACTGTTGTTTCCTAAACACACAAAAGTTACCAGAAAGTCCTCCCCTCAGTAAAACTCACTGATGTTATTCAGAATGTCCTGGTGCTGACATTTACGCGTTGCATCTTGCAAACTGTAACAAAAATATAGCAAATAAAGTTTAGATTATTAACGTTTCTTCAAGTACAGAATAACACAGACGAAATAAGTATCCATAATATATCTTTTCAAAAACAATATTCACGGGGAAGCAGGCAGACAGTCTTTCACGTTTTATCATCTTAGTTTAATTCCTGGTGGCGCGTCGAGACAATTCCATTTTGTGCCTGTTTTGACTCTGTGTGCGAAGTTTCTCTTTCTGCCAGTTGACTCAAGACAGTTTTGATTCTCCAAAACTAGTGAGACATGACAGGTTTTGGTCTCGTCAGTGCGTGAATTACCATTTGTATTTTTTTGTTTGTTTGTTCTATATTTGTATTTTATATACTTCTTTAAAACCCATTAATTAGGAGATTTAACTTAGAGTCATTGCAGCCCAGTTACATCTACAGCAGACACGTCGTCGCCACAGTGTATGCAGCGCTTACCTCCATATTATTCCACATCTTATAGTAAAAAGGAGACAAAGCAAACAGGACGCAATGCTTCATCAGCCTAAGGCTGTCAGTGACCGAACGTTTGCCTTGTCTTTTAGTTTTATTGACCTTGATATTGACCCTGATTCCATTTTGATTTCAACATTTACAGTATAGTTTCTTCATATTCGCTGGGAAGTATACACAAGGAAAAATTGCATTTCCAGCGTGCGTTGTTTGTTGTATTAATTTATGTAAGGCTGCAAGCATCTTGCGCTAAGGGCCCGTACGTATACGCACCTATCTCTAACCCCGTCCTTATTCTCAGCCCTAAATCTTATCGAATTCCAAATCCTGATCCCTACCCTTTCAACCAAAAATAACAGGGGGAAAACAAAAAAGAAAATCTGAAAGAACAATTTCTCATAGATAATTAAGGCTGTTGGAAGGAGTATTTCGGGAGGAGCTCTCTAGCTCTGGAGTCACTGTCACAAATCCCAGACTGGGAGATGTAATAAGTTATGACAGGACAACAATCACGAACGAACAAGTTTAACACTTAACAGAACAACCCATCAGACTCACACATTTATTAAACATAATTATACAAACAATAGCGCCATTACATACATTATATTATTGAAATTAACTGCCGTACAACGGCCTTATTCTCACATGCACTCTTCCTCGGATCCACAACCCGGTAGTTACTTCCTAAAGGCACTTCGGCCTCAGCCTCTCCCCTCAGGGTCTTAATAGCACATTAATAATTCACTGGCACCGCAGTCTCTCAACATCACCTTCCTATTGTCATACACCTTAGCATTCCACTAGCACCTCCGCAGGGCAATAACACATTATCATTTCAATAGCCCATCAACATGGCAATAGTACATTATCAGTTCACTAGCCCATCAACATGGCAATAGTACATTATCACATTCACGCTCATATCTACGTCCCTGTCCGTGGCCTGACTGCCACGACTTTATGTGCCTCTACTGTCCTGCACTGACAGCCTCACTCTTGGCCTATGTGTGGCCCCCGGCCCTATGCTGGCCTATCACCGTAGGCGGCGCTCTTTGGCCCGACCTCGGCACCTACAAGAATAACATTACATTGGTATAATGCCATACCATTTCTATTCACTCCACCTCTCCTTACAACCCATGAAGCGTACACACAATAGTTCACATTTCACTCACCAAACATCTTACGGTAACACACCTCCATCGGAGTACACAATACTCACTCGTGCTACAAATCCATGAACTCACTTTCATCTATCGCTCATGGCGCACATTGCTATATCCAATATCAAGGACTTCCACATTCCTCACATATACTTATTTACATCATGGTAATAGACGAATATAATATAATACATCAATCATAATTATCAATCAACGTTCTACCTACCAGTCATCACTGGAAAAACCACTCTCATCCGTCTTCCGACTGCTCCCCTTATGTTCGCCCGCTGGGCTCTTACTAGCGTCCGTTCAGTAGGACCTTCTAACTTGCAGTGATAGTAATACAGCGCTTTCGCCTCATTCAGACCCCCCACCACTCACAACAGCACGCTTTAACTTACTTGCCTACGTGCGTTAATTTTACTCTCCTCCTTTCCCCCCGTAATTATTAACTATCGCTCACTCCACTCGTGACATCATCCCCCACCCCAAAAAAATTAATGCAATTAATTTCAAATCGCATCAAGATGACTGTCAACGAGTGAGCGTGAGCAATACCTACATAAAAATGACCTACCAATGCTCCTAGCACATAAAATACCGGAATCAGGGGAAAATATTAGGATCAATATGCCCTGCATTATGCATATATGTATCACATCATCAATAGCTAACTAAACACAATACCTAATACAGAATCAAAAACCAATCAACCTATCAACCCTTCTTCCTATCATATTTATACTGTCAATATCTTAAAGTCGACTCATTCACACAGATCCTGTCAATGTTCCTGTCCTCCGATGTATAAGCTCCTGAACTCTTCCCCTAGGCTCGACTAAGGTAGTCGGCGATATGATTGCTGGTTCCTGGAATTGGTTGAATAACGAAGGTATACGGCTGCAAAGCCAATGCCCATCTAGACAAGCGTGGGCTGGACGAACGATTCTTCGACAAAAACGTTAGTGGCTTGTGGTCTGTCTGGATACAAAATTCTCGTCCCATGAGATAACGTCCTAATTTCTGGACGGACCACACAATGGCAAGACACTCCCGCTCTATCACAGAATATTTTCTTTCTCTCTGCAATAACTTCCTACTGACATAACATACAGGATGGAGACATTCGTTCTTCTCCTGTAGAAGACAAGCGCCGACACCAGAGTCCGACGCATCCGTTCTGAGGATAAAATTAGATCGAAAATCGGGTAATATCAGAATGGGTGACGATGATAATGCTGTCACCAAATTATCAAATGCTGTCTGACACTCAGACGTCCACTGGACCTTATCGGGTTGTCCCTTCTTAGTAAGGTCAGTAAGAGAAGATGACAAGGAGGAAAAATTTGGAATGAACTTTCTGTAATAATTTAAAATTCCCACTAAGCTTCTGACTTGTTTCTTTGTTTTAGGGATTTGCAACCCTACTAATTTGTCAATTTTTGTTACTTCAGGTCTCTGAACATCTCTACCCAAGATATGTCCTAAGAATACTATCTCTGGACATGCCAAATCCATCTTTGCGGGTTTAGCAGTTAACCCAAAATGACGTAATCGTTTAAAAATTACTGTTAGTGTCTGAATATGATCAGACCATGTCGACGTATGACATGCTATATCGTCAAAGAATGACACGACATTAGGTATGTCCTTTAATACCAGTATGAGAATAGCGATACTCTGGTCTCTCATGAAACCTCTGCAGCATATCAACATGGAAAACCTTACTCGATCCATCAATGTGGATAGCGTAATCTACATTCGAAACAACTCGCTCAATAACATAAGGACCTTTCCATGTCATCAATAACTTATTATGGTCCGTAGGTAATAACAATAGGACCTTGTCACCTGGCTTAAAAATTCTCAGTTTAGATCCTCTATCTTTATAGTTCTTTGCTCTTGCTGAAGCGATACTAGACGCTTCTTCTGCTATATCCTGACGAGGAGCCTGAGGTGTACGACCCCTATGCGTCGTCTTTTGGCACGCACTGCACGTCTTACAATACAACCGTACATCTCTGTATACTGACGGCCAATAAAAATTTTTCAGAACTCTTTGCTTGGTTCTAGCACTTCCCATATGACCCGCTAATGGAACATCATGGGCCAGACGCAATACTGTAGCAATTAACGACCGTGGCACGACGACCTGCTTTTGAACGGAAGCCACTGCGACGTACATACGGAACAGAATGCCCGCCTGAACAAAAAAAGAAGATGACCCGTTTTTATATTTCCTCGTTTTCTCGGTTCACGCTTCCCCAAAACATGGGTTTAATGATGGATCCTCCCTTTGTAATCTCGCCAAGCGCTCTGGCGTGATATCTAGGTTGACCGCTGGCGTCGCCAAAGGTCTAATCTTATCCTTATCCTCTACCTGTCGACGTGTTTCGACCGCGGCACAAAAGTCAATACCTTTTGATTGAGACCATGCCTGCACGTTCTCCTCGGAAGGGGAAACTACCCGTGATACATTCCCAATGATGAGCTGGGCGCCTGGAAAACAACCAACGACTGCTTCGACTTCCCCGCTAAGGAAAGGTGTATCTATCACTATTCTTGCCATGGGTAATTTCTCAATGGCCCCCGAAAATTGGATGCACGGGACAGTCTCACCTGTAAGCTGTGAATCCCGAATGCAGTCCCTATGCACTCCCACAACGGTAGATCCTGTATCTCGTAAAACCGAGACCGGTTTGTCCCCAACAAACCCCGGATAGACCACCTCCTGTATGACATGAATTTATAACGGGGATCTTTCTCCCACATGGTAAAACACCGGAAGATAATAACTTCTCACAACTGGGACACTTAGAATACTGTCCGCCTCCTTTGTCCGATGTAACACACGCAGCCGCATGATGAAATTTATTAGGGGAACATGGACTGGAGCTACTGTCCGCGTTCGCCGCTATCCTACCTGCAGGGCAATTCACGCTGATGTGATCTGCTCTTCCGCAGTTCCAGCCCTTCGCGGCCCTACACTCGCGTGAAAAGTGACCCACGCGTCCGCAAGTCCAACACTCCGCTCCCTGTGCTGCACTAGGCCTGGGTCCCCGTGACCCATCGCGACCGGAACTAAAGTCCCTATGCCGTCGGTCATCGGCAAAGGTCACAAATCGCCCCCGGCCATTACCGCGACCTAGCCCTCCTGCTCGGTCAAACTTACCGGATCCATATGCCGGTGATTGGTGATAGCCCCTACGCTGCCCCTGGGCTTGCCCACTATAGGCACCACGCTGACGCGACCTGTCTTTATGTCCTGTCGGCGACCCCTCGACAACGGCGACGTACCCAGCATCTTGGACGTACGCCCTCGCCACTGGTTTGGACGGATGTGCCGTACGGTATGCTTCCGCCAACTTAGACGCCTCCTGCACCGTCGCGGGTTCGTTTTCTTTCAGGAAAGCCACCAGATCTTTATGGCACGACGCGTACAGCTGGTCACGGATCATTAGGTCTTTTAATTTAGTAAAATCCGCGCCAACATGCGCCAAGTCTACCCAGTTCGCGAAATATTCCGTCAATCTCGCGACGAAGGCAGCAAGTCCTCCCTGGTATCCGCACGTGCTCGCCTAAACTGCTCCCGGAAATATTCCTCGGTACGCGCAAATCGGCGAAGCAGCAAAGCCTTCAGCTTATCGTAATCTTGCACGTCTTCGCGCTGTAGCTCTTTAAAGTAGGTTAACGCTCGCCCCTGCAATAGAGACGCCAGGTACGTGGCCCGTAATTCCTTATTTTTCCCCCATTGCAATTGTGCGTTCAGTTCGAACCTGTAAAGGTAGGCGTCTATGTCGTCCTTCCGGTCGTCGAACGTAGGGAGCTTAATCCTAACGCCACCTTTATTGTGTACCTGCCGCTCAACTGTTTCCGTTGGCGTATTCTTTTTGCTTTCTAATTCCGCAATCTTTACTTGCGCCTCTATCTCCTTTAACTTTAACTCCCTTTCCTGCTCCTGAGCCTTAGCCTCTCTTTCCTGTTGCTTAAACTCCCTTTCCTGCTGCTGAGCCTTAGCCTCTCTTTCCTCTTCTCTCTGTCGCTCTTGAGCCTCTTTTTCTCGCTCTCTATCCTTAGCACGCTCATCGCGCAAATCCGCCTGCTGTTCTTTAATCCAGCCGCGTAGCTCTTCTCCCTCAAGGCCAAGTTCCTTACCCAACTTCATTAATTGTTGGAGTTCCGCCATTTCACAGATTTATGGTTATGGTATGTATTATAAAAACGGCTAACCTGTCGGTATGATCACTAACGACACGACCAGAGACCTGAGATCACACCAGATATAACAACACCCAATTGTCTCAAATACAATTCAGAAATTTACCTACTTCCTAACTAATTCTATATTCATACAATGCATAGCACTATTAATAATAAAAAAAGAGTAGAAAAGACAGGAATGAGGAATTTCAGTAGAAGGACCACAAGTACGTCAAGGACAACGAACCAGACTAGGACAAAGACCTAAAAAAGAAAATATAATGGAAAAAAATGCAACTTAACTACGCCGATTACACTACAAGGTACGAACAAGAACAGAGTCTGAAAAAAAAAGAACGTATCTACAGATAGGGAAGAAAGAGGGACAAGAGAAACGTCTTCCTAAAACAACGAGGAAGATAGAACGCTACAATCTAAACAAAAATACAGGTCCTTATAGAACTGTTCACTGTGATGAACGAAGTTCCAAGTTTCCCACACCTTTTGAAAAGGATAAACTACGCTCACCACAGCAAACCCGCGCCACCGCCCGTATAATCTATACGACAACAAAACAGCAAAAACAGGGAAAAAGACAGATTAAAGGAACAGCCCACAATCCAGGGCACAAAAATTTTGACTTTTACTTAACTTTTCTGACTATAACCTCTCCCCTTGTCTCGGAGCTCTGGCTGCTTGACTTCTACAGGCTGGCACACACACTCTCTGCAGAAATTTAAGTACACATTAATACCTATTCATAAAAATACATACATCAATACATATTCATAAATATACATAAATCATATCATGAAATTCCCATTCATCCCATGAACAAGGACAACAGCACGAATTCCTAGCACAACAGAAAAACAACTAGATATAACGAATACACAATGTCAAAATGACCACAGGTAAACAGGACGAGCCCCCAGTGTCACAAATCCCAGACTGGGAGATGTAATACGTTATGACAGGACAACAATCACGAACGAACAAGTTTAACACTTAACAGAACAACCCATCAGACTCACACATTTATTAAACATAATTATACAAACAATAGCGCCATTACATACATTATATTATTGAAATTAACTGCCGTACAACGGCCTTATTCTCACATGCACTCTTCCTCGGATCCACAACCCGGTAGTTACTTCCTAAAGGCACTTCGGCCTCAGCCTCTCCCCTCAGGGTCTTAATAGCACATTAATAATTCACTGGCACCGCAGTCTCTCAACATCACCTTCCTATTGTCATACACCTTAGCATTCCACTAGCACCTCCGCAGGGCAATAACACATTATCATTTCAATAGCCCATCAACATGGCAATAGTACATTATCAGTTCACTAGCCCATCAACATGGCAATAGTACATTATCACATTCACGCTCATATCTACGTCCCTGTCCGTGGCCTGACTGCCACGACTTTATGTGCCTCTACTGTCCTGCACTGACAGCCTCACTCTTGGCCTATGTGTGGCCCCCGGCCCTATGCTGGCCTATCACCGTAGGCGGCGCTCTTTGGCCCGACCTCGGCACCTACAAGAATAACATTACATTGGTATAATGCCATACCATTTCTATTCACTCCACCTCTCCTTACAACCCATGAAGCGTACACACAATAGTTCACATTTCACTCACCAAACATCTTACGGTAACACACCTCCATCGGAGTACACAATACTCACTCGTGCTACAAATCCATGAACTCACTTTCATCTATCGCTCATGGCGCACATTGCTATATCCAATATCAAGGACTTCCACATTCCTCACATATACTTATTTACATCATGGTAATAGGCGAATATAATATAATACATCAATCATAATTATCAATCAACGTTCTACCTACCAGTCATCACTGGAAAAACCACTCTCATCCGTCTTCCGACTGCTCCCCTTATGTTCGCCCGCTGGGCTCTTACTAGCGTCCGTTCAGTAGGACCTTCTAACTTGCAGTGATAGTAATACAGCGCTTTCGCCTCATTCAGACCCCCCACCACTCACAACAGCACGCTTTAACTTACTTGCCTACGTGCGTTAATTTTACTCTCCTCCTTTCCCCCCGTAATTATTAACTATCGCTCACTCCACTCGTGACAGTCACAATAGGCTTTAAAATACGTACCCCTAGCGCAAACACAACTTGGGGGACGTACGTACTTGTAACAACATTCTCAATGTAATAACATCATCACCCAGTGCACCGCCTCCACTGTTGCCCTATAATACTTTATTATGAAACGCCTAAAGGGGACTGGGTCGGTGACGTGAAAGGAAATCAGGTTTCTGTTATTAGTATAATCATTTCATTTACGTCACTGAAACTGGTGCACAAATACGCCTAATGCCCAGCCATTATTCTGGGTACTAATAAAATACAATTCCAAATAAGTACTAGCCGTGTGTTTTCGAGCAAAAAAAAAACCCGACTCATTCAAAGAATGTAGGAGGAAATATCCAGAATACTTTTCCAGCACATGAACCAAACTTTGAAAATTGTATTTAATCAGATGTACCCGTGCTGCTGATCACGTAGGCTTTGGGTAGCCACAAACTCATTACTTGAAAGTATTGGACTCCATAAAAGGTTTTAATAACGGAATGTTGACACACGTACAGAGGCTGACCGACTTTGTTATAAGTACTTCTTTATGTATGAGATTTATGTACTAAATTTGGTAGTTTGGAGTCTGACAGTGTGTGCTTCAATAAGAGACAGAGAGGATTTAAAATATATAAAGTCTATCTATCTATCTATCTATCTATCTATCTATCTATCTATCTATCTATCTATCTATCTATCTATCTATCTATCTATCTATCTATCTATCTATCTATCTATCTATCTATCTATCTATCTATCTATCTATCTATCTACCTGTCTGTCTCTCTGTCAGTCTACCCGTCTGTCCATCTGTCTATCTGTCTATCTATCTATCTATCTATCTATCTATCTATCTATCTATCTATCTATCTATCTATCTATCTATCTACCTGTCTGTCTCTCTGTCAGTCTACCCGTCTGTCCATCTGTCTATCTGTCTATCTATCTATCTATCTATCTATCTATCTATCTATCTATCTATCTATCTATCTATCTATCTATCTATCTATCTATCTATCTATCTATCTATCTATCTATCTATCTATCTATCTATCTATCTATCTAGCTATCTATCTATCTATCTATCTGTGTATCTATCTGTCTATCTATCTATCTATCTATCTGTCAATCTATCTACCTACCTATCTATCTATCTGTAAAACTCATTATAAAAAAAATAGTGGTGAACTACTTGTACTCGTGTAATAATAATATCAAATCAATTGCAATATATGTAATTTCGATGTGTATCTTCTATTCAACTCTTATCATTTCTTCTTAACCTTCTTCCAATCACGACATCCCCCCCCCCCCCACGCCCCCGCATCTCGGCCCGTTTTGTCCGATACACCGACACACACACACACATTCACATACTTACATTATAACCAAACTGGCCTGTCAAAACAACCACTGTATCCAGCGAGTGGGAGGTTAAGAATCGTGACAGTTCCTACAGAATTATCCAAGATATCATTTTACTGTGTGCCTGTAATGTGTGAAATATCTGTTGTTTGGGGGTTCTAGCGTGAAAGTTATCACGATCCAGTTGACACGTTGGGCGAGATTGAACATCACGAACTATATTAGGATGGAGGCGGAAAGAGAGAGAGAAAGTAAGGAAAGAGAGAGAGAAAGATAGGGAGAGACTAAGCTAGAGCGAGAGAGCAGGGAAAGAGAGAGAGAAAGATAGGGAGAGACTAAGCTAGAGCGAGAGAGCAGGGAAAGAGAGAGAGAAAGATAGGGAGAGACTAAGCTAGAGCGAGAGAGCAGGGAAAGAGAGAGAAAGATAGGGAGAGACTAAGCTAGAGCGAGAGAGCAGGGAAAGAGAGAGAGAAAGATACAGAGAGACTAAGCTAGAGCGAGAGAGCAGGGAAAGAGAGAGAGAGAAAGATACAGAGAGACTAAGCTAGAGCGAGAGAGCAGGGAAAGAGAGAGAGAGAAAGATACAGAGAGACTAAGCTAGAGCGAGAGAGCAGGGAAAGAGAGAGAGAAAGATACAGAGAGACTAAGCTAGAGCGAGAGAGCAGGGAAAGAGAGAGAGAGAAAGATACAGAGAGACTAAGCTAGAGCGAGAGAGCAGGGAAAGAGAAAAAGATACAGAGAGACTAAGCTAGAGCGAGAGAGCAGGGAAAGAGAGAGAGAGAAAGATACAGAGAGACTAAGCTAGAGCGAGAGAGCAGGGAAAGAGAGAGAGAGAAAGATACAGAGAGACTAAGCTAGAGCGAGAGAGCAGGGAAAGAGAGAGAGAGAAAGATACGGAGAGGCTAAGCTAGAGCGAGAGAGCAGGGAAAGAGAGAGAGATTGGGATAGAGAAAAAGAAAGAAAGACAGCAAGAGAGAAGGGGATATCGATAGAGAATGAAAGAGCATGCAAAATTATATATTTTTAATAGTTCTGTTTTTTTATCCATCTTAATATATTTTGTTGTTCTAGAAGTGTTACTCTGTGTCAGTCAAAGTTTTCGCAGTTTATTGCGAGTTCAATTGTCACTGTGCAGTGACTGGCCTGAGCTATTCAGTCGTTGAATGCTGGTCAGTTTTGTTTAAAAAAGTTAGTTTTAAGAAATTCATTTTAAACCGCCAGTCCCACATGTTTAGTCAGATATTTAAGTTTTCCCAAACCTCAGGGATTTATTTTTTAAAGACAAAATAAGATACGAATCATATTATTACCTCATGAGGAAAATTCACTTTCACAGAGCGACTAAGAGCACCTGCATGATATACACATCTTACTGGTAATTACAAGAACATGCCATAACTCAAATAACACTAATTCATCCCCCATCACCCCCTCCACCCCCCCCCGTACCTCCCCCCCCCCTCCAAAAAAAAGCAAAACAAAAAAAACAACTGCCGACCGGCGCTGCATTGTGGCGACGACTTGCCTGCTCCAGTTGTAACTGGGTGCAATGACACAAAGGCAAATTTCCCAAATGGGATTAAAGTAGTATACAAATACAATACACACATAACACATAATATCATGAAGTTACACGGTAGGGAACCTTGACGCACAGATCTAGCCAGCATGTGTTGTTGAGACCAGCCCATTAGTGCCCAGCATTTCGTGTGTGGAAAACACATGATCAGAGCCCGATATTCCAAAGGAAACATTTCTTAATTTATCAACAAAATAAATGATTTTCTGAGATAAATATTTATATTTCTGCATTTGTTTGACCATTATAAATTAGTTTTGACAGATTTAGAATTGCTGTGTTGGCTAAGTGAATATTTGTTTGGGCATCAAAGGGTTATTTTCCCTTGAAAATTATACTGACTTACCGAATATATAAAAAAAAAATTTTTAATGTTTATATATTGTATGCTGGCTTTGTCCGATCATGGTAGGCCACAAGTTTTTTTGTTTTTTTTTCTTGAAGTGGGGCGTGGGACAAAAAAAAATGTTGAGAACCACTGATCTAGGCGTTGAATTTTACAGGAGACATACCAGATGTCACTAGAAATCCACTGGTGACACGAACTCTTTCCGTTCTAAATCCGAAAATTGGACATCGAACACTCCGGTAGATGATTTTGTCTGTCTGGTCTGTGCTGAAATTGCCATGTTCTGAAGCCAATCATGTACCAAAGGTCTAGAATTTTCCTGTCTGGGAACGGGTGCATTGGTGAAATACTGTCTCTGCAAGAGTTGATTGAGTCGCCTATTCGGATTGAAAATCGATAGCTTGTCCTCCACACGATCAAATACAGGAACATCTTCAGTTGCACAATCGTAACAGATTTGTCATGATGACACTTGAAATCCAAACATAGACAAGTTATCCCAAGGACTTCCCAAACCGATCTTGTTTTCTTATCTTAAGTGATTGTTTAATGATTCGATGTTTATATTTGTTGATCGGTTTCAAGGCTTTTCCCCCATGTTTTCTCAGCCTGTTCTAATGTTAGTGTAAGTTAACGCGTGGTCCCTCTCAGATACAAAAAAGGTGAAAAAAAACCAACTAGTATTTGTTCAAAGACTAAAGTTGAAAAGCAACATAACAACAACAGAGTCAACAAAAAAATGAATTCTAAAAAGAATGAAAATCAGATAAATTACATAAATCACACGTTAGTTTTCAGGATGGGTTGAATGTTCCAGTGTGAAGCCAGTATTAGTTTCTGTTAGAGCTTCTGAAATGTTTATATCATTACAGCTTCAAATCATACCTTTTGTTTCCTTATTTCAATATTTTATATTCCTATTTAACTAATTCAACATTTGTGTTGCTGTCTGCCGTGTAACCATGAATATTGTTGTGCAAAGCATTAATCACCATTATGCAACGACGTGCCCTTGCGTAAGGACATGTGGCATGCTAAATGTGTAATCTTAAAAATGTTTGTAATGAATGGCGGCAGAGGTTTCTGTTTTCTATTGTGATAACGAATTAAATTACATGTTTAAAATGTAGTAGACAAAAATGGAAGCTTCTAGAAAAGGAAACCAGCATACATTATCGTAGGAGACGCTGCAGCCTTCGCGTGGCAATGTAAACGACAGGAATTTCCCCTGAGGAAATGGAGAAATGTCATTATTGTCTCAGCCAGCGCGTTAATTTAAGAGATTTCTTAATGCTGCTGAAGGCGTAACTGGGGTCAATGGCAAACAAGTTAAAAAATGTCATAATCTAGCTGTGTATCTGTCTGTCTGTCTATTTGTCTATCTATGTATCTATCTATCTATCTATGTATCTATCTATCTATCTATCTATCTATCTATCTATCTATCTATCTATCTATCTATCTATCTATCTATCTATCTATCTATCTATCTATCTATCTATCTATCTATCTATCTATCTATCTATCTATCTATCTATCTATCTATCTATCTATCTATCTACCTATCTATCTATCTACTTATCTAATTATCTATCTAATTATCTATCTATCTATCTATCTATCTATCTATCTATCTATCTATCTATCTATCTATCTATCTATCTATCTATCTATCTATCTATTTATCTATCTATCTATCTATCTATCTATCTACCTATCTATCTATCGTTTTAAGCCTCATGAGTTACGATCCTGCTCGGCCCTCATTTCGGACACTGGCGCGACGCTAACAGCATCAGAGCTGTCCCGCCTTTGCCCCATCACAACAGAGATACGACCATTCTATAGCAATCTGCAGGATCTAATATGCATTGTCTTTCTCAAGTAAAATGGTTCACTTAGATCTAAGAGGAAACATAATGCCTGTCAATGCTCAAACGTCAAAGACACCAATGAAATATTGCAAATACACTACAACCAGTTATCTAAATGACTCCGTCGATTAGCTTGGTAAGCGCCTATTGGTTTGTTTCACGTGTGGCACCCAAACATGATACTTTACATGCAGTTCTACTTAGCACCTAGAATGATCAAAATCCAAAATGTAAATAAATCCAATAAGTAGGACTGAAAAACTTGTCATAATTATGTTACATACGAAAGATAGCAGTACTGTTGAGTATCTAATTTTTCCATGCCTATATTGCTTTGGAACTGCAGACAGAAGAGAAAATATAAACCGAAATTCCAGAAACGAGAACGTGCCAGTACGTCTAATAAAACACGGTAATACCAATAATTTGCCTTGCACCTGATGACCACCATGATTTTCCAAGACTGTTAACTCGCCGACGAAATCAGATGGTAAGCCCAGTGTAAAAGGTTTCTTGGGGTAGCTTAAGACGTCAGCCTGATAATCTGAATAATTTACAGTTACCAGAATAGTAACTTCTCTGGTGCATTTTCATTTCAGTATTGACGCCCCTAGCTAAATGTCTCATTCCCATTCATGGCCACAATAAATTCCGGGATAAGACGGCTTTACGTCACCGGATCTATAGCGCAGCAGTCTGTACTCAAGACTATAATTCTGCATGACGTCAGTGATATGAAGTGGAAGAAATGTCATAATCTAAGAATGAAAATAATGATGAAAAAATGCATTTCGTTTTGGAAAAGACGATCACTGAGCCAGTGATATTTATGTAACTCTTGAAGATTTCACAATATCGAATCAGCTTTAAATCAGAATTATTGTTGTCTACGAGACAGCAAATGTGTTGTTTTCTTTATTACAAAAGAAGAACCGAAAGAGAAATACGACAATAGATTGGCCTCACTTGACGTCACGGAAAGAAAGAGGAAAAAAACAAGCTATTCAGGCGGGACTCGAATCCGCAACCTCTACAGCACTGCGACAACAACTGTCTTGCCAGGAAAAAGAAAACCAACTCGCTTAACTGCTCTACCACTCTGTCGCTCTCTCTGTCTCTCTCTCTCTCTCTCTCTCTCTCTTTAAAAACAAAAAAGAAAGGAGACAATCGCAGCCCAACTATCATAGTGTGTCATTTTGATATCAGTATGCCTGCGCTACTGCCAACCCGCCTTTATCACAATTCCCCCACCCAGTGCTCATGGCTCTCCTTACTCGCTCGCTAGTAACAGTGAATACACTGGGACTGGTGTATTTAAAGTTTTTAGCACAAAATGAAAATATCAACATTCAACTGTGAAAACCGAGTTTAAATTGTGTGCATTTAACGCCGGAGATCAATTTTTTTATATTCATCTGGCACTCACAAATCCCTATTTCCAGCCAAGTGTCCGTGCCTCATCTCATATCAAATTGAAATTTCAAGCAACGGCGAGGCATAGTCGCCAAACTCTTTGGGTGAATAGGTGACTTTTTTCCTGACGTTCGAATACACTGCCGAGGAACACCCCTAGTCCTGACTTGGGTATTTAGGCCTTCATTTTAAGAGGATCGCTGCCCTTGGCATTTACACATTACTTTTTCTTGTTTTATTTTTCTTGTTGTGGCAGGATTCGTATTTTAGGATTTTGCCCTAGCAGCGGCCTTGTTCGGCCTGCACTTCCCGATTTCCAACTGCCAATGTATCTTTAACGTGCGCAATGTCCGAATTTTTCGTCCTTGTCCGAGAAGTCTACGTGCACGATCCTATCTACCATAGGATCAGGGACAGGAAAATATGAGAAAAATCCCAAAATTCCAACATGCCCTCACCAACCGGGATTCGAACCCGGTACCTTCGGAATGAGCGGCGAGAACCTTGCCGCTAGACCACCGTGTCCCCGAGTCATGTCTTGGGTGGTGGCAGCTGCCCATAAAGTACAAGAAAGTCAAGGGCCCAAACACTAAAACTTGTTTGACAAGAGTTCTCTTCCTGTGAGGATCTCCCGCAGTCTCGCTCTGTTGAGGGTCTCATTTCTTTTGTTTTTAAGCAAAAACAACTCCAACAACAACCGCCAACCAACGCACTGACAGATCAGAACTTTCAAAACGGCATAAATCACAAGACTCTCTCAGCCAAAATCGACTGTTTAAAGAATGCTTAATTATAAACGGATCTGAACAATAACCATTGGGCTCGTCATTTCCCGTCCTCCTCTATAAGATATTTGGGTAGTCCCCACTATCGGATCAATCATTCATAAAAATGCAATAGTCTGTCTGTCTGTACTTCTTTTTACCGGTCGCTGATATGCATCATGTAATCGCTTCCAGCATCAGCCCCAGAATGTCCACACAGACTTTGGCAAGCGTGAAATATAAACATGAACACGTAGTGCAGTGGTTCTCAGCCTATGGCAAACGATTCCCCTGGGATTTGAAGACGGAAATACGCATGACTGCCCCTTTTCCTCCACTACTGTTCCTTCATTTGTGACCCATTTTACCAAATCAGTAATTAAGTCCAGTTTTGGCCATCATAATGGATTTATAATCTATCATTTCAAGTCGTCTTAGCATTTTATTTAAAAAAAAACAAAATATTTATACACACACAGAAGAGATATCGAAGGATTTTATCAATTAACCCAAATCTCAGTTTCGACTGAAATCACCCTTGCCGATAAATGTGCCAATTCCCATGTCGGTCCCCAAGTGCTCAATTAGTGGGTTGAGTAACTGCGTCACAATGATGAACTTATTAAGTAGAAACAGTGTGAAGTATCTCGCTCAAGTAAAAATCCATACAAACAACAACAACAACAAAAATTCTGGATCAGAATTCTAAGACTTCCAATGGCCTTTTTGCAAAATATAAACTGGCCGAATAGTTCTGGTGGAAATAAAACCATTACACATGATTGTGGCACACTTTCAAAGATCAAGGAACTTTACTGGGTAGGATAAGACTGGCGATTCTTCTCGAAATTTTGAAAGTTAAAACTGTAGAGCATTTGACATTTTACCTTTAAATATTGACTGCTACTGTTTTGTTTTGATCAGACATGCTCAAAGAGAAGGAGAACGGTGTAGTGCTTGTCAGCTTTTCATTCTCTTACTTCTAGAGGACAAAGTAAAAACATAGAACAATACTAAGCCTATCAATAGAAAACTTTCACGTTTCATCAGCAATGATTTGTTAACTTCAAATAGTATTTTTAATCTTAATTTAAAAAAATAAAAAAATCAAACTGCCAAGGCAACGGTTGAGTGAGTTATCAATTGATATCTTTAATACAAATACATAAAAATGAAATGAATTTGCATTAAATCGGTAAATTTCTCTTAATACAGATCCATTTTTCAAAACATATGATGTTACGGGGCTCGACTAAAGTCCCCGCCAATTGTTATGACTTGGGTTATATGGGGAAGGATGTGCCCTCCGGTGTTACAGAGAGGGTCTTCTCAACGATGGTATTTTGACTGCATTTAAATCGAGAGGTATTTAATATCTAATCTTTCGTACCATGCCACACATTAAGAACAATCTGAATAAGTTTCATAAACAGACCTGCAGGCCCACAAATTTAATTACATTAATTACCCTAACAATTTTGTCTAGATCTATTATATAGTAAAGACAACATCAGCAGCATCAAATCCAAATTCAATAATACCTCACTAGAATTCTACTCTAGATTCCTATAATATTATTATACTTCTGACTCACTAACAATCTAAGTACCATTTATATATATCTCAGATCTGGTCTGCCTACTATATGTCAATCAATACACTAATATGGTCTCTGGCGACAATGTCATCTCAGCTATTTGTGCCTAACGCTTATAATAATCGAGCCCGACAATACAAACTGACGTAGTTAAGTCTAGAGATCTACTCTAGGATGAGCTGGCAATGCCCAGCCTCATCCAGACAAATCAATCACAATTCACAGATGTGTATGCCATACATTCATACTAGTTGCAAGTCTATATATATCTTTATCTTGCATTCTTGGGTAGCACTCCTAGTATATGCGACAATCCTGTACTACTGGATAACTTATGTTCAGCTCCTCGTTCATTGTTGAGTCATCAATAGACAAACACTTACGATTATTCCCTGGTGTTAGAAACCAGGGAACGATGGACAATAGCGGTGGGCATATCTCATTCAAGCATATGGATTCATCTCAAATGTCTATAGTGGACTAGACATGAAGTCGTACAAAGCTTTATGATTCTTCAGGCAGAATCGTGCCGACGCCTGCACAGATTGGAGTTTTCTGTATGGAGTGCAGGATATATGTCTGGGCTGACTTTTATACTGTCTAGCCACCTGCAACTACCGTCCAAATCCCTAGATTTCATTGGTGCGGTCAGCTCCGAGCTGAGCTCGCAGTATAATTTATTCTATTGTATAAGTCGGTTACGGCCTTGCACTAAGACAGACAAGGTCGTCTTCTAAATAGGTTAATAACAATTAAATCCCAAAAATCTTACTAACTTGACTCAGCACAATTCGTGCTTTTACGAACTACTGAATGTCAAAATCAATTACAACCACCTCACACCCTCTAACAATGCTATTACTCCCGAACTGGAGATATTCTGCCATCCCTAGTTTACCTACACATATTCCTTAACTATTTGCAAGGAAAAAAGATGTTTCAAAACAAACTGTTCACGAGAACAGCTCAAGGACAAATTACGCTGGATCTAATCAACAACATCGTAAAAAATTAACTCATGCACTCGTGACCTAGCACGGCATTTATGAACTAAATCTGTTCTTGACATATGAGACTTAAAATATCAACACAAAGAAAGTATCCGGTATTCAGAATATGACTATGAATAATAATTATGAAACCATAATTCATTTACAATTGTAGGGCGGGGGGGGGGGGGCAGTGAAAGTTCATGGTCTATTCAAACACCACGTGGCGCGGGCTGTATCATCTAGGCACCCCATGCCCAAACTTTTTCATCAAACAGATAGTGCACGTTAACAGGAAACCGTAACAAAACCCACAAGGAAGGCTGCCGTATCCTGCTAGCCTACCTTGTTCATTGTATATTCAGGGTAACTCGATAGATCCATGCCTTGTTGCGGCAAGCTGTGGGCAGGAGAGATAATTATTATGAAGGTGGTTACTATTGGTGTCGAGTCTCAGGAGGACCTCGCCGGTGACCGCGCAAAAAAACAACAACACAACTCCTCCTCAGCCAATATGTCGAGAACAGTGGTAAAAAAACAACACACTGATGAACGCTGCAGAAGACAAGGGAGCCCACAGATCAGTCTGAGATTACCCATGGACGAGCCCATTGGGGTAGAGGCTGTCACTCCGCACTGGCCAGTTCAGTCACAAGCGACACTCCCCTATCAGAGCAGGCAGTCAAAACAGAATGCAAAATTGCATGGACATGTGTGACAGATGGAGCCCTGTCAGTTCACATGAATAGGAAGCAGTAACACTAACAGAGGCCTCAGCAAAAGTATTGTAAAACTTGTCAGATTTCTTAAAGAAAAGCAAAAGTGCAGAGAACCGTTTTTATCAAATGTTATTTTGGCATTAGGAAGACTTACTAAGAATTCCTGGCCTTGAGTTACTTCTACTCCAGGGATCCCCAAACTAGTAACTATGAAGAACTCTTGTAGATGTCTCAAATCTCCAACGATCCCCCAAGTAAAATTAATGTTCATTTTTATATTTTTGTCATTAGTTTTTTTAAAATTATTATTTGTTATTTTTGTTGTTTTCCTTACGTTTTTTTTTTTTTAACTGAAACAAAAGCCCCCAAAAACGTCTTAATTGTGGAAAGATGTTCAATGAAATATAATATTTATGAAACAGTCATTTAGCCCGTGCATGTAAACACATCAAGATGTAAAACAAAGTCACAATGCTGTTTAATGATATTATTGTCAGTTGCCACCTCCAAAGCTTGGTGGACCCCAGATAGATCCCGCAGGGCTTATCAACCCCCAGAATTTGTCTCCTGGGTCTATGAGGTCCAATAAGGACCAATCTGGGGACCCCTATCCAAGCTTAAAATAATTTAAGTTTTAGAATCAATAACAGTTTACGTCACATGTTAAGCATCCATACGAAGGTTTTATTGATTTGTTTACAAAGACTTTGCCGTTTCTTAATTTCCAGTAAATTAATTAATTTTTTGGAGTGTCCTTAATTTGATAACCTGGTGTGGAAAGGGGAATTTTACTTAAGTATTTGGAAAATGATTAGAGAGTGAAATATTATGTGATACTTGCCATACACGCATAATATACACACGGAACTATGTGACGAGGGAGAGCTGGTAGGCAATAATATTTTATGATACATTCTTATAGCTAAAATTATACCGTATATCCAGTGACAGCATTGTCAGAATAGATACGACATTGCACCAAAAACCAACTGTACTAGTTCAAACTCTGATCCTGGCCAGTAAAAAAAAAAAAAAAAGTGAGTGACAAACACCAAGAGTCGTGAACTCAGTGTGGCCGGGGGTTCTAGAAGATGTCAGGAAGTTAGTAGCCGAAACATCTAATGTGATAGCCCACTCTTTGTCTTAAGCACGTTATCCGCCTTGCTCCACTGAGGAGTTTCTTACCACCACAAACCGTCCATGCTATAACGCTTTGTCAGCATGCCTATTATGACTTTCTTGTAACTGAACGAGTTTTTTTTTTTTTTTTTCCAAGAAAAAAAGTACAGACTGTTCATAATAGTAGAATGCAAACGCGGTCCATAGTTCTCAGCTCCGTCATGTGAATAAGCTTAGCTTTGAGAGTCCATGCTTGACGTCTTCAGTGCAAAACAATCTGAAACAGCCCATTTCACTTTAACAAAGTATATGAGTTTCCCCATGAGAGACAAGAAACCTCCCCGCACTGAGACACAACAAAAGTCACCCCCCAGGCCTTAACTCTGAAATCTGTCTCTAATACATTTTGTTGCTGTCCAGGAAAGAGAAATCACGAAGTGACAATGTTCTGGGAAACAATAGATTTGCCCTGCATTCAGACACTATCACATCAATCACGCTCGACGATTAACACTAAGCTTTAAGCCCAGTCTTCAAGTGCTTAATTACGTCACAGCACCCTCGACAATGAACTACAATAAGAGAGATGTTTGTGTCCAACCTGCATTTGTTTGTTGTTGTTTTTTTTGTTTCCTGGAAGCCAAAAAACTTATTCAGTTCCACGAAAGTCATTATGCGCATGCTGATATAGTCTTAAAATATAGAAGGTTGTCAGATACCACAAGGAGGTGTGCAGCGAGTGTAAAACATCATAATGGGTTTTCGAAAGACTTAAAGGATCGAAGTTCTGCGCTATCTTACTACACCCTTCGTGCGTCGTTATAGCCCATGTTGTATTGTTATGTCTTATAAATTATATGAGTGCTTCTGAAATAATTATGGTCTGTCAAGTATTAAATAATAAATTTAATTTAATCATAGACTTATTTTATCTCCTTTATTGTGAATAGTATGTTACTGTTTGCGGTGATCAAAAGGCTGCGATAGGAAGTACCAGAGAGTATAACTGTATGCATAGAGCTTTTTCACTTTTTGGTAGAAATGTACTGCGACACACTGGAGACTCCGTGAAACCATTGTTAGCTTGGAGCGGAAAGTAGGTCGCTGTGGTAAGCAATACCCGTTTGAGCATTTCCAGAGGGAGTAAGAGCTCACAAAGAGCTCTAAATAGCTTAAGTCCGCCCAAAAATATGAACAAACCACAGTAAACAGATAAGCACACAGTCATTCTTTGGTGAAGACGGTCACTTTCAATTCTTGTTACGGCAGCGACCTAGTTTCGCGATTTGCCGGAAGTAAGATCTCTCTATACATACTCTCTGAAACTACTTGCACTGAAGGCTTTCTTGGCACCAGCTGGCTTGGTCAGCTGACTTCCCGTAGAGAGCACATTAAATACTCGGAAAGAAACTTTCAGATAATTAGTTCAATTAATTAACCTGATGAAAGTTGGGACCGGAAGCCAGTGGAATACCTGTTTGTATTCTCTCAAAATTTTATTGTATAGTTTCCATGTTGTTCCTTTTTAAAATTATAATATTGAGAATGTTCCCTTTGTATTAATAGTGTTCTTGTCCACAGCATCCGCTCCGCTATTTTTACGGAAAATGGCGTATGAAAGAGTAAAACACTCTTTGCCTCTATAGCATTGAGGGGTTGAGCGGAACGGATGCGGTGGACAAGTATACAGAGGCGAAGGCGGTCTTATTTTTCCATACGTCATTTTCCGTAAAGCTGCAGGGCAGAGCGGATGCTGTTCACAAGACCACTTGTCTTTATTTCTCGTAGATGTTGATTGCCAAGAACACCATTAATATTATCAAGGCCCGGTTTCAATCCACTTGACCCAGTTGCTCCGAAATGGGTCTCACACTGAAGGGGGGGGGGCAAGATGCGTGTTTGCCGCTTGCAGTGCAGACCAGCAAATTCAGAGACAGGGCAGCGACAGACCCCCAAACACAGGTCGTCCACTAAGGGATCTCTCGTCCTATCGAACACTGCCATGGGTGCTGCAACCTTTGGACTGTGCACCCTAACCCTGAAATGACTCTGAACCTCACTGAAAATCCCTGGGATGTGGGTGTGTTGCTGCCCCGCTCCTGAATTTGCTGGTCTGCACTACAGTCGGCAAACACGCGGGCAGGGTAACCTAGTCTTGTCAAGTGCACACAACAACACATTGAAAAATACACCCAACACCACAGTGCAGGTTTAACAGAGAACAGCCATTATTAAAATTGATCTGATATTATAAGTACGTACTCACCCCAAGAGTTTTGCGCTGGGGGCGCTTACGTATAAGTACTATCCCTAACCCCAATCTTATCCTCAACCCTAAATTTTATCGAATCCCTAACCCTGTCACCTAACCTTTCAACGGAAAAAAGAACATCTGAAAGAATAATTAATTCAGACTGTTGTTACGAGTATTTCGAGAGGATTTCGGTAGGGGCTCTCTAGCTCTGGAGTCACAAAAAGGGTTTAAAATACGTACCTCTAGTGCAAAAAAACTTGGTCGACGTACGCACTTGTAACAATATTCTTGTAATTGTTGGACCCCGGGGCTCCCAAGGCCGGCCCAATCATTGTGTTTTTATCTCCCTGTTGATACAATTGCGTCGTTTAATATTATGACAAAAACAAGGAAGTGTATTTCGCTAGACAATCTGTCATTGAAGTCCATTTGATATAATATCAGCTCTTGTGTCTATTTACCCCAAGGCACATTGTCCAGACTATGAAGAAGTGCACTCGTGGATATTACATCCGTTTTAATGTTCTGCTGCTTTTCGAACAGCCGCGGAGAAAAATAGGAGGTAGGGGTGGGTGGCTGGGGGGGGGGTGGATGTCTAATCATCGGACATGAAGAAAGTTACATTATGGGGCAGGGAGGAGAGGGTAATGTACAAATATACCGAAGAATTAAAATAAAAAATGAAGGAAAATAATGAGTCAATCTCTTGAAGGTGGAGAGGGAAGCATAATGTTACAGAAGCACAAAAACCTGACTTAAGACACACGTTTTTTCTGAAACAGAGAGCCGTATTTGAGATATTTTCATTTTAAAAAGCCCTGGTGGATTTTAAGAAAATTCATTGCCGATAAGGGACCATAATATAAAGTACAACAATAAGATCTGTAGAAGGGGAAAAAGAAGAAAAACAAGATGGAGTAGAAAGAGGAGAAAACGATGATGGGGAAGAAGAGAAAACAGAGATGAAGAAGAAGATGAGAAGAAAGGGGGATAAGGAGGAAGAAGAAGAACAACAACAAGATAAATAAGAAGGAGATGAAGAAGAAAAGGACGGAACAGAAGAAGAAAAAGATAAATAAGGAGGAGATGAAGAAGATAAGAAGAAGAACAAAGCGCTGAGAAAGATAAAAAAAAAAAAAAAAAAAAGAGAAGATGAAGAAAAAGATAAAGCAGGAGAAGACAAAGAAGATAAGAAGAAGAACAAAGAGAAGAAAAAAGATAACAAAAAGGAGAAGATAAAGAAAAAGATAAATAAGGAGAAGACGAAGAAGGAGATCAAACAGAAGAAGAAGAAAAAGATAAAGAGAAAAAAGAATGATGAAGAAGAAAGAGAAAAACAAAAGCAAAAAGAGGAGGAAGATGAAGAAGAACAGCAACAAGATATAGAAGGAGGCAAAATGTTGTGTGGCCGAACATTTGTCAGTAAATGCAAATCTGCTCGGGTGTGTTCTGAAAAAAGCAATGACTCAACAACAACAAAAAAAAGCCTCTGCTTTTGTGGCAAAATGACCAGACGTCATTCCGGGCTAATGCATTTTAAATGACCCGTGTGAGTGTGAAACAGGGTGATCAGTGTCTCCACACTCTAGGAAGTGCTCAGAGGACAGAACAATTTGAATGGAGGTTTTTTCCTTTTTGTTTTACTTCTGTTCTTTTTTGATGGCTTGGCTAGGGATGATTCATAAATGTCGTCGCGCGGGCCGTCAGCACTAAATAAATCAAACCAAGAGTTTATTAAGTTAAATTGTTTCGTTAAAACAACAACCACAACAGCAGTTGAAAATTCGAAAAAAAAAAACACTAATCCCTACCACAAAAACATACAGAAACAAGACAAAGAGAAATAAAACAAGAAAGGTGAAATGCTAAGAGGCGCGAATTTCCTAAAAAAAAATCCCCACCTGAACACATGCGATTTTACTTTATTAAAAGCGCTGTCCTCCCTCCCCAAAAAGCTATGCTATCCCATGTTTGTGCATAGAAATTTATAAGTATTTAAAGGGTTATAGAAGCAGAACAAGAAGAAAAAAAACGACATTAAATAAATAAAACTCGCTGCTTAATTTACAAATTGTAAGATTTACCGGAACAGCCAGGGAGATTTACTACACAAATGGAAGTTAGATTTGCAATGTTTTCTTATAGCTGACGTCATTTAGAGCAGCTTGATGCATGCGTTATCGCTGGGATGAGGGCAAGTAAAGCCTCTAAGACCAAGGTTAGCTACGGTTAAACATGGTGGGCTTAAGTTCAATCTTACACGGCGTCAAATCCTAATGAGGGCGTCAAGTACGGAGCTTGTCAATAATGGAAGGAAAACTGTGCGTTTTTTTTCGTTGTTGTTGTTGTTGCTGTTGTTATTGTTGTTGCCGTTGTTGTTGTTATTGTTATTGTTGTTGTTGCCGTTGTTGTTGTTATTGTTATTGTTGTTGCCGTTGTTGTTGTTGTTGTTATTGTTATTGTTGTTGTTGCCGTTGTTGTTGTTATTGTTATTGTTGTTGCCGTTGTTGTTGTTGTTGTTATTGTTATTGTTGTTGTTGCCGTTGTTGTTGTTATTGTTATTGTTGTTGCCGTTGTTGTTGTTATTGTTGTTGTTGTTTTTGTTGTTGCCGTTGTTGTTGTTGTTGTTGTTGTTGTTGCCGTTGTTGTTACTGTTGTTATTGTTGCTGTTGTTGTTGTTGTCATTATTATTGTTGTTATTGTTGCCGTTGTTGTTGTTGTTATTGTTGTTGTTGTTATTATTGTTGTTGTTGTTGTTGCCGTTGTTGTTGATGTTATTGTTGTTGTTGCCGTTGTTGTTGTTATTGTTGTTGCTATTGTTATTGTTGTTGTTGTTATTTGCTTTTGTTGTTGTTCTTGTTGCTACTGTTGCTGTTGTTGTTATTGTTGCTATAATTGTTGTTATTGTTGTTACTGTTGTAATATCATTTTCATTGAATGTGTAGGCTTCATGGATAATCAGAAGAAAGCACTATGCCTGCGGATCCTTGAAAGAATTATTTTCTAACGTGGACTCACAACGCATCCTGTCCTTTCTGAGAGAACCTAAGATCTTCAACTTGATTTAATAATTTTTATACTCATTTACATTTTTTTTTCAGATCCATATAAAACAACTTTTGTGATAAAAGTATAAGAAGGTATTTAATTCTATTGTTAAACCTAAATGCTCTGAATACGAAATGTAAAGAGAGTATACCCAAATGGCCGTTATCATCCGACACGCAGTAAAACCCAAGGTCAAACACAAACTGAAGAATTCTTTCATAGATCCACAGGCATAGATAGTGCCTTCTTCAAATATGCATGAAGTCTACACATTCAGCCAAAAGATTTGTTCAATTTCTGTTACTTAACATGGCAAATCGATCATTGCATGCATGGCAGTCTATCTCTCAGCTTAACGTAAATAAAACATGCCAACAGAGCACACACGATGCCTGAATGTAAACACTTCATACTTTTCATGTTTTGACATGTCTGTGCTGCTCTCTACAGCTACACAACATTACGTGATGACACGCCAACGTTAAGGCTCTTGTCCACAACGTCGGCTCCGCGCCGCTATTTTACGGAACATGACGTATGACAATGTAAACACCAATTGCCTAAACAGTAGTAAGGAGCTGAGCGGGATGGATGCTGTGGGCAAGTATACAGAAGCGAGGAGTGTTTAAATTTGATGTACGGCATTTTCCATAAAATAACGGAGCGGAGCGGATCCTCTAGACAAGACAACTAAGGAAACGCGTGTTAAGACAATCGACCCTCTCTTTTTATCTACAACAACAAAGTTTGATCGAAAACTGTCGAATCGATGTCCGCTAGACCGAAACAGGAGGCTCAAATGATTCGTACATTTATTTTGTTCCATAACATTTAAAACAAAAACAAAATCACAGGATGAGACCAAGTTACAGTGAAAACCAGAGAGCTCCCGAATGTTGTCGTGGTAGAATGCAAGGTACAACGTACAGCAGAATAAAGTTGTAATAGAAAGAACAAAGGAAAGATAGAAAGAAAGGAAGAGAAAGGGGACGGAAGAAAAACATGAGGGAGAAAGAGAGAAAGAAGAAAGGCGAGGGAGAAAGAAAGGAAAAAAAGGCAAATAGAACGAAAGAAAAACGAAGGAGAAGAAGAAAGGAAGCTAGAAGTAGAGAAACAATCAGAGAGAAAACAAGGCAAGAATAGCGGTTAGAAAGAAATGAGAAAATCACACAATGCCTTTTAGTTTTAGAGATACAAAACCCCAGTGAGTAAATTGACTTCAAAAATGATATAAAAATATAAAATACAAAAAACAAACAAATAAACTGGGAAACACAGACACGAATTAAAGCAAAAAAAAAAAAAAACAACAACTCAGCAAAGCTGTGCTGAATGCAAATCGAGAGCAGCATGGTAAAATATCATAACTTGACTTTGTAAAAAAAAAAAAATGATATCTCTGGCATGCTTCTACTCCTGTAGCCATTGAAACCTCTCAGGTTGTATTACAAGCTGCGGCCTACATTTTGAACAACTGAGTTACAGAATGTTTTTTTATTTTTTTTTTAATATCCTAATTATTCAGTCAGGGCCGGGATTAGATGAACAGAGACCCTAGGCTATTCTAGCTGTGAGGCCTCTCCCAATCTCCCACTTTCATGCCTAGCGGAGGATGAACGTGTTTTTAAATAACTTGAGCAATGCCAGTGATGACGATACGTGTTTAAAATTCCGCACATAAGCCGCGCTAAAATTACAAAAGATTTGTTCACAACACTTCACTAGTGTATATCTATGGTTCACAACTACAGTGCATTACCACATCATTAAGAAAAGGCGACACGTGCGACAAAACATTATGCAGATTGGAATGAGGCGGGGATATCTCCCCCCACCCTCCCCAACCCCCCCCCCCTAAAATTTGGGGCCCTAGCCTTCAGCCTACAAAGTTTAATGGTAAATCCATTGTAAATTCAGGTTCGCAAAGAAGGTTATTCAGCTTTTTTGCTTCTACTGAAAAATGTGCACAAAGTTACGATATTTTACCATTCAGCCCTCGAAATGTTCTCAAAGGAAATTGCGAAGAAAAAAAGAGAGAGAGAGAGAGAGAGATTTTACAGGCCGGTGTTTTCAAATGGAAGGGATTTATAATAATAAAAAAAAACAACCTTTCAAGCATTTCATTTACATAAAACGTATTTGAGAAATTAAGGTCGTCCTTCAAGATGGAGATTCCCTGTCAGTGCTGACGAAAGACAACCAGAAGAAATGAAACAAAAACAACAAAAGATTTTTATCCTATTCCAATAGAACTTCACATTCAAAAACCCGTTCAGTGACCAAGCAATATCGAAGATGGATAAATATATTTTATTATATATCATTATGATGTATTTTGCTTTTACTCTTTTGCAGAGTGGCTTAGCGGTCTTTGTCCACAGAGACCGCTCCGCTGTTTTCACGGAAAATGACCAATGAAAAACCCTCTTTGTTCCTGGAGCGTTGAGTGGAGTGGATGCTGTGGACAAGTTAACAGAGGCAAAGAGTGTTTTTACTTTGCCATAATCATGTCATTTTCCGTAAAAAGAACGGACGGGAGCGGGTGCTATTGACCACGTTAGACATCCAGTTTTTTCTTTTTTTTCTATTTAACTTTGAATAAGTTGCCTGATAAGAAAAACAAAATGGTTACCCAAAGGCTACAACAAAGGAAAAAAAAAAATGTAAAAATGATTTTCATCCTACAGAAAGAGTGCGTTGCGCACCAATTCGCAAAAGGGGGGGGGGGCATGCCATTAATAGGTCTCCTGACAATTAATGTGAACAACAAGGAAAATCGACCCTGTTTGTGTAAGAAAGACTGTTCTCTATAAACAGTATAATTATCAATTATTATGTACTCTCTCTCTCTTTCCCTCTCTCTCACTTTGTCTCCCCCCCACCTCTCCCTCTCCCTCACCCTCTCTCTCACCCTCTCTCTCTCTCCGTCTCTCTCTGTCCGTCTCTCTCATACTGTCTCCCCCCTCTCCCTCTCCCTCACCCTCTCTCTCTCCGTCTCTCTCTCTCCCTCTCTCTCACACTGTCTCCCCCTCCCTCTCCCTCACCCTCTCCGTCTCTCTCCGTCTCTCTTTCACACTGTCTCCTCCCTCTCTCTCACACTGTCTCCCCCTCCCTCCTTCTCCCTCACCCTCTCTCTCTCCCTCCGTCTCTCTCTCCCCCTCTCTCTCTCTTCCCCTCTTCTCTCTCTTTCTCCCTTTCTCTCTCTCCATTTCTCATCCTCTTTTTCTCTGTGCAACTGTGCATCACCCCTTCCCCCACATTTTCCCTCTTAATCGGCGTTTGGTCACCTTTTGAGAGAATTGAGAGAAAGGTAACAAGATTGAATAACGTTTTCAATAAGCCGAGGCTCGGCGCCTCCTGGACTTTTTACACACTCCTAAAGTTAACGCATTTTAATTACGTTGTGTCAATAATTGTCGTGTTACAAAGCACCGTTTGGGCTGATCTGAGTATACAAACAGACAACAAGACTGAACGTAACAGAATGGAGATTTAAGACATGTCAGATGTTGCTAACCAAAAGCTATTAGCATTAACTCTAGGAATACTCAGCACATCATCATAACTATTTAAAAATTTGACTCAAAACTGAATTGTTTTGGACTGTTTTCGTTGAAACTGAATGATGTCCTTTTTTTTTTCTATCTCAGAGGGTTGAGGATGAGCAGATTAAGTTTTGTAATTGTGTGTAAGTGGGAACACGATGAATTGGTCTTACGGTAATCTTCTTTCTGAGTTTAGTTTGTGCCCTAGAGCACATCATTTTTTGGGGGGGGGGGGGGAGGGGGGGGGGGGTTGAATTTGAGCCCTACAAGCTAATCATTACCACATTACAATTTACAAATTAATAGCATACTGGTATAGCTGATAAGAAAACAAATAATTTCCACTTTACAGTGTCATCTTTAGATTTTAGACTGTCATCTGAATGTATGAAAGTGTATTGTGAGATTTCCCCTTATCACGCATCCACAGCCCTGCCTTTTGTGGTAATACTGAATTCCTCTTGGTTCTGAGGCTTTGCATGAGCCCTCGTAAATGTACTCATTGCACTGCCACCGAGTCGATAGACATGTCCATCGCCACTGACAGATGTGGGTGGACATTGTCCAGCTAACTGATGACCCTTGACAGAAGCATCCGGCAGGTGTCACATCACACAGACGTCACGCCAGCCTACGTAGTAGATTATGGACAATGCTCTTGAACTCGAGACGACAGCACACATATAGGGGATTTGGTAGGAAATAAAAAATACGAAATATTATAAAAACCACAGGAAATATGTGGAACTACAGCAAGTCTTGAAGCAAAGAGAAAATGTGGTAAAGAGAAAAAAATGTATGTAGCAAAGCCTCGCGAAAGAAATAATACAGTAACGATATATTGAAACGCAAGGGAATAGAGGAGACAAATCCAGCTTTCGGTGTCTTAATCTTCCTTGGTAAAAAAGAATATAACACGATAGAAAACTGAACCAATAAAACAACTGAACAATTAATTTTAAAAAAATGTATAGAATGTTCGACCGATAAGACTAGGCCTACTTGGATTTGGCAGGGTGTATCTAGCAAGATACTGGTTCATTTCTTTTAACGTTGCTAGGCTTGCTCTTTTATGAGGATTGTTGTTACTTGCACGAAGGTCCCCAAGTTTTGCTCTAGGGGGTGCGTATTTTAAAGCCATTTGTGACCTTAGAGCTAGAGAGCTCCTCCCGAAATACTCCTAATAAAAGCCTTAATTAACTATTTTCTTTTCGTTTTCCTCCAGTTTTTTGTTGTTTTTTTTTGTTTGAAAGAGTAAAGGGAAGGGTCAGGGATGCAATAAGGTTTAGGGTTAAGGATAAGGACGGGGTTAGGGATAGGTACGTATACGTACGCGCCCCTAGCGCAAACCGCATGGGGACTGTACGTACAAAGTAACAACAGCCTTGAATGAGAGTTAAACGTTTATTTCGTCTTTCGTGGGAAAGCTGAAAGGCCTCATGGGCACAGGGACAATTGAGAAAAACAAATAGCCATGTTGTCCATAGGACATGGAAGGCAAATTCCAGTTCGTCTCCACGTTAAGGTTGTTTACCCACCCCATTGGGAAATCTAAATACGGCTTAGATCTATGAATGAAATGTTGTCATTCATAAATATGCACGTTCCTTGTGGAATACTGATTTTCACATCTTTTGTGCAGCACCCTCGAACGGTCAGCCTGGAGACAGACTGTGCAGAAAGGTCTCCCCAACTTCGAAGAGACACTTGCCCAGCAGCACCAGGCAAAGAGGATGGGAAGGAAAGCTGCAGCCCAGGCAGACAGACCAGCCTCAGACTTCATCTGTGCCCTCTGCCATGGAGACTGCCATTCCCGCATTGGACTGGCCAGCCACATCAGACGCTGTACCAGAAAAATAGTCTTCCGAGACTATTCGACTTTTGACTCCAAAGAGCGTCGAACCTTCACTTTGTGTAAGGTTTAATTTTGCCAACTGGCTCTGAGAATTTTTCATTGGCCTGACCAGTGACACAGACTTGTTCAGAGTGAGCAGTAGGATAATACATCTACACAACTGAGACATGACAGATTTGACTCAGTGAGCCACCAACACTAATCTCGTTCCCTTAGAATGAGAAGGTTCTTAATTTCTTCCGTCAGCTTTTGAGAGATCCAGGATTGAAGTTTCGTGTGATCATAGCTTTTTTTTAGAGCAAAGAATGTTTTTCTTTTTAGTAATTTGAGAAAATTTCTTACTAAATTACACAACGAATCTGCTTGATGCTTTGATACACGATGGAGAAGGTCCGTAGAAGTAGATTGTAGTGTGTATCTCAGTTCAGCCAAAAATGGAGATAGAAACTTATTATTCTAAGTGGACGATCTGCCAATATCATGACTCTGTTAAATTTGATCTTTAATGTATCAGCATGATGCTATCTACGTCCTATCATAGCCATGCGGCATACGGATAATGATGTCCATAGCATATCGTTATATAACTGCTTATAATGGGAATATTGGTTTTATCATTACGTTTCATTCCACGCAAACTCTGCTCATGCATCCAAATTAAATGTACGTTAAGGGCCAGCAGAATGAAGAGGACGCCCTTAAGAAACAAAAATCTCCGCCCATCTAAATGTTCGTGGATTTGACACAGATAAGACAAAATTGTGCAGCAAACTAGATCTAACGAGGAGAAAGATTTAATGCTTTTGTAAATTCATGGCGTTTTCTTAGCTGGCAACGTTAGACGTGGGCACTGAATCTTTGTAGTTGATGGGGTCAAATGAGAGTGCGGAATGAATCTGGCAAAAAAAAAAAAAATATCCCCCGTGATAGATGGTGAGCACAAGGACATTTTTAATGTGGCAGGAGAAAGTGGGAGACAGGGAAGAATTAGAAAGATGGATTCAGGATGTGTAATGCAGGGATCAAGGAAGACAGAAAAAAGGAGAGGAGAAGGAGAAAAGGAGAGAGACCTGGAAGGAACGTGAGAAGATTAGGATAGGGAAAACATAGGGGTGGGAGAGTTAATAGTAAGATACAGACAAGTAAGAGAAAAGTAATAAAAAGACCAGTGACATTAAGGAAGAGAGAGACAGAGAGAGAGAGAGAGACAGAGAGACAGAAAGAGAGACAGACAGACAGACAGAGACAGAGAAAGAGATGAAGAGAGAGAGGGGGCGAGAGAGAATTAAAGATAGACAGGCACAGACAGACAGACAGACAGACTGACAGACAGAGATAAGCAGACAGACTGATACAGGTAGAGAGAGAAAGAGAGTGGCAGATCTAGAGAGAGGACTGAAAGGGAGAGAGAGACAAAGAGGGCATAAGAAGGAGAGAACGACAGACAGACAGACAGGGAAAGAGAAAGAAGGGTGCAGAGAAAGAAAAAAAAACAGACAGAGAGAGATTGAGAGAAAGAGAGAGAGATGGGCCTAAATAGATAGATAACTAGATAGACAGATAGATAGATAGATTGACAGAACTACAAGACAGGGACCCAGAGAACTAACACACTGAGAGGAAGAGACAGATCGAAAGAGAAAGAATTAAAGAGAGAGAGAGAGAAACAGAATCAGAGAGAGAGAGAGAGAGAGAGACAGACAGACAGACAAACAGACAGACAGACAGATGGGAGAAATGACGGTGAAAAACAACAACAACCGTGTGGCTGGAGAAGAGCACACGTGGTTTTTTTTTTTTTTTTTATCATTGGTCAGAGGCGATGCGAATCAGCCATTTATTTAATGAAGAAATACTTCAAATACACCTGAGAATGTAACGCAAAGACGTCTTGGGTTTTCCCATTTCCAGCGCGCTCAATGAACTGATCTGAAATTGGCCAGCCGTGAAATTATTGAAAGACACAAACATTCTTCGTATGTCCTCAAAATTTCTGTCTGCTTATAAACCCTTCCAGGAAGTTGTGATGAATTTATCCATAGGTGTCATGATGACTTGGAAAACAAATTGAGATTGAGCGCAATCTTGGGATGTAAAAAGCATAATATATTGTGAAACACGGGTTTTCCAGTAGGTGTGGTGAAGACGTTTTCAGGGAGTGAGGGGGGTTGGGGGGGGGGGCGAGTCAAGCAGCAACATTGAATAATACAGTAATGTAGACATTTTATTATCTAGAGAGTTTGAACAGATGGGCGACAGGGAATAACCAGGACAGTATGGGCTTTTTGAGAGCATCCGAGCGGAGGAATGAGCGGCGAACCATGATCGTCGATATGTGTTCCAAATCCGGCACTTGAAGAAGAAGAAGAATGTAGACTAATAATAATAATAATAATGATAATAATAAAAGTAATAATAATAACTAGCATAATAATAATGGTTATATCGGCTACGACTGTAATCACGGTATAATACCTAGTGAAAATAGACCTTTCGGGTCGTATTATTATTGATATTAATTTAGCTATTATATTGCTTATATATATCTTTATTGAATCTATTCCTACCATTATTATCATTATCATTAGTGTTATTATTATATCATTGCATTTTAACCCTTTGTATACTTTTGGCCGATATATCGGAACAAAAACTGGACTCAACAGGAACATAATTATTATGCCTAGGTTTTGGTCGCCCAAATGTTGTTCTACTAAGTCCAAGTCTTAATATCCTGTCTCAATTTTTCTCCTTTTTTTCTGACATTTTATTTATGTTTGCGATGTAACATAAACTAATGAATCCAGTCCAAAAAAAGGAAAGAATTGCAAGTGAAATACTGTAGTAATCACAGGTGAACTGTGGTCTAGAAGTGGAATCAATTGTGGTAATCATAGAGTTACGTATGGAGAAAACACGTCAAAACAATAATGGTCACACTGTGTTACGGGAAAGCATGACGATAGACAGAATATAACAGAAAGATATGACAGGAGGGCAGTGTTGGGCCAGAGTCCAACTTCAGATTTGAACATCTAGTTGAACGGGTCAGTCCAGTTGTCTGGATACAAGTGGGTGGCCCACTTACTACCCTCTTCTGATTTGCTCTTTAGAATTACAGATCAGATGCTCATTCAGTGGCCAACTGCTGCAGCATCTAGTTATGTCTTCATCCAGACTAAACAAAAATAACACAACAACAACAAATATGCCTTCAACCCTCCCAAACATACACAAATTAATATCGCAGGCACCGTGGAAGCCAGAGAAACGCTGTGATTGAAGCCGAGACACTGAACGAAGCCAGAGAAACGGTATGATTGAAGCCGAGACACTGAACGAACCATTCCATCTCCGGCTAGAGGTCCCCAAATTGCGTTCGTAATACTGTGAGTACCACGGTACTCTTTTTCGTTTTATTATGAAGGGGTATGGTGCAAATTGTTGCACTGTTGACATCGATGATACGCGCGCAAGACAACAGGGGGAATATGTCGAATTGATTCGTCCCTGTACCGTTCTCGGATTGAAGAAAGTAGAATTCACCGCCCCCTCCCCTCCCCCCCTCCCTCCCTCCCCTCCCTCTTTTGTTTTTTTTAACTCTTTACAAACAAAAACAGAATCATGTGCATTCTTGGTAAATGAACGAGTGGCGGAGTGGATGGAGGAAGACCAAGTGGCAAGTCACCGCCAATCAACTGGTCCGAGACCGAACTTGTTCGCTACATTTTTTAATTTTTTTTTTTATTACTTTCGTTGATATAGAGTCTCAACTGAGTTGAATAGAAGAAAGGGTTCTGACACTTTGAACAGAGAAAAAGACACATTTTCTTCGAGTAGAATTAAAAAGTAGGACAGAATATTTCGTTCTGAGCCTCAATTTACACATCGGTGATCGAAACTCAATTTCAAAAAATTATATCTGCGTATTCCCCGAGTGAGGGGGCAACTTCTTTTTATAATTATTAATTTACTTTTATTGTTACTAATCATAATGCTGACCCTTCAAACTGTGTACTGAATCGTTGAAATGTGTGGCGAGGCAAACATGTTGAAACGGCTTTTAAATCTGCGGAACCGAAATGTCATCTTGAGATCAATAGAAGAGAATATTATTATTTCTTTCTGTCTGAGACATTCGTATGCATAACATCAGTCACTTTCATTTTGAAGCCATGAGTCATCATTCTACAGCAGTGCTTCTCAAGATTTTCCAGGCAATCGCCCCCACCCCTTTAAAGTTCCAAATTCCTGTCATTGGCCCCCCCTTCTCTCCCCTCCCACCGCCATTCCCTCCAAAAATCCATACTGAAACGTAACCGATACATTTCACAAGAAGACAGACTACACACACATTGTGATGTTCAGATTTTCAAAGTATTGTTAATGGCAATAGGCAATAGACCCATTGCGGATACTGGCCATTTTAGTTGTAAGGACCGACTCATAACTAAGGCGATGGTAGTATTGATTTTGATTCCTTAGCTGATTTGCACTGCGAGCACTTCAGGCGTCGCGAACTAATGGGCGGCGAGCTAAAAAAAAATGTTCACTACAGTAAACAATGACACGTGTGTACACGCACATGGGAGAAGTTCGGTGAGTTCTTTCACTTCCTTTCCCTTGTTTACACGGATGGTAGGGAATCTGACCAGCTTGGATCCATCCTTTCCGCCCCTGTGATAACAGTCAACTACAATGCAACCAGCAGGCATTTTAACCGCTTAGGCACATCTCGAAGTTAGGCTCATCAGCTGATCCATCCGCCATTTTGGGTGTCGGAAGTACAAAACAAAAACACTATGTGACGTCTTTCGCCGTGGGCCTATACGGTTATTCGTCATAAAACAGAAAGCATTCTTCATCAAATGTATTAAAATAAAACATAGGCCTTTTTTGTTCACAAAACCCACCTACGCGTGCTGTTGAGGAAGTCAGTGGTTGGCTGTATCCCCCCCCCCCCCACCACCTCCCCCAGCCCAATAATCCTCTACTCACGTTTTCGCTCTCTCCCTCAATCATCGGCCCTTTCCTTTTTTTTCCCCTTCGTTTCCGTCCCTTGCGGCCTTTTCCCTTCGTTTTCGCTCCTGTGTGAATCAGAATCGTCCTCCCCCCGCCCCCCGGGGTCCGATATCGCCGAAATTGAGAACCACTGTTCTACAGCACAGCGAAACCAGTGAAAAACTCATTCATTTATTTTGACTTTGAAGTTTGTTATTCTGTAGACATGAACCTTGCAGATGAATGAACCAGGCACGTCTTTAATGAGGATCCTTACGTTTTGGAGGGTTTTCTGAACTTTGGAAAATGGAGTTACATTAACTGTAGTGTCAAATGGAAATGCTCTGAAGCGAAAACGGCGTGAGTGTATGTAGGGAAGTGGGGTGGGGGGGGGGGGTGGGGGAGGGGCTTTTAGGATGGGGCATGGTGGGGGGGGGTGGGGTGGGAGAGGTAGTCGGAGCTGCGACACAGGAGAGCAATAATTCAAATGAAGTATGCGTTACACTATAGTGACTCTGGCGGATGAATGAGTATGGCGTACAGAGATAGAGAGAGAGAGAGAGAGAGAGAGAGAGAGAGAGAGAGAGAGAGAGAGAGAGGGGGTCAGATAGGGAAGTAGGTGGCGGAGAGAGAAAGAGACGAGCAGAGAGAACAGAGATTAGAGCGGGGGTGCTAGAGAGATGGGGAAGGACTGGAAGAGAGAGAGGGAGAAATGGAAGAGAGAGAAAGTGGGAGGGAATGAGACAATAGTGGGTTGGGGGAAAGAGAGATGACGGGGAGCGAGAGAGAAAGAAAGAGGATTTTTTTGGCGGGGGGGGGGGGGGGGGGAGTGGGGTTGTAAAATTAGATTTCCGTTCATAGACTGTCCGCTTTACCTAGTAGACTCGACATAAAGATAGAAAGACAATTTAGAGATAACTATGATCTCAGGAAAAATCGATTTGAATCAGATATTTTGTTGCTGATTGATTTAATGCTGGCGAAAAGTTTGCACCAGTGGCCCTCTGTCACAGCCTCCTACTTCCTCCACATGTTCATCAATACTGACATCAACACATTGATCCTTACAAAAATCAGCAAAGCTTTAAATCAATCAATCTGTCAGTCAAAGAATCGATGCGTGAGCTAAGTAAACAGCAAGTGGCATGCCATCAAGTCAACACGTCTGTACAGTGATAAATCGATACATCAATGGCAGAAAAGGCAAAGGCTTTGCACAAAGGTCAATCTTTGACTGCTGATGTAGGGAAAAGATGTGGTCGACAGTGAAAAGCAAGATATTTTTGCTATAAAACCATTTTCATACATGAACTAACGATATCATTCCTCGTCGTTTTATTCTTATCTTCTCTTCGCCTCCTCATCTACTGCCATTTCATTTCCTCCCACCCCTATCCATTCTTGTAATTGTACATTTCTCTATCTATCAATATTATAATATCTATCTATATATCTATCTATCTATCTATCTATCTATCTATCTATCTATCTATCTATCTATCTATCTATCTATCTATCTATCTATCTATCTATCTATCTATCTATCTATCGATCTATCTATCTATCTATCTATCTATCTATCTATCTATCTATCTATCTGTCTATCTATCTATCTATCTATCTATCTATCTATCTATCTATCTATCTATCTATCTATCTATCTATCTATCTATCTATCTATCTATCTATCTGTCTATCTATCTATCTATCTATCTATCTATCTATCTATCTATCTATCTATCTATCTATCTATCTATCTATGTATGTATGTATCTATCTATCTATCTATCTATCTATCTATCTATCTATCTATCTATCTATCTATCTATCTATCTATCTATCTATCTATCTGTCTATCTGTCTATCTATCTATCTATCTATCTATCTATCTATCTATCTATCTATCTATCTATCTATCTATCTATCTATCTATCTATCTATCTGTCTAGCTATCTATCTATCTATCTATTTATCTATCTAACTGTCTATCTATCTATCTATCTATCTATCTATCTATCTATCTATCTATCTATCTATCTATCTATCTATCTATCTATCTATCTATTTATCTATCTAACTGTCTACCTATCTATCTATCTATCTATCTATCTATCTATCTATCTATCTATCTATCTATCTATCTATCTATCTATCTATCTATCTATCTATCTATCTATCTATCTGCCAGTCTGTCTGATTGTCTGTCTATCTATCTGCCAATTCATCTATCCAGTCAGAAATCCTATACATCGATAGGACCACAAAACTCGGCGTTTCCTTGTGTAGCTATAATCTCCGCACAACTCACATCACCAATCATCCAATGCAAACAAAGGAAATTTAATTGCTCACTGAGGAAGATTCGGATTTCCCGATAAACCAAACAGCGTTACTGTCAATGGTTGGCTCGGAAACAACCCATCACGCACGTACTGTTTGAAAATACTTTGATTACATAGGACCAAATGAAATGTTTTCTGAATGGGAGCGGCGTCACGCGTGGGAAGACCGACATGTGGGTCGGTCTTGAACAGAATGAGGTCACTCATCGTGTCTTGGGATTCGCAGGGTCAAAAAGTAGGCGAGAAAAACCCGTTATGAAAATCCACTGAGTACTTGCTTCTGGATACACTTGGCTGTTGATGAGATATCCAGGATTAAGATTTTTTCTTGCGGCTAGATGTTTTGGAGTTAAGAGTAATTTGGGTGTCGTCGTTTTCTGTGAGTGGGGCAAGGAGAGAGAGAGAGAGAGAGAGATTGAGAGAGAGATAGAGAGAGGACGGGCAGACCGACAGACAGACGGAACAAGATTAAAAAGAGAGAGATGGAGAGAGAGAGAGACACAGAGGGGAAGAGAGAGAGAGAGGGAGAGAGAGAGAGAGAGAGAGAGAGAGAGAGAGGCAGACAGACAGACGGAACACGATTAAAAAGAGAGAGACAGAGGGTGGAGAGAAAGAGACAGAAAATGAGAAAGAGACGCACAAAGATACATTAAACAAAAAGAGAGGGAGTGAGAGAGAGAGACAGAGAGAAATGGAGCGGGGCAGACAGACAGAATGGGGATACAGAGAGAGAGAGAAAGAGAAGTCAAATGAGGTAAGCGATAGAGGGAGATTCGGCGGTGGGGGAGAAAAGCAGAGAAAGAAAGAGAGCTTGAGAAAAAAGGACAAATAGACAGCCACGGAATGAGAGACGACATGGAATGTAATCACTGAGAAGCGGCTCTACATGACGATCATCACCGTGTTACAGAGGATGTTCATCCATGATATCCAGCCCTTGTGTTTAAATAGATACGCTGGGGTGAAGAGATAGCGTGGCATGAAGCGGCAGCTACCCCTGGGAGGGGATTGGTTGAGGGGGATGAGGGGGGGGGAGTATACAAGAAGGAGCAGTGAAGATAAAAAATGAGTCGAAGATTATCAGACAAGAGCTGGGATTAAGGAAAAATTGCAAAGAACAGAGTAAAAAATGAAAAAAAAAATGAAACAAACAGCGATGATAATCTACATTCTGTAATGGAACACTCATTGGAGGGGAAAATCATAGTAAGTGCCGTATTTAACTGGAGAGACCGATAACACAGAACTGTTTAATCTTCGGATGCGGTCCGTCATCTTGTGATACTGTTTCACAACGAGAAAGTAGTCGCTAGAAACAAACCAAATCCGAATAGCTTCTATATTCTTGTGTGTCTGATTGGACTTATTTTTTAGCCAACAGTCTGTCGTTCTGTGTTAAAAGATCGTACCCGCTGAAAAAAAAAATAATCTTATTAGGCTCAAAACAAACCCAGCCAGCAGCTCTACCAAAATCTACGAATAGGCCTGAGGTCAAGTTTGCACATAGGACGGACTTGGTTCCTATGTAGATCCACTGGTTACGACATGGCTCCGACATCGGTTTGATGTAGGGATTCCATCCCGTGACTTTATTCTTGTCAACCCTACGGAAATCTTACGTCGTACTGACGTAGGGATGCTACCTGGGAACAAACTTACGAACAAAACATTTTACTTTCACTAAAGTATTTTCGGAGTTAAATTTCTATTTTGAGAGCTAGATGAGCAAAAGAACTAAAAGTCGTTCAAAACAATAATTTAAGCTTATAACTCAGAAAGACAGAGCACATTAATTTCATTCAATAAAATTAATTGATAGACGAGTATGGTGTTCTTAAATAAATCTGCAGTAATAGGCAATTACAGAGTGCGTCATACAACACCACAGTGCCCGTTCGTCAGTTCGGTAAACACTGGGTGTATTTTGGTTCACGGTTAAACTGATTTGGACAAATACTCTGTGAAATAACACGAGAAACCAGTGATTTATTTAGAAATTATGACGAGAAGATAATATGTTGAAATTATCTAGGGAATATTTTCATTTTGAATAACATTCTTTACATATGTTGCGAATGTAACATTGGACATTATTTTTTAGCATGGACCTTCTGTCACAGACTCATACATGACCTGAAGAGAGCCAGACGTCAATCACGAACAACGTTGAGACAGTCGTTGACCGCTGCGGATTTTAATGATCGAAGTCGGCCGCTTCATTAAATCCCCGACACGTTCATCAGTGTTCCCTTCAAGGTATATTACCTTTACTGTTGAGGGTGGTTGATGAGCACTTCAGGTAGGACCTCTTTCTGTCCTATCATTCTGTTATATTCTGTCTATCATCTTGTTGTTTCTTCCTAGCACAATAGTACCAGTATCATGCCGTGGCACTTTCTCCAAATTCAGACTCAGATCTTTATCTATTATATATTTCAGTAACTTGCAACCTTTGGCATGACTAACTGACCAAACTATACACTCTTCAGGCCTTCAAATTGGCAGGAAGGTGGCAATTGAGATAAGGAAGATGATGGCTATAATTAAAAGTTGTTTACTTCAATCATGTATTTTTAAGAAATAACAATGTTTATTGCTATGTAACATCTGTATATTTGCATGTTTGTTTCGTAATATTATAGTACCGTCCATGTCATAAAAAGTAACCGTATCAAGCGTTCAGTTTGGTGCGTAGTGTTGTGGTGCGCATAAGTTCAGAAGCAGAACTGCAGATTACTGCTTTTTTTGTTAGAGAGAGAGAGAGAAGGGGGGGGGGCATGGGGCACATGATTGTTTATTCCGGGCAATGCTCGGTAGGTCATCAAGTTGTTAATAATTGTCTACGAGTGCTAGACATTCACTCACAGTGACATGCTAAGTCTGAGATCACCAGTGCAATCGCCCAAATAATTAGAACGCTTGACTGAGCTCGAGAGGTTCGAGGCTCGAATCCTACACAGACTCTCTAAGTGTAATTTCAATACTTCTATTATTATTCTTACTGTTATGAAGTTACCAGTTCGTGTATAACTAATAATAGTACCATTATAATTCCGACTCGCTTTCTCCAAACTCAAACTCAGATCTTTATTGTTACTATTGCAAGTCATTCACTGACAGTGACATGTTAAGTCTGAGATCACCAGGGCAAAGCCCAAATAATTAGAACCCCTGACTGACCGCAAGATGTTCTAGGTTCGAATCCTGCACAGGCTCCCCAGGCGTAATTTAAATACTTCTGTTATCATTCTTACTGTTATGAAGTTACCAGTTCGCGCATAACTAGGGAACTGAGTCAAGTCATGGTGGCTCCGTTTTTGACTCAGGCTTGAACTTCCTAGTGTCCATGCAACTCACCTGTTACCAATTTCAGTACAAGCTCATGAAGCTATCCCACTGAGTATCATTGCAATTTAAGTGAGAAAATAATTTCTCGTTCAAACAAAATGGTTTTAAAAAACCATGCCAAATTTGGATTCACGGTTTTACCAAGGAGCATAGTTATTGAAGAAACCTAGTTCATTTATTTCCAGGGGGGGGGGGGCCCGGGGGGACGAGCTTAACTCATAATATCACAATGTCTTGTATTTTTTCACCCATCTCCTGCTGCCTCATGCATAGGGTTGGTTTGGAACCAATTGGACCAACTGCTCCCAATTATGCTCCGCCCCAAAGGGGCCCGGGGCTAGGGTAATAATAATAGTCTTGTAAGTACAGCAACAGATTGCAACATACCCCTAACATCACATTGCAAGTTTTTACATAGAACAGTAACGATTATCGCTATTGCGTCTCCCCCCCCCGCGCCCCCCACCCCAACTCCAAACGCCGGCCCTGCCACCTGAGTCCAGCTTTTGCATCCAGCGCTCCACCTTCCCATTTCCCACTCATGTTTTGTCTCTTTCTATACACAAAAATGCTGACTGCGTGCTACATTGAAAAGATCATAGACCAGTTTTTTTTGCATTCATTCCGGGTCATTCAGCGACTCCCATCATTTACCCCAGACCCTTTGAGATTCCAAAAACGTCATTTATTACGACCGTCGACAACGACGCAGCGAGACAATTATATTACAAGAACTTTTAACGTAACCACTTTTTTCTTACATGGTCCAAAGTCATGAATGTTCACATCTAGCGGAACAAGAGTTTTCGTGAGTACCCATGAGGACTCAACAAGATAGAGAACAAAGACAGTAACTACACTCACGACAGCAAAAACATTTAAGACATGCGCACAGACGTTAAGACGTGCGGAAGCCCGTGAAACCTCCAAAAATGTTAGCTGTTAGCAACTCCCAGGATAAACCTCTCTCTCCTTCCTCTCTTCCTCTCTCTCTCTCTCTCTCTCTCTCTCTCTCTCCCTCTTCCTCTCTCTCTCTCTCTCTCTCCTTCCTCTCTTCCTCTCTCTCTCTCTCTCTCTCTCTCTCTCTCTCTCTCTCTCCCTCTTCCTCTCTCTCTCTCTCTCTCCTTCCTCTCTTCTCTCTCTCTCTCTCTCTCTCTCTCTCTCTCTCTCTCTCCCTCTTCCTCTCTCTCTCTCTCTCTCTCCTTCCTCTCTTCCTCTCTCTCTCTCTCTCTTCCTCTCTCTTTCTCTCTCTCTTTCTCTCTCTCTTTCTCTCTTTTTCTCACTCCCTCCCCTTCCCTTTCTTGCAGGAAAATCGCACCAAATTCAATGCCAAGTGTCAAATATTAATCTCCGATGCTCTTTAGTGCACTATAAATGATCTTCCTTTGTTAATGCATGGAATTGAATATTATTGAAATATTAAAAATAGCTCTCGGTCAAATGTAACGAAAAAAAAAATTATATAAAAACAAACGATTAAACAAAAGAAAGGAAGGAAAGGAGGAGGCGTTTGCAGACAAAGTCTATCCATACATGAACGAATTTGATGTCCAGATTTGCTGCGTTTTATTTGGACGCCCGGAGGACTGGACTGGATGAGGAGCAAAACACAGAAATACATAATAGACAGTAGCGGCTCTACAATGAAATTAATGAAGTTTAAGCTTCAGGGCCCCTAATATCGGAGAGAGATGAAGAAACTTTTGTTAATACGTGAATTTTGAATATAGTCCTACTGTTGCTAGTTGCGAAGGGACCCCATAACAGTTCAAGCTTTAGGGTTCCAAATAAGTAGGTCCGCCTCTGATAATAGACAGAAAATACCAGCACTTTCTGCGTGCACTGGTCATCTGTACTTCAAGCCACTCGTCTGACACTGTTCTCTGGTCCAGATCTCTATTCTGCACGCGACAAGCTAGTCATGCATACGCCAACACGGCAACTGATGAACTACCCGGATAGTAATTGACGACTCCGGAAACGGACATGACCCTTCATCAATAAACCAAGTTCCTCCCTGCGCATGTCAAACTCGAGTGCCGGAACTGACGTGTACCTGGGAAGCGCGACCAATAGTTCTGTTCCTGGGTTCGGCTTAACCCTGTTATTGTCCGGAAGGAATTACTGTACCCTGCTAGATGTATAAGAAGTGCAAGGATTCATCTTAGAAAAAAATAGTACTTGAGACCATAGATTTGATTTAGAATCCCTGACAAAGTACATTTCATCAAAGTTGATTCTGATAAGCTCTGGCAGCCCTGTGATGAACAAAAAGGTCAATGTCACTGTCTTATGACAGAGGTAGGGTTAAAGGCGTCTGTTTCTGGTTCAGCTATGCCTTCTGTGAGTGTGTTGTGGCGAATTTACACTATTTAGTCGGAGATTATGAAGAGAAGAATATAAAAGGGGGGAGGGGGGGGGGGGGGGAGAGAATCTGTGATTATAATATACTAAAGGCACAACTACAAATTATCTAAATATTCTATGTTCTTGAAGAAATTTGATGTGTCTGAGTTTGAGTTTGGGTTGTACGGCGAGTCTGCACGATAACGGTCACTTTACACTTTTCTTGTTTTTTTTAAAAATCTTTTTCTGGTACTTTATTTGGCTTTGATGTCCAGATCTTCATCAATGTAAATTTCAAACATAGAATAAAATAGTTCCCTATAAAATTCATTACACTGGTAAAAATTCTCGAAAGTTGTTTTGTATAGATCTAAAATGAAGTTTGTAAATGTGTATAAAAGCCTTTAGATCAAGTTCTAGATCTTTCAGAAAGGGTAAGACGTTCTGTGGGTACATTCAGGCGGAGTTGCTACAAAAAGCTTAAGTGTTTCTAAATGTATGTAAATATGTCTATTTAACTCATGGAATATAGTTCGAGTAATTTAGCTTTGGCCTCTTCTGTAAACATCCCACTCGTGTAGTTTCATGTTAGAAACAGCGATAATAATGTCTGTTTGCTGTGTGTTAGTGAAGTTATTTGGTATGTCCTGGTGTATGGAAGTTATGATGGTATGTTGGAAGAGGTAAACTGATATAGACAGAAATAACTGCTGTCGTATTCTATGTTGCAAGTTCAGGAGGTCTCCTATTTGGTTTAGAAATCCGTTTCTGTGGAAAACGTTTTTTTCCAACTTTGCACCATCACGAATCTAGAATCGCCTCCATACCATGCAAATGTATTTGCACAAGATTGCGCAATCGGGTTTGACTATTCTTCCCCTTAGAATGACAAAGTTCTAACTCCCTTCCTTCAACTTTTGAGAAATAGAGGATTGAAGTTTTAGAGCAAAAATTTTTTTTATTTTTAAATATTTACAAATTACACACCGAATCTGCTTGATAGTTAGACACACAATGAATAGGGCCCGCAGAAGTAGTGTGTAGTGTGTAACTCAGTTCAGCCAAAACGTGGTGATAGAACCTCGTGTCATTCTAAGGGGGCGTTCTGGTGAGAAAGGTGATGTTTATTGAATGGATTTCGCCTACATAAGCTGCAACTCCCCGCGGGACAAACTTTGTGTGCTTACATAAAACAAAGCAGATCCATTTGTAACCAAGGTTTCCACAAGTGTCTGAATAGCAATAGCGGTGCTGTTAGTGCAAACAGTAGTGATGAAAGGTTTGCACAGAGACCTGAATGTGTCTAGCCAGCTTGATTCAAATTCTATCTGCGTATTAGGAACTAGTCGAGTATATTCCATTTGCGGAACCAAATCAAGAAAAAGTACAAATTGAGGGACGTGACATTTACGAAACTCTTTATTGATACTCTTTATTGATACTCTTTATTGATACTCTTTATTGATACTCTTTATTGATACTCTGTACATTTTTCTTAGTTGGTATGAATGAAGTAAAGTTAAACTTACCTCTCCCTATGCATTAGTTACCGTTTACCGTTGTAACAAAAACCGACAATGCGCATGCACAGAATTTGTATCGGCCAGTCTTTCCTACAAGAAAACAACGCCGATCAAAACGAAACTAGGAGATCGACGGTGAATAGAAATCCAATTTGTTTTTTCCTTGACGCGTGAAGTTTGCTGGTGGGAATGTAAAGATTAGTTACTTTCTTTGTGTCGATACACTTTTTGCAGTTATCGTGTTGTAATACGAACCTTTCAATGCATGATCTCAGCATCTCACATCGGTCAGTAGAGATAGTAAATAAATAAATGCCACATTTCACGTTCTGCTAGGCTTGACCATCCCCACTGTACATGTCTAACCGTTGGCACAAAATTCAAGGACTAGGTCTCTCGCAACTCAACAAAGGCTCGAACTTAGAGCTAAGACAATTCCTCGAGCATAGTTTAGTCTACCTTTTCTATCAGAAAACATTTATCTGACCAAGGAAAGAGATTCAAATGTCAGTCACAGATCGAGTCGTGTATATCAATTTGGTTCCAGTTCAGCTATATCATATTCGATTGTAAAATTATTCCTGCAAGTTGAATATTTTACTGGGTCCCGCAAACTGATCATATTATTTTGGTTCCGCAAATCCATTGCACCCAATTAACCGTGTGATATTATTTGACAAAATAATAACAAAGTATTGAGGTCTTTATTCCGCATTGCATTTAGCTATCAATAACGTAGACGACTAAATGTTACATGTAAATATAATAGTTCAAAACGATAACCACGTACTCTGATGTTAGATATCAATAGAAGCTTATAACATAACTGGATTTTCCGCCCATTTCTGTATTCAGAAAATGCATTAACCATTACAACTCTAGAACTGTAAAAAAAAAAAAACACAATAGCAACACATTACCTCATAACGGTACCTCTTGTACACATGATATTATTATTGTGTTTCAATAGAAACCCACCGAACAAGCAAAGAAACAAGCAATATAATAATTACCCTCCAAAATAATAATTATCCAATATAATATCTGAAACGAGTTTAATAATTAACTGGTTCGGCAGATGCATCCTTTTTCTTCTCTTTTTGAACCATTTCTGTCTCGTCAATCACAATAGTTTTCAAACTGCTGTGTCAGCAACCTCGACCCTCCGGCAAAAATCTCAAGTGCCACAAATAAAGAGAATTATTGTCTTTTGATCAGTTGAGACGTGCCAGTAGTCAAAAAAAAAAAAAGACAACCAAAAGTAAGCGGGAGGGAGGAACTTGCTGTACGTCTCTGCCCGCCATTGGAAATGAATCTTCCACTGGTTCAATGCATTTTAGATCAGAGTGTCCCAGAAAATGCCGATGAAGAAATCAGGACCGTAGCGACGCCAGTTAGAAAACAAATCGTGGCAATGTCTAATTTTCTGTGACCATCAACCACAAACCCCTGTGTAATTATAAGAATTTTATATTTAATATGGAGGTAAAATCATATAATCATTTATTCCATTTGATCATCATCATCAAGCATACATTCCCTGTGCCCGAACTGCTGGGGATTCTGTCAGTCCTGACTTTGACACCGGAGGCATTTTCACAAACAGCCACACAGCCACTTAGTTCTCGAACTAGAGAGACCCCCCCCCCCCATCCCATTAATCATAATCATTAAGATTATTCGGTGGGGGGGGGGGGTTAATAAGGAATGATGGTCACTCTGATATTATTTTGTTTTAGGTATTCCAATGTTTGAATTGTCATGGGCAAAAAGGAGCGGATGACGAATTGCCTTTATTTATTTATATTTTTTATCAAATTTGTTTACACATGTCATGCCCTTCGTGTATATGTTTTGAAGTGGCCTGTAAAAGATCTATAGTAAACTTGGGCCCGAACTAGAACATGATCTTTTTTATTTCTTCCCATTTCTTGCCTTCCGTTTTCCTCTCGACATTTTCTTTCTAATGTGTCACATTTCCTCTACTTCCTAGTTCTGCTCTGAAGAAAGTTCAATGTTGATGTTGATCCCACAGCGTGACCATATAACTGTTCTTGTTACGCCCCGGGGGTGAGGCTGGAGGGAGGGGGGTGCCTTTAATATAGTTATTGTAAGGTGGATCAGTGGGGCTGATTGGCTGTAGGTTCACAGAACGTGTAATGAAGGCTCAAAGGAGAGAAGCTCTCCGTCATAGCTATAGATGACCACATTGAGAATATACACAACATACAGAAAGAAGCTGCAGTGTAGCTGGGCACTTTGCCCAGGGGGCCCCATGTATGCATAGTGTTTGAAACGAGGAAGAAAATCCCGTGCATTAGAAAAGAATCGGCCCAGAGGCCCATAATGATGTGAAGGTGGGCCTTAGGGCCCTGTAATAAGTGGGCGAGTGAGTAGATGAGTAAGTCAGTCAGTGATTAGGTTAGTAAGTGAATGCGTGAGTGAATCAATGAATAAGTAGATGAGTGAGCGATTGCGTGAATGAGTGAGTGAGTGAGTGAGTGAGTGAATGAGTGAGTGAGTGAGTGAGTGAGTGAGTGAGTGAGTGAGTGAGTGAGTGAGTGAGTGAGTAAGTGAGTGAGTGAGTGAGTGAGTGAGTGAGTGAGTGAATGAATGGGTGATTGAGGAATAAGTTTACATCTAATTCTAATACTATTATATTTATTTCTTAATTTGTTACCACAGCCGTAGTAATACTGTGGTATAATGCAATATTGATATTTTGATATGACATTGATGCAGTATTGCACAATGTGGCAGGTGGTTTTGAAAGTGTTGAATTACAAGTCTGGTTGTCCCTGAGCTGACAACTTAGACCAAATGTTTGTGACTTGCCCAGCTTGTCTCTATTCTACACTCCTCTTCGCCACTGCACAGTGGTAAGAAACTCCTCAGGTGGAACGAGACAGGTGACGAGCCTCGGATCAGAGAAAGAGTGGGTTCCTTCATTAGATGTTTCGGCCTAACCTTCCTAACATCTTCTAGAACCCCGGCCACACCGAAGTCATGGCTCGCGGAGTTCGTCACCCATCCGTCGCCAGGATCAGGGTTTGAACCAGTGCCACTGGCTTTGCCGCAACTATCTTATCGATTCTGCCAGTGCTACCACTGGTTATTCAGTATCATGATAGGCTATATATGATATATGAATTTTAGTTTTTCTTTTACACCAAAAACCCAACAGGGAGAATTTGTCCCCCGCTGTTGCTATTCCCCCAAGGCAACTTCTACTTTTCCTACCACTTAGATTGGGTTTCTTCACATTGTTGAATCAACAAAGTCCCTTGCTCCTACTTCCACCGTGATTATGCTAGACTTCGTTCAGGCATTCCGTGGATCCATCTCGGTATTTGGCCACTTTGTATCTGTGCCGTTCCTCCACGTTTGTTTGATGTGGGAGGTTCCTGTGACGCTCCTCCTCTGAGAGGACACGTATGAAATAAAGTAGGGCCCAAAGAAAAACAAAAGCAGAGACACATCGGCCCGTGGGCGTCAGGCAAAAGTTGATGGATTGCACTTTAGTTTGAAGAGTGGAATTTGATGTTCAACAGAGTGGAACTTTCTTCTATAGTCAAACCTTAGGTTAATTGAGGATTGAATGCTTTGCACCGTGAGATGAGAGACAGTCGTAACGTTGCTCTTGGTGTGAGTATTTAAAGATAGTGTTGGGTGGGATTTAATGGTGATTTGAAATGGCTAGTATCTCTTGGCTCTGGAAGCTCTGTAGTAAGTGGGCGAGTGAGTAGGTGATTAAGTCAGTCAGTGATTAGGTAAGTGTATGAGTGAGTGGATAAATGAATGAGTAGATGAGTGTATTAGTGCGTGAGTGAGTGAGTGAGTGAGTGAGTGAGTGAGTGAGTGAGTGAGTGAGTGAGTGAGTGAATGATTGAATGAGTGAGTGAATGAATGGGTGAGTGAGGAAGAATCAGTGAGTGAATGAGTGAGTGAATGAGTGAGTTGGTGAATGAGTGAGTGAGTGTGAGTGAGTGAGTGAGTGAGTGAGTGAGTGAGTGAATGAGTGTGAGAGAGTGAGTGAGTTAGTGAGTGAGTGGGTGAGTCAGCCCATCTATGATTAAGTTAATGAGTGAGTAAATTAGTGAGTGAGTGAGTGAGTGAGTGAATGAGTTAGTGAGTGTGAGTGAATGAGTGGGTGAGAGGGTGAGTGAGTGAATGAATGAATGAGTGAGCGAATGAGTGAGTGGGTGAGTGAGTGAGTGAGTGATAGTCAGTAAGTGAGAGTGACTGAATGAGTGACTGAGTGAGTGAGTTTGAGAGCGACAGTAAGTGAGTGAGCTAGTGAGTGAGTGTGTGGGTGAGAGAGAGAGTCAGTAAATGACAGTAAGTGAGTGAGTAGGAGAGTGTTTGAGTAACTGAGTGAGAGAATGGGTGAGTGAATCTGTACTTTCGTACGTGAGTGAGTGAGTAACTAAGTGAGTACGTGACCACGGCGAGGATTAAATGAACGAAAGAGTATGTGAGTGAATGAGCTGCAAAACAACAAATTAAACGACTGCCCAAAAAATCTGGCAAAGCCTTCCATAAATCAATGAAATGACGAATTGCCTACACGAGCGATTATATCAGCCGAAATAACAAAACGAATGAAAAGCTTACAAACAGCATGATTGAAGGCGAGGAACTAGACCTGGCAATGCGAACATTTATTATTTGTTTCTGTGATGATCGTGATTGTGGTCGAATACCCTATTCCATCACGCCAGTTCTGAAGTGTAATAAATGGACCTTAAGTAATTGATAGAGCTAAAAAAACTGATTATTGATTAAATTAATGAGGTTAGGAACTGCATAGAGACAGCTTCTCAATCATGCCTGCACATGGTAAAATAGGCATTAGATTGGGCTATTGTAGCGAGACGGGGGCAAAACTGTGTTGGCAGAGCCTTTCTAGAGCGAACTCATACTGAAAAACTGGGCGCTGCGGGAACGCCTTGACAAGCCAAGGAAATACGCACTCTTTTGATTTATGGAATCTTCGTAAGGCACACACACATACAATAATATCGTCACCGTTCCCCAAGACTGCAGTAACTAAAAAAAATTGGAAAAATCGAATTTTACAGTTATAATGTTTAACTACACTCAAAGCCGCATGGAATGATCTTGGTTCTATACTCCTAAATCCGAAAAATAATCGAAAAGCAAACTTGGAAGTCAGCGTCATTAGATCGGTAGGGCTAAAATAAAATAGTTTTTTTTCTTCTCGTGAAAAGTAGTCAAAACCAGTTACCATAGTTTTAGGAAAGGGTGACGATATCAAAGTGGTGACTACCAGAAGGTTCTGTGACTGCTCTGTGGAGCACTTTCTGAGATGTTGCGTACTTGAGATTTGGCATCGTCGCCATGCTGCAAGACTTCCGTAACAACAGTTTTGGCCCAAATCACTTTTTTTGAGTCTGGAAATCAATGGCGCACCTTGTGATAAAAGCTCATAGGTTATTCCTATAAATAACGATATTGCAATAATCAAGTCCATTGTCTTTAAGAATTTGCTGACGGCAATAAGCAGAAGAAAATCAGTTCTTTTGGCTCTCCTGCAAAATTTTCGAAATGTTAGCTACGGGATTCTTGCAGCATAGCGACGAAATGGTCATATCTTAAAAAGCTCAAGTCTAGTCGAAAGAAATGTTTAAGAAGAGGGTGAAAAGAAAAATGAAAAAGAGAAAGAAAAAAAGTGCGTGACAGGAAGAAGACGAGAAAACGGAGGACTTGATAGAAGAAGGCACGAACCAAGCAAAAACAGAAGGAACAACAGGAAAGACAAATGAAAACCAGAAAAGCGAGGTGTAAATGCCAAGAGCAGTGGTGGTCCTCCTGAAACAAAGACCTCAGTCCGAACAAATAACTAATTTCACACACATTTAGACAGCACTGATGCGTTATTAACAATCTAGAAAAGAAAAGAGGCACACCGTGTAACCAATGACAGAAAATAAAAGAAATGATAAATGTAATGAGAAAGGGAATATGGAGAGTGCCATACGACAGTGGGATAGAACAAAAGACAAAAAGGTAGAGGGGAAAAGAGAGAGGGGAAGAAAACAAAGCGGAGAGGAGAATGGAGAGAGGAGTGGTAGAATACTACAGTGCTAACCAGCTGCAGGAATGAGTGAAGAAAAAACACGGATGGAGAGAAATTATTGAAAAAGCAAAGAAAGAAATTTAAAAACAACAACAGGAACAAAATAAATAAACGTAAAAAAAAAAGGGGACTGGAAAGAAAAAGAGTACAAAATGAACGGACAGAGAAATAATAATATGACAATAATAATAATAATTAATGTAACATGTTGTCAGAAAAGAAGATAGCTGGAAGGAAAGATTTACTTTTGGAAGAATATCACCATGAATTGTGAGTGTAAGCTTTGATATCGTGTAGTGTCAGCTATGTTTCGCCCTGGACGGTTCACTTGTTTTCTACAGTAAAATCATGAAATTATGAAAGTCTTCACATTCAGAGCTGCAACAAACACAAATCGCTGACTGCATTCGTTCGGCGTTGCAATTATGGTAGGTTTCATGCAGGTTTAAAAGGTAAAAAAACACCAAAATGAATGAATGAATGAATGAATGAATGAATGAAGTATTTTTTTCTTTCTCAAGTTATTGTATTTCTCAGAGTGAAATAGCTAATGTTAACATGGACGCTTTCTCTCTTCGTGCCAAGTGTGAAATGAG
>OZ007581.1:25216042-25298542 GCA_963931925.1 Onchidella celtica | reverse complement strand
TCTTGCCACTTGATCTTGAGAATTTTGCGTAGGCAGCGCAGGTGGAAGGAGTTGAGGGATCTTTCATGTTTGGAGTAGGTGGTCCATGTCTCTGAGCCGTACAGCAGGGTGCTTAGGACGCAAGTTTGGTACACGAGTACCTTTGTTTTGATGGTCAGCTTGCTATTGTTCCACACCCTTTTTGAGAGTTTGCCAAAAGCTGTGGCCGCCTTTCCTATTCTGGCATTTATTTCAGTTGTTATGTCTGTGCTACCATTGATGGTTGAGCCTAGGTAGCAGAATTTTCCCACTTGCTCCAGAGGAGAGCCATTCAGCATGATTGGGTTGGAGTTTCTCAAGCCTTGTGTCAAAACTACAGTTTTTGAGACACTGATCTTTAGCATGAATTTGTCACAGGCTTTGGCAAGGCTATTGATGAGAGCCTGGAGCGTGGTTTCATCGTGGGCCACGATTGCAGCATCATCTGCGAAGAGGAGCTCTTGTAACATAATATGCTCTGTACGAGATTTTGCTTTTAGTCTGGCAACATTAAAAATGGAGCCGTCCACTCTGGTGTTAATAAGTACTCCACCTGAACATTGACCAAAGGCATTCTTGAGTAGGGCTGCAAAATATATACCAAATAAGGTAGGAGCAAGAACACATCCCTGCTTCACACCGCTGTTTACAGCAAATGAATTGGATGTGCAGCCCTCAAAGTTGACACATGCCCTCATGTCAGTGTGGAAGGATGCAATAAGTTTTAGCAATGTTGGTGGACAGCCTATGGATTTAAGGACTGCATACAGGCCAGATCGGCTTACGGTGTCGAAAGCCTTTGTTAGGTCCACAAAGCATGTTATAAGCGGCCTGTTTTGTTCTTTACATTTTTCTTGGATTTGCCGAAGTGCAAATATCATGTCAATAGTTGATCGTTTGCTTCGAAAGCCACATTGTGTTTCTGGTAAGACTTTTTCCGCCAGTTGTTGAAGGCGGCAGAGGATGACGCGAGCAAAAGCCTTTCCAGTAATGCTGAGGAGGGATATGCCTCGATAGTTGTTGCAGTCGCCTTTGTCTCCTTTGTTCTTGTAAAGTGTGACAATTTTGGCGTCTCTCATATCATGTGGTATCACGCCTTCTTTCCAACACTGCAGTAACAGATTATACAGGTGTGGTAATAGTGGGCCTTTTAGGTCTTTTAATACCTCTGCAGGAATGTTGTCACTTCCTGTGGCTTTTCCAGCAGACAGGTGGTCGATTGCATTGGAAAGCTCGACTAAGGAAGGTTAAACGTCAAGTTCGGCCATTATTGGCAGTTTTTGGAAGTGTTCCTCAAAATCTGGTGGAATATTTTTCTCAGTTGAATACAACAGAGAGTAATGCTCTACCCACCTATTCAGTTGTTCATTTTTATCTGTGATGGGTTCACCATTTACAGACTTAAGTGGGGCGCTTTTGGTGATGATTGGCCCAAGGGCTACTTTCATCTGACTAAAGGCGGTTTTCATATCTCCCTTTTCATTTGCCTCTTGTATGCTGTTACACAAGTCTGTCCAGTATTTGTTGGCGCAACGTCTTACCTCCAGCTGAAGTTTAGCTTTTGCATTTTTCAAACAAGTTTTTGTACTCTGATTGCAATTTTTGTTATACTCATTGAAAGCAGATTTCTTTTGTTCAATGAGAGGTAGGAGAATTTCGCTGTTCTGGGCTACCCAGTCGTTGTTTGAAACTTTATGCTGTCCAAAAGACTTGATGGCACAGTCATGAATTTTTGAACTGAGAGTGTTCCATGTTTCATCTACCGAGTCACATTGGGTGACATTATCCATGCTTTCAGCAAATAACTTTTCAAATGACTTTCTATTTGATTCATCTCTGATTGCTGTTACATTGATCTTAGGGATTGAAGGGGCTTTTGATCTGTATATTTTCTTGGCCGAAATTTTGATTTTGCTGACTACCAGTGCATGGTCGGTGTCACAGTCAGCACTGTGGAGGGAACGAGTTATTTTTATACAGCCCAAACTCTTCCTCCTTGAGAGAATAAGATCTAATTGATGCCAATGGCCAGACCTGGGATGGCGCCATGATGTTCTTTGGCATCTCTTAAGGTCAAAGTACGTGTTTGTAACACATAATGAGTTTACGGAGCATAGCTCCAGAAGGCGCTGCCCGTTTTCGTTGATGTTGCCAATGCCGAAGTGCCCAATGCACTTTGGCCATGCGGAGTGATCTGCTCCCACTCGAGCGTTAAAGTCACCCAGAATTAGCAGGCCTTCGGTGAGAGGGATGTTGTGGAGAGTCCTCTGCAATGCCTCGTAGAAAATGTCTTTGGTTTCGTCAGAGGAGGTAAGTGTTGGGGCATAGACACAGATAATGTTGGTAAAACCAGACCGGGTGTTCAGTCTGAGTGTCATGATGCGTTCTGACACTCCAATTGGAGTTGCGATCGAATTGATAAGGGAGTTTTTTACGGCGAAGCCCACGCCGTGGATTCTCGGCTGTTCGCTGCTAAGGCCCTGCCAGAAGAAGGTGTAGTTTTCTTCTTTGACTGACCCGGAGTCGGGAAGTCGAGTTTCTTGAAGGGCAGCGATGTCGATGTTTAGTAGCTGAAGTTCTCGATCAATAATTTGGGATTTCCTGATGGAGTCAATATTAGTGAGATCTTGCTGTTGCAAGCCTGGGCGCATTGTTCTGACGTTCCAGGTACCAAGTTTTAGTATTTTTCTATTTTTGCCAGGTGCACACTTTACATCAGCTTTTTGACTTTTGGTCTAGCTCCAACCACCTTATGAAGCAGGCTGACGTGGCGGAACAACACCCAACTGCCTGGGGGCTGCCCAGGTTACGGCGGGCGGTAGTTGATCAATGCAGCTGAAAAGCCGCTCCCACCGACAGAGGGGACCCCTGGCGCTCATCCGTACGCCAAATGGATTGAGCTTATCACCGGTAACTGCCACCTCCCGTGTTGTGCCCATCCGTAACGGATGGCTGGAGTGTCCTCTCCAAATCGGAAATGGGTGGGCTTATAGAGGAGAGACAGACGCTTGCCAAGCCCGAGCAAACGCCTCCTCGTTTTGCTGCCTTGCCTGGGCTATTTTTAAGAGATGGTGCTTTGCCCAGAGGCACCACCCCTCTCTCTGCCATTCTAGTTAAACCCAAGGGAGAGACCAGGTCAATACATTTGGAACTAGTCCGGCTGCAGGAGATGCTGGAAGCCAGTTTGATGCAGTTCTCCCTGACAACCACCTTCGGGTCTCCACTCCTGATTTTCTGTCTGGGTTTACTCCCATAGCCTTTGCTATCATAGCAACACACAAGGCAGTGTGGTATTTGTATTCAGGGTTACCTTCCCCTAGTCTTCCTCTCTCCCGAGATGACCCACAAGACAGTGGGGGTGACAGTAGCAGGCTGTATTGTGTACTGTCATACAATAGCAGAAAACTCTGGCCTGCCGTAATAGGCTTATGTAATAATGAGTAAGATGTGTGTACCATACTATGTGCTCTTAAACGCTCTGTGAAAAAGAATTTCCCTCAAAGGATAATAAAGAAATTATTGTCTTACTAAAACACACAAACTGCCGACTATAACAATTGAAATAATTTGTATGATGCATGCTTGTGAGACATCACAATATCACTGATGTCAATAACTATAATGTTCAAAGATGGAACCAATGGACTGGTAAGCAGCCATGGCAGAAATATTTGCGTGGATATAATTTGTTACAGTTCATATCAGTACGACACAGATACCCGGGAGCCAAAAATAAAACGAGCCAATCTTGAAAGCTAATTCTAAAGACCAAAACATCCTGGATTTATTTTCGTCCAAATAATAACAATAATAAAATCATCTATCTTAATAACAGAGTACCTTGTTAGGGAACAACGTGTAATGTCCTGAAACTCTTCAATCGGCACTGATTGAACATGTTTTAAGGCAATGAGATAACAAGTTACTATTTGCGGTTCCTACAAATCGATTAATTTTTTCCAGTTTGTATATCCCTCGTGCCCCAGATTTAGCATGAACCGGCCTCGGGTTCTTCCTTGTGACGCCACACTTTAGTAACACTGATGTCATAGGGTGCAAAAGTGGCAAAAAGGAAAAAAAGTTTTACGTAGCAAAGTCTCGTATAAAAAATAATAACCAAACGATATAATAAAAGGGAGTGTTCATTGGGGCTACATGTAGCCTTCATAACAATTTGGGCTATTCGGAGATCAATATTACCGTAGCGAGAAACGGGTAGCCCAAATAATGTTTCATGGGTAGGATTTGGTTATGAAGGCTACATGTAGCCCCAATAAACACCCCCTTATATATTGAGTGTCCTTTATATAGTTTGATTATTAAGGGGAGTGTTTACTGGGTCTACATAATGTAGCCTAAATAGTCTCACCCATAATAAAACGCAAAGAAAAGGGGAAGACTTAGATTGGTTGGGTGTTATTTCTTATGCAAGGCTTTGCTACACACAACTTTTACTTTTAGCCAGTTTTTTGTTGTTGTTTTTTTACTTTGCTTTAAGCCTTGCTGCGCCCCCCCCCCCCCCCAGTTTTTATGTAATTTTTACAATATGATGGCATAGGGTCCATAGCACTAACTATGCCGACCATGCAGTCAGTGAAACGGACCAGCCAGATTTTAGTGTTGAGCGAGAGCCCAAATTTAGAATTTGGATATCCAGTCAAACGGATCAATCCAGTTATTCGGATACCCGGCTTGCGACCCGCTTCCGACTTGCTTAATTAGAGATCCAGACGGAGGCTTGTTCGGTAGCAAAACAATTGTGCCTTCTCCCGATTGCTTCTCCCCGCCCTAACGGAAAAAAAAAAAAAAAAAGTAAATTGCTAATATGTTTGATTTGTCGCCCACCTCCAGTTAAGTTCATCATAATTATTTCTGATGCCTTCTTTTTCTCCTTTATCGTAGTGAACGATACCTCAGTAGGCTCCTGATGTTACCCACTTATATTTAACTTTTTACATAGTTGAAAGTGACCCCATCCTATTTGTCTTTAGGCCCTATTATAATTGTAACCGAGAAAAAAATAACAATTCCCGTGATCAAGGAAAGTAGAATGAACAGACAGACCCTTCGTTGGCTTAGGTCAGCCTAAAAGTAGAGCAAGCAGCAAGTCACCTTCCGCTGTCCCCAATTAACTGGTTGAATTTGTTCTCTGTAACCATGATTTCTACGAACCGGATCGAGACCTGGTTTTCATAACTGGTCTAGTTTGGATGATGATCCGTATATCTAGACATTTTGACGTGGATGATGCAAATATCCGGATGGCTCAAAAGCAAATCTCCGCCCACTTAATCCCTGCCACCGTTCAAATCAGCGCCTGATAACTTGCGCACACTAAACCCAATTTCTCCCCCCCCCCCACCCCACCAACCACCATCGCTTATTAAAGTTTTCCATTACCAGCAACAACAGATAACAGTAAAAATAATATTCTAAGATCAGTTTCCCGCCTTGCACAATTGTCGGAAAGCGAAACAACGAGTTACATGACTGTAATTAAACATTTGCTTTACTCACACTGACAGATTATTATCACATTTTCTCAACGCCACATTTTCAGTGAATTGATAATTTCTTGTAACTCAACTCCGATTAAAAAAAATAATTTCTTTTTATGCATGCAACGTGATAGACGAGGTGTGATCCGCTCAAAGGAATTTAAACCCAACACTCTTCATAATTATAAGATCACGTGCTTGATAAACAAGACAAACTCCACACTGGTCGAACAAAAACAAAGAATAAAAATATTGAAAACTTATTACTGTCCCGTGTTTATATGATTAAGAAAAACTAATAATAATTCAAAAGACGCCTTTTACGCTTTAAAAACATTTGCAATGCATTACATTTCAAATGTCCTTGCAAATGAACACCGGCAAAAAAATGATTAATTGTTTTTTTGTTTTTTTTTTAAGTGGAAAAAAGAATAATGAGTGGCCTCACCGGCCACCAGGGCAGACAGGCTGGAAACCACTGAACATTGTAAAAGTGCAATAATGAAAAATCCCACCCTTTGAAAAATCCCCCTATATCGGATTTCAAATTTGTCTGCAGTGATGTTGAAACTTAGTGACATTTGAAAAGGAAAAAAACAATATTAGACCTTCGATTGCTTTGTAAAATATTCACTACACGGCCCATACCTACATATTACAATAGAATACTATTAGATAGAATCACTTTATATTCCAATGAGGGAAATTCAGTTTAAAGGAGCGTTTAAGAGCATAAACATGATACATTATTACACAAACTTATTTAACTCCCCCTCCCCCCTCAGCCCCCCCTCCCTCCGCCAATAAAAACAACAAAAAAAACTGTGGACCGGCGCTGCAATGTGGCGACGACGTGCCTGCTCCAGTTGTAGCTGTGTGTAGTGACACAAAGGCAAATTTCACGAATGGGATTAAAATAGTATACAAATACAGATACAAAACAGGTTTATTACGTGAAGTAACATGGTATAGAACCTTAGTAAAATGTGGCACACACCTAGCTATATATAGCGTCCTGTTTAGACGAGTTGAGAAGGGCAAAAACTGTCTTCTGTAGCTTTCTCTGTTTATATAATACCAGTTAAGTTTTAGCTTCTAGATTTTTTTTATTACACCTACACTCACTCACACACACACACACACACACACACACACACACACACACACACACATATGCACACACACGCACACACAAAATGAAGCACACCTAATTTTTGTGGTTTAAAACAAAAAACACGATTATTAAATGTGGTTGTGTTAAGATATCCAACTACAATTATTTAATTTATAATTTACATATTCAATATATTTATATGAAAACAAAACAAAAAGCACCTTTATTTTGTACACACATGGAAGAAATTCTGGGGAATCACTCGTCACCGATAGAAGCGCTACATCTCTCCGATAGACAGAATATAACAGAACGACAGGCTAGAAGGAGACCTTACCAGAACCGCCCACAAGCACCCACGAGTTTCACAAGGTTATGGACAAAGCACGTCGAACTGATAGCGATCACACTGTGCTAGGAAAACGCAAGAGAATATCAAAACGATTGTGACCGAAGGAGACCCTTCCGGAAGCGCTGATCAGCCACCCGCACGCTTCTCAACAGTTTCAGTTTGAGTACGGAGAAAGCGTGTCGGTCCGATGACGGTCACATTGTGCTAGGAAAAACCAAAACGATAAACCAAACGCCAGGACCGAAGGAGACCCTACCAGAGGCGCCCACCAACCTCCCCCTTGCAATGGAGAAAATGAAAAGAATATTAAGGAGAATTGGATGGACAGAGAGGAAATATCATGCTAAGCCCAGTCAGACACAGTCAGATGCTGGCAGACAAGAAGTGCACACCATAATTTCCTGTATTTTCTGAGTAAATCCCGGAAGACCCTATCAGACTAAACCCGGTCAGACAAGGTCAGCTTCTGCCACTATTACTTTGCTGTACATTCTGCTTTTTGCTGGCAGCATCTGCCTGTGTCTGACCGGGCTTAGCATGATACCTCCCTCAGTAGAACATAGTAGACGGTTGGGGGGGGGGGGTGGGGGAGGAGAAGTTACAGACCGAATGAGAAAGCGATATTGCATGGTGAGGAGGAAATTAGAGATGTACAGGAGTGTAGTAAGTGTAAAAAGCAAGCGAAATAGTGAAATGCAAAAACTAGAGTGAGGATGAGAAAACAAGGAAATAATATACTGGGAGATAGAGGGAGTTGAGGACGTGGATAGTGAGAGAAGAAATGTGAAAGAAGAAGAGATAAATAATAGAAATACGGTCTTCATGGGAAAGACTGTGAGGAATAATGGAGAACACGCGGAACGGAGAGGAAAAAGATAGAGATAATTTACATTGGGAGAGAGAAGGGAGAAAAAGCGAATGACAATAACAGGAAAAAAAACCCACACACGGAGACGTAAAGAGAAGAAATGGAACTTCACGATCTGGAGGTTTTTCGCTCTTGCGTAATCAGCGTTCGCTGTTTTTTTTTATCATTATTATTTTAATGGTCTTTCTCATTTAGTTTTCTCTTTGTTCTCAGGCCCACGGTAGACACATACAGACTATTTTCAGAGGGTGGGAAAAATAAACAGACTACTGTAAATCTGGCGGGCATGCGTGACCCTCTCTGTTGAATGTGTAAATATACGCGATGCTGATTGATTAGTGCCAATACTTTCAGCTTTCAGCCCAAAGTTCATTAAATAGATGGATTTACACGCTGATTTATGAACTGCTGAGAGAGATACTATTAAAATAGGGAGTCTTTTCAGCTGGTTGCAGAAGCTACATTGTATCATTGTGATTGGCTGTTTATTTTCCGATTGTAAGCTCACAATAAAGCCAGAACTTTTTTAACTATCGCATGTAAAGGAGGGCAAGGAGAAGGGAAGATGTACAAAATTAAATGTCAATTTTGATGATGAAGACGATGATTGTCATGATGATGACGATGATAATGATGATGATGATGATGATGATGACGATGATGATGATAATGATGGTAAAGGCGATGATGATGATGATGATGATGATGATGATGATGGTGAAGACGATGATGATGATGATGATGGTGAAGGCGATGATGATGATGATGATGGTGAAGGCGATGATGATGATGATGATGATGATGATGATGATGACGATGATGATAATGATGGTAAAGGCGATGATGATGATGATGATGGTGAAGGCGATGATGATGATGATGATAATGATGGTAAAGGCGATGATGATGATGATGATGATGATGATGATGATGATGATGATGATGGTGAAGGCGATGATGATGATGATGATAATGATGGTTAAGGCGATGATGATGATGATGATGATGATGGTGAAGGCGATGATGATGATGATGATGGCGATTTTATGATGATAATCATCGTGATGATGATGATGGTGATGAGGAAGAGACAATTTGAGTTTTGGGGTTTTACAGTGCGTTAGCTCTACATCCGAATCTTCCCCACCCAGCATAATATCCAGTGATAAGAGATCTAAGCCTATCGTTAAATTATCGCCAGGTAACCCGCCATGCTAGGCCAGCTATGAAAATGACAAATGTGAAAACTGTAACAGAATTGAAAAAGAATATCTCACAAGAGTTAGATGTGATGCATGAACTGTGGTAATATAGGTCAAACTGTTTAAAATAAAATATCACACTTTTACTACATAATCCAATCCAAGATCTCTAACCAGCTATTAGCAGATCCATTACATCTACATGTGTCAAGTGCTATAACACGGCATGATACAAAAGATACTACACGCAGTCCAAAGTAGCAAGACCCCTAGTAATAATAGATTTGCAAGCATGACAAGAGACAGAGGAAATGGAAAAAATGTAATAATTAATAGCCATCTCCACGAGGATCATGAAGAGTCAAAATACAAAAAGAGCAACGAATACAGCCAGTTCGCATTCCATACCCTTATCAAGAACGCCCTTATGAGTTTTGTACTGAAATCAATGATAACGTCAATGGTGACGATACAAATCCAATTCTTGAATCGAAATATTGGTTATTTTCATGGTGAGTATTAGTACACTAACCCGCTTTTGCTAAGTAATCTTGTACTTGGCTGAGAATTTTTAATCACTCATTAGATCAGTGTTTCTCAACCGTTTTTGTCCCATGCCACAGTTCACTTACAAGAAAAAAAAAAATGTACACTCCACAATGATTTGAGAAACGTTAGTATGCAGTATATATATTATACAAAATGGTTAGGTTGCACGTAATGATTAAAGATGTGTATCTGTAAAGGTTGATGTTTTAATCCGAGCTAAACAAAGAAACCACCAACACTGCGTAGACAAACAACAGTTAGTCTATACAGTTAAGTTAAACTACATTACAGAATTAAGATTTGTATGAAAAATCCCTTTGATCCATTCTGAAGTCTCACGCCCCACCAGACAATTGCTGGGCCCCCACCGGTTGGACGCGTGCTCCATCTTGAGAACCATTGCCTTATAGCTTAGATTGTTAGCTGTATGGAGAAAATATTTCTCTTGGGAGAGCAAAACTACAGGAAATCTTCAGAAGAAGAGAAAAGCCGTCAAACAAATGTTTTGCCCTTAATATCTTTGGCAACCAGCATTTCCTCAAGATACGCCCCCGTAGGCACGAAAACACCTTCTACAACAAGCCAAAAAAAGGAAATTAATGTGTGTACAAAAGGTTAGTTACCGAAAATATTGTAGCTGGAAGTGCTATAGACTAATAATCTCAACTAAAAACTAAAAACGGTGCTTAGTGGAATGTACTGTCTTGTTTTAAGGTCTTTATTTTAGGACGTTCTCTGATCTTGGCATTTACACCTCACTTTTCTTGTTTTCCCTTTTCTTGTTAATATTTGGGTGTTTGGGTTTGTTTGTTGTTTGTTTTAATTTTACCCGGGCAGCGGCTTTGTTAAATTGCTTCCTCTTCTCGATTTTCACTCACCCCCCCCCCAGCTTTTCGTCCTTATCCGAGAAGACTAGGTGCTCGATCCTACCCACCATAGGATCAGGGATAGGAATCCCCCCCCCAACCCATTCCAGCATGCCTGCACCGACCTGGGATCGAACCCAGTATCTTCGGCATGGTAGGCGAGCATCTTGCCTCTAGATCAGCCTGTCCCCATAGTAGTTTGAGTGTACTCATACGTGTCTTGTGCTATAGCAAAACATCCAAGTATAGTTTTATTAGCCATGAGAGATAGGCTATGCCAAAAATTATCTTGAAACAATTTAAAGTTTAAATATGCGCAAGCATTCAGTGCACACATAGATCTGTCAGAACGAAAAAAGGAGGCACACTGGTCTTGGGGTAAGGTGTTCGCCTCTCGTGCCAAAGGTAACGGGTTCGATTCCCGGTGGGCCCAGGCATGTTGGAATTTTTGGGATTTTTCTCCTAATTCCTGTCCGTGATTCTATGGCAGGTAGGATCGAGTAAATGGTGTTCTCGGACAAGGGCAAAAAAACTCGGACGGCCCATGTGCACGTTGCACATGTTAAAGATACCTTAGAAGTTTGGAAATCAAAGAAGACAGGCCTAAGAAGGCAGGCTGCCTGGGTCCAAAAAAAAATAAAAAATTATCCCTACCCCCCCCCCCCCATTAAAAAAACAACGTCGCCCGGGCGCTGCACTGTGGCGACGACGTGTCTGCTCCAGTCGTAACTGGGCTGCAATGACACCAAGGCAAATTTTCCAAATGGGATAAGAAAAAAAGTATAAAAATACATACAAAAATTTTATATTTTTGCCTACATTAACCACGCAAAAATGAGAGGGAAATTTATTGGTAATTATCGTGATTATGATCATAAACTATGGGCAATGAACATGGTCACTAGCAGGTACAATGTTAGGAAGATGAGCACAAATTCACATTCAAAAATGAAGGAAAATAATGAACTTACATGTGGTGTATCTCTAGTTGCTACGCCAAACATCTCTGCAACTCAAGCAAATAGGAAGACATCTTCGTAGAATCTTGTCAGCGAACAAAGCTAATGTCAGATATTATTCAACGCTGAATAGTGGCAGATTTTTTCTTCTATAAATTAACTGTCTGAAATAAGAACTCGCTCATAAATTAAGAAAAGACTTGTAGTTGGAACGAAGGTTTACGAAGTCATCTGGGAATGCTGGTGTTTCTGTGAATCAATAGTGAACTTTCAATAGTTAGCATCTGTTTCAGTGAAAAACTGTCCAAACTTGTCTTTATGTATGTATCACATTATCTGTTTACTTTTCTGAATAACTTACTAACGCGAGGGAAGACTTTTATTTTTTTTTTTTAACTGGCCGTACTTAAAATGATAAAGTAAAATAAAAAGCACTTTATGACGACTGGCCAATACATACTAATGAACTGCATGTACGTACAGCATGAGCAACTGAAGTGTTTGGGTTTCATTATTTTTATAAAGAACATCTTCACTATATATGTGCACATAACCTTCCCTATACTTGCTTACAAAATTGCTTCACTAATTTTTGATTTTGTACAAAAAACCTTCACTTTATTTGTATACACATAAAAAATTACAATACTATAAAGAAAAGGCTTTGCTGAAACCAATGTTTAAGTCGTTATTTCTAATAGCCATTTCAACTTTTTGCTATCATTATCATTTTTTTTATTATTGTCTAATTTTGTGATTAGAAAACGCACATTCTGTAGACCATGAACATTGTCTAATAATTGAGTACACATTTGTAGGTCAGTAAAAACTACAGAGCTCCCTCTTATTGTCACGTTTTATGTTGCTCGAAGGAATAAAAAAGCGTCACGAAGGAAATGCATTGAACGTTGTGAAATTCTGCTGATCACGATTCAAGGGCGTTATCGCTATTGAAAAATAAATTGTTGATACTTAATATTGTCTCTACATTTTATTCCCAAAAAAACAAGCACAAAGACACACACGGCTTGCCATATTTATCTTATCTTAGATTTCCTCGGAATTTGTGCAATTTACCTAATTAAATAAGATATTTTATGTCATGTCTCATAGGAATTTGAAACTGTTGCGTTAATATTAGTGTTGAGATATTGTCATCTCAGATTCTTATTTGTATGTTGTTTGTCCAAGTTGGAATGATGCTTGTATAATCATGAGAACACTAGGTTTTGTGAAGACATAATGAATTAGATCTACTAAAATTGATGATGAAAATAACTATGATAAAATACCACTTAAACTTGACAGGCTCGCAGAGAAAGTACACACTTTTGTTTTATATACTGAATCGTAATTATCATGTTTAGATTTACTCCCTCTAATAACCCATCTTCACTAAATGAATTATACTTTTCAGAATTATTGAGGTATTTTTCAGCTAATTAACAGTTAAACCTTTACAAATGGTCATGGAGGAAAACTAGTTCACAGATTGTATCTATGAATTAATTAAAGTTTTACGAACGTTTTGAAGACATTTCAATGTGCCAGATAGCCTTGCATTATACAGCCAAATTAAGCTAAGTGTATAATTATTATCTTTGAATCCATACAGTACAAGTTTAAAAATTACAAAGGAATAATTGACCAGTTAAATTTAAAGTTTACCAACGTTGTGGAAAAGAAATATTTCACAGATGTAAGCTTATGTATAAATTTCTCAGATCTATACGAATGTGTTTATGTCACAGTTTTGAAGACGTTTCTAGGTACCAGATTGCCCGAAGAATACCCGGAAAATCAATGATGTCATTGCGCGCGGCGCAACTGCCTGGCATCGTCTCTCCGAGGACTGACGTTGACGGCCAGACACAACGTTTGCCAGCAGGGAACCTCGGATCTGAGCAAACCTCCACTGAAAGTGAGTGGACACGCAAAACGCACGCTCGTTTTTATTTGTGTGTGCGAGAGCCTGCCCGTGCGTGTGTGCGCGCGCGAATTTATCTACACCTTGGGCAAAAAAATCTTTGGCGTCCGGCACCATAAGAGAGAAACAGAACTCAAGATGAATATGGAAGGAAAACATCAGACAAGGAAAGAAAACAGAGAAATCCTATTCTTGGAAATTGGAAAAAGGTTATTTGGAAGATCTCCTATGCATGTCTTCGTGTCTTGAAGGAGACAGACTCTCGCTCAAGTGATATTGCTGTATAACGAAGGATATTTTTTTTCATCTAAAGAATGCATTCATCACATGGTCCTACACTGAATGTAGCTATGAAGATACTTTATTATTCATAACTCAAATAATTATTCACCACTGAGCTTCAGCACAAATCTGTTATTACAGAAACAACATCTGTGGTTTTGCTAGGGGGAGCTTAGACATCGCTGTATTACGTCCAAAATATCATTAATTTGGTCAACTATTTCCATAAGCGTTTCTAAATAAGACATTCGTATGTACACTTACTATGTAGCTTTAACAATCAAATTGTAATTGGCATTAGAAACAAAACAAAACAAAGTCTCCGAAGAGAGAGAAACCGACCACTACAAAAATTGAGACTGAGGATAGAAATCTGCAATATTTTTTTGTTTAACATTATCCTGACCAGAAATGAATTCTATTGTATTTAACCTGTCCTTTTTTTGCAATAACATTATACATGGGTCAAAAATATCCTTTATACGTATAACTTTGATTTTCTTTTTCTTTTCGTAAAACCTGCGTACCTGGAGGTAACATATGCTTTATTTATTTATTTATTTATTCATTTATTTATTCATTCATTAGTTTTGTTCGTTTTCTTTAATTTATTTACGGTGTGGGCCACTGTGGCGAGTGAGAAATGAGAGATTCATGTGCACATGACCATCCCATTGACCACGACGTCTTTCCACTAAGAAGACCAACGTTCTTTGGCGTGGATAAATGTAGGGGTCAGTTAAGCAATCCTAAAAGCTAATAACTTTTTTTTTTTTTTTTCAGATGTCGTTTCCATCGTCTCAGAATCTGGATCAATGTAACGGTGAATTAATATGCTACATTAAGAAAAACCTGCTCCGTCCGATCTCCTCTCAGTTTCTTCTCTCTTTACCTCCCTATCGGTCCTCCTCTCTCAATTTCTCTCTCTCTCTCTCTCTCTCTCTCTCTCTGATAGATGTTACAATGCCATATCTACCGGTATTATAAAAAAAAAAACAACAACAGAAAAACTGCCGAAATATTGGCCATTTTCTTCCTCCTCTTTTAATTTGTGTTTATATTTATCGTTTGGGTATTATTTCTTACGCGAGGCTTTGTTGAGAGGAGGGGGGGGGGGGCAGATTTTGACTTTCCATATCTACCAGTAGGCTAAAGTCACTGGCCTCACACTTAGAGTTTCCATTCTTGAAACGAACTGAACCTGCGTCAATTAATACATTTCCCTTCAGTCCCATGATCTCATTGTTTTATTTTTGTCTTAGAATAGATCACTAGAAAATAAAATTATCAGAAACATCGTTATTCAAAAAAAAAAAAAGAAAAAAGATTCATAGACAATACACTGGGCTGCCAAACTTTGAGATAAGTATCTTCAGTCTGAAAGTAAGCTGTATTTCAAATTAATCGATATGGAAATGAGACCACAGTGCGTAACACCATTTTGAAATTGTCTTTATTGTTCTATTGCAAATTTGTTACTACAAGTTTTATTGTAGGAGTGGATGAGGTAAAAATACAACAAAAAAACTCCAAGTACCCTTGCTCTATAGCGCAATTTAGCCTTTCTTGGGGGATGCCGAGGAAGTAAGAAGTATTATTGATGTATATAATGATACAGGCTACCCTACGCCGGGTTAAGTTACAAGACATAGTCGTCTTTTGCCTCTCGGTCAAGAGGTGACCTAGAATACTAATGACAGCGTGGTAGAAAGTTCTTCTTTTCAACCTGACACCATGACCTATTTTCTGGGAGGAAGAGAAATACCCTGTTATTTTTGTCGCTATGGCGACGAGCAACAAGGTGGTCAGATCCGGATAGACCTGGGCGCAGAACGGGCTGGGGTGAAATCGGGTCTACATTTGAGGTGGGCGAGCATAGCAATCCTATTCTAGACGGGATGAAAGTAATTAGCGGGGAACCACGAGCGGTGGGCGGTTATACATGTTCATGAGAATTTGTCCACATTGTTTGTGGTTCATGATCTGACAATAAATAAATGTATACACAAATAAATAAATTAATGAATGGATAAACACATGAATAAATGAATAAATAAATAGATAGACACATGAATGAATGAATGGATAACACATGAATGACTAAATGAATGAATGAATGAACAAATGAATGACTGAATGAACGAGTGGATAAACACATGACTGAACGACTGAAAAAATGGCAAATACATGAATGAATGAAAGATTGAATGATAAATGAATAAATAAATGAATGGATGGATACACATATGAATGAATGAGTGAATGAATGGATAAACAGATAAATAAACACATGATTGAATAAATGAATGAATAAATGATAAACACATGAATGAATCAGGGAATGAATGAATGAATGGATAAACACATAAATGAATGTAGCGAATGAATGGATAAACAGATGAATGAATGAATAAACACATAAATGAATGAATGAATGAACACGTGAATGAATGAATGAACACATGAATGAAGGAGGTAATGGATGAATGAATGAGCAAGCACATGAACGAATGAGTTAATGAATGCATGAACACATAAATGAATAAATGAATGAATAAATGATATAGACATGAAGGAATGAATGAATGAATTGATAAACACATGAATGAATGAGTGAATGAATGGATAAATAGATGAATGAATGAATGAATGAATGAATGAATGAATGAATGAATGAATGAATGATGAATGAATGAATGAATGAATGAATGATGAATGAATGAATGAATGAATGAATGAATGAATGAATGAATGAATGAATGAATGAATGAATGAATGAATGAATGAATGAATGAATAACACACGCATGAATGAATGAATGAACCTCAGGTTGTGAAAGATTTTCCTATTGAGAGTGTGCGTGAATCTTTACTCGGTGTGCATCAGAACTGTGGCAGACATCCAGTATCGATGGGCTTTCTTTATTAAACCATGGTCACTAAATTGTTGGGCCACTTACAGCAAGATTTGTTACTACTTCCTGGAAGAGAATACACTTATAAGTTAGATGATTACATGAGCACATGTGAAATTTCAGTTACATGCGTGTGACGTAATTAAAGTTTAATTATCTGCATGGCTTTGTTAACCTTTATACATGAATGTGATTTTATCAGAAATACACACACACACACACACACACACAAAAGAAGACACCTGTAAATTTCAGGCAAATCGGAGCTGTGTGAGCGGAAGTAGGGCTTGTTAAAAATCCCGTGATTTTTCAATTTTTTTTTTAGTTTTTCAAAAATGTTTATTATTATAATAGATTCAAGAGCATCTCTTTACGCGCACGCATCACACAGCAGCAATGCAACAACTTCTCAAAAGTCTTTTTACATTTCTAGATATTCGAGAATTTGGCTGGAAAACACTTGGTAAACCTGTCTGTAATGTGTTAAAGGCGATCATTAGTAAAACAATGTCTGGTGTCTTCTGGCAGTAACATAACGTTCATTTTTGTATCACTTTTACTATATATTAGTGGGGGGGGGGGGGCAACTTGCTCTATCTCTTCAAAGTTTGGGTAGCGCTTGGATGTTTGGCTGAGTACGACTTTATTATTGTCGTTTTGGCTGAAAAGAGCGCTAATCTGTAATGTCACATAAGGGGTGTTTTTGGGGAATTTCTCAGCGTTGCCACCCTTTATCTCATTATGTCCGGCATTTTCAGTAGCCCAAAGTGGTTCTCCTAACATTTATTGCAAAATCAGGAGTATATGTTTTTGTGCAAGGTTCCCGGCCATCTGAGAGCTTGCCATCCCCCCAACCATCATGTTTAGTGTATAGCAGGGGTGGCCAAGCCACGGTTCGAGAGCCACAAAAGGTTCTTTGAGCTTCAATATCATGCTGCTCGTGGAAATATGTTGGCTTAGTTTGTTTTGTTTTTGTTTTTTTTAGAAGACATTTGGTGCCTAATGATGTGTACTTTTGTGATTACTGAAACTAATACAGATTAACAGTTTAAAAAACTGTACACATGAGTAAATATTATTGTGCTGAGTTCCCGAAAACATTGACACACTTCAAATCCGGTTTCCAGGAAGCAAGTGTGTATGATTGGCATTGTTCGTTATTATTTTTATTGTTTTATGACTAGTTACGAGTTGACCAGCTGACTCTGGGAATACACAAATGTGATTTTGAAACTTGACTTTCCAACAGCACTGTGTAATCTGAGGGGCAGAACGAAATTTCCTGTCATACTTTTTAATTCCAAGAATTTTTTTATTTTTTTTTGTCCAGCTCAAAATGTCTGAACACTTTCTTCTGTTCAACTCAGTTGTGGCTAAAAATCAAGGAACGTATTAAAACAACAGCGAGCTCCAGGACCATTTAGAATATTCCCACGTATACTTTTAATTCTTTCTATGCGTAATAATAATATTATGTTATTTTGTAGAAGTCAACTGTAGAAGTTACGGTCCAGCGGTTAAAAAGAATTTGATGGTTACATTGGAGGCCTTATTAATATTTCCTTTATACTGTCATTATTATTACGATTATTATATTATTATTTATATAACTGTTCTTACTATTCTGATGATGATGATTAATTATTAACATTTTTGTTGAAGAGTTTTTGTGGGTGTCTTTTTGTAGTTATGTAAGGACAAATTTTTTACCCAATCTCTAAAACTAATAATACAAGGGAGGGAATTTATAAAAAAGATTATTTTTCTTTTAATGTGAAATTACGTCCCTTTCAAGAAAACAAAGGTTGCAAAAGCCCAACAGAGGTGCTGCGCAGTCGCTTTTGTACGTATATGTATATAATGTGCACCTATGTATGTATGTACGTATGTGTGTGAGTGTGTGTGTGTACATATGTGTTTGTGTGTATGTATTTATGTATGTGTGTGTGTATGTATGTATGTATGTATGTGTGTGTGTGTGGCCAAAGTCTCAATGGATACATCTACACGAAATGAGCAAAAGAGAAAACTTACATCTTCGGAAACGAGGCGACAAATATGTCTTCGAAATACAAATCGACGAAGACATAACACACAGCTTCGAATGTCCCAAAACTTTCTATTCGGTATACAAACAGCAGAAACTAAAGGAACTTGAAGAAGATTTAAAAAACAAACAGTCTCAAGGCCGCATATTAAGAGAGGCAGGAAATATTGACCACCGAGCTTCAGCTGCGTACATCACTAACATCAACCTGCGTGATGACATTCGATCCTTCACCGCAAGAGGACGTCTGCAGCTTCTTCAGTGTGAGAGCCTGATGCACCTTTACTACCCAACGATTCACACCAAGAGGTGCAAAATCTGCAACCACCCAACAGAAACTGTCTCTCATATACTCAACGGATGTACCAAGTTCCGAAAAATTTATCAAAACAGACACAACAGACTAGTCAACATCATTTGTGAGAAAGTAAAATCTAAAAATAAGGAATGTAGAATATTAAAGGACACCAATGTGGTACCAGCAATGTTTGAAATTAGCGAAATCAACTTTCTAAGCAGAAATACAAGACCTGACATTACCATTATTGATAAGGAAAACAGGAAGGTCACTATTATTGAGGTTGCAGTGCCTTTCGACGCGCACATACAAAAATGCTATGAAGAAAAATTCAATAAGTATTATCCGCTGTCCCTAGAAATTAACAACCTTAACTTTCATACTTATATAATTATTTTAATCGTTGGAAGCCTGGGGAATGTCCATCAAAGATTTAAAAGTGGTTTAATGAAGGTGAATGTTAACAAATATGAGGCAATGTTTCTTGCTAAGTATTGTAGCCTAAGTGCCATAATTGGATCTTATAAAATCTGGCGATTAAGGTGTAAAGTATACAACATGCAGCAGCTAGAATGATGTCCTAGGGCAGCTGTTCTGTACATGGCCCAATTTCCTTGCAGACATAGTGTATAACATATTATGTCAGTACAATATGAATTGTATTCTTTGGAAATAAAGATTTTTGATATGTATCGTACGCATCGTACGGTAGCGTAGACCACAACATTATGATCAACGCAATGAGGGCAGCTCAGTATCCAGAGAACATCGTCAACATCACTAGAGACATCTACACCAACTCTACGTTCCAGGTCCAGGCAGGCAAGGCCCTTACACCAAGTATACCACGTGGACGCGGCATTATTCAGGGCTGTCCCTGGAGTGCCATTGTCTTCATCCAGGCGATGGATCCTTGGCTACGGTGGATGTGTGCTCCTTACGATCAACTTTACCTACCCAATCCCTGCCAGGCCTACATGGACGACGTGTCAATGACAACGACCAACGACCAACATATGACTGAAATGCTTCATAAGAGCGAAGAGTTTTTGAGCTATTGCGGCATGGAAGTAAAGCACAAAAAATGTGCAGTGTTACACGGACAGAGAACTGGTAACAACTGGGCTAGGAGAGACACAACCTCAGAAGTGACATTCGAAATACAGGATGACATCATTCCCATGTACGGGAAAACTAGACACTATACTTATTTGGGCCATGACTTAAATCTTAGTGGAACAGCTAGTAAAGAACAACTAAAAGATATTACTAACAGCCTTGCAAATATTTTAACCAAAATAGAGAATTCAGTTTTGCCTTTAGCTTACAAGATTGGGGCCATAAATTCAATGTTTATTTCCAAATTGATGTTTTACTTTAACAATAGTTTATTCACAGACAATATGTTGACCCATCTTGAAACATGTATTGTTAATTTTATTAGGAATGCATTTAATCTTAATGACTCAACAACTCGTTCATTTATTTTTGTACCAATGAAGCACAAAATGGCCTTGGAATACAAAAACCTTCCACATTGTATTATGTCAAAAAAGTCACTTTTATTTTGTCTATGTTGAACTGTGATGATGAACAGGTAAAAAAGACCACACGTGATGCATTTCATCTGCATATGACGAAACGGAAGGTCCCACTAGTTGAACATAACACACAACCTAATTTTGGTGGATACGAACTGACAAACAGCAATACTTTGAATAAACTTTGTAAAGTTAACTGGGGGGCTTCTGAATTTGTGGAAATGAACAGATTATGTTGTAAATTGAAAACTTGTTTAGGATATGATATAGAAAATGATTGTTACACCTTATCGATAAATGACGGCAATGGTTCTATAATTCATACCAGTGATATAAATAAAGTGTCTAAATTTCTAAAAAGTCAAAGAATACAAGATGATATCAATTACTGGCATAATCTAGAGCAACAAGGACAAATTGTTAACAAAGTACATGCAAACATTCACTCATCATCCAGTACTGTTTTTAAAAATGCAAATATCAACGATGCTATCATTAAATTTGCTATGAAAGGGAGATTACAATTGTTAGAAACAAACGCAAACATGAACAAATACTACCCACTGTCCTTTCAAAGATCATGTCCCTTGTGTAATCAGCCTTATGACACCAACTCACATATACTTAATGGTTGCCAGAGATTTAAAGGTTTCTACACAGAGAGACACGTTTTGAGGTCTTTATTTTAGTAGGTTCGCTGCTCTTGGCATTTACACCTCACTTTACTTGTTTTTTATTATTTCTTGTTCTGGCGGGGGGGGGGGGGGGGGGGGGGAGATGATATGGATAAATTTTAATCTATTAATTTCAATTTTCAATTTTGCCCGGGCAGCGGCCTTTCGGCCTGCTCTTTACGATTTCCAACTGCCAAAGTATCTTTAACGTGCGGAACGTGCACACGGACCCTCCGAATTTTTTCGTCCTTATCCGAGAAGACTAGGTACTCGATCCTACCCCCCAATAGGACCAGGGACTTGAAAATATGAGAAAAATCCAATTTCCAAGAACTACTCGATCCTACCCCCCAATAGGACCAGGGACTTGAAAATACGAGAAAAATCCAATTTCCAACATGCCTGCACAGACCGGGTTTAGAACCCGGGACCCTTGGCATGAGAGGCGAGCACCTTGCCTCTAGACACGACAAAACTGTAGACTTTTTATTTGAAAATATCAACAAAAAACTTGCAAGTGATCAGTGCATTATCAGTACCAACAAATGTGTCAATGTTGAAAACAACATCCCCAACAAACCTGATATATTGATTATTGACGAGAAAGAGAAAATTGTGTTTATAGTGGAAGTCTCTGTTCCCTTTGATAGGTTTATTGATATTTGTTTTAATGAAAAATGTCTGAAGTATTTACCACTACATAATCATTTCAATGATATGGTTACACAAGTAAAATCATTGTCTTTATTGTGGGTTCACCGGGGACAGTGCACAATAAGTCAGCATCAGGTTTGAATTTGTTGGGTTTCACTAACAGTGAAATAAACCAGTTTTGTAAATTCATGAGTATCAGTGCTATTATTGGGTCACACAGGGTCTGGAAGAAAAGATATCATTTAATCTAATTCATCTCTAACAATATTTTGTCATATACAGTAGCTTTCAGTGGTGCATTCACTCCCTTTTTTCTTCGTTTTTTATCAGTCAAAAGGCTTTTATCAATGCAATGCATGTTGGTTATTCCATACACCATATTACTACTATGCATTCTCATTACAATGCATGTTGGTTACTGCATACACTATATTACTATTATACAGTTTCATTGTATTACACTATTTAGGTTGTTGGTATGCTTGTAAGCTGATATATTATGTTGAATATGTGATTATGCAATTGGATTGTTCATTGCATGTGAAAAATCATATAGTCAATAAAATTCTCGAAGTATGTATGTATGTATGTATGTATGTATGTATGTATGTATGTATGTATGTATGTATGTGTGTATGTATATGTGTATGTATGTATGTGTGTAGGTATGTATGTATGTATGTATGTATGTATATATATTGGTTTCATTGTATTACACTATTTAGGTTGTTGGTATGCTTGTAAGCTGATATATTATGTTGAATATGTGATTATGCAATTGGATTGTTCATTGGATTGTTCATTGCATGTGAAAAATCATATAGTCAATAAAATTCTCGAAGTATGTATATATGTATGTATGTATGTATATGTGTATGTATGTATGTATGTATGTATGTATGTATGTATGTATGTATGCATGTATGTATGTATGTATGTATGTATGTATGTATGTATGTATGTATGTATGTATGTATGTATGTATGTATGTACATGGCATTAAAAACTAGCTCTTTTTTAAACACCAGCGGAATGGAAATTAAACACCGCAATGTGCCATTTTACATGGACAAAGAACAGGAAACAACTGGAAGAGAAACACAACAACAGGATATAACCAGATAACAGTACAAGGCAGCCCATTGCCCATGTATGAAAAAGAACAATGTTATACGTATTTAGGATACGACTATTTAGGATACGACTTTAATATCACAAACAGCGCCGATAAACAGCAAGTAGCGACGCTGATTAAAGACCATCAAGCGCAAAAATTGAAGCAGTCAGCATAATGTGCAACCAAAAGATGAACTTCTATTATCCAAACCTCACCTTCACTGAAAAGGATATTAATCATCTCGAAGATCATGTTGCCAATATGGTCAGGGAATGGCTAAATCTTAACAACTCTGCCACTAGAGGCTTCATGTTTGCAACAAAATCATACGGAGGACTAGGACTACTCAGCCCACGTATAATGTACTATGCGAAACACTTAGCATTTTACCTGTCGGTATTGAACAGCCACGACCCACAGGTTAGAGAAACAGCGAGAACATCACTAAAGTTGCACATGGACAAACGCAAGGTTGCAAAGACGACTGATGAATCGTCTTTCGCGGGATATAAAACAAATGAAAAAGGTATAATCACGAAAGAGTCTAAAGTAAACTGGACGAGATCAACATGGGTACATTTGAACGAAATGTGTGTCAGAATGAACCTAAAGCTACATGACAGAAACAACAAATATGCCTTCGAACTTCACATACATGAAGAGATATCAATTGTCATCGAAGATGCCACACAATTTTATGTGGCGTACAAAAAACTTCAGTTAAACGAAATCACCGAAAATTGGAAAGCCAAGAAACCTCACGGACGTATTGTAAGGGAATCCCCCAATATCGATCACTCTCTCTCCAACTCATTCTGGACAAACCACAACATTCGGACAAAATAAGAACTTTTATCACTAAGGGACGATTACAATTACTTCCATGTGAAAGCTTAATGAGACGTTACTACCGTAATGTGTATTCCAAAAAATGTAAACTTCGTAACCATCCTACAGAAACTGCCTCACACATTTTAAATGGATGCACAAAATTCAAGACCATGTATTAGAAGCGACACAATAGAATTGTTAACTTTATAACAAACAAAATTAAAGGAAACAGCATCAACAATAAAATTGTCCTCATGGATACGCCACTCACGCCAGCAATTTTTCAGTCTGGTGACACATCCTTCAACCACTCACCAAACAGACCGGATATCACAGTCATAGACCCAGTTAAAAAGGCAGTAAAACTTGTTGAAATATCCATTCCATTCGATGCCTTCATTGACAGGTGCTATCAGACGAAATTTAATAAATACTATCCCTTGTGTCTGGAAATTAATTCACTAGGATATCATTGTGAAATAATTCTTTTGATCTTAGGTTCATTAGGTCACGTCCACTAGAGAGTAAAAAGTGGACTATGTAAACTTGGCCTCAGTAAAATTGGAGCAAAATTTATAGCAAAATACTGCAGCGTTAGCAGTTGTATAGGTTCCTTTAATGTATGGAAGCTGAGAGCAAGAAAGTACGGCAGAGGTAGTCTAGCTTAACGTGAAACAATATTGTATTAACTCTAATATTTTACCAGAGAAGGAGATTTGGAGGGCAAGAATGAAAGGGACCATAGCACGTATTTCCGCTTCTGTACAATGTGAAGTATTGTTTTTCCAAACAGATATTGTACGGGTACAATTGACATGTATTTAATGGAAATAAACGAATTTGATGTGTGTGTGTGTATATGTATGTATGTATGTATGTATGTATGTATGTATGTATGTATGTATGCATGTATGTATGTATGTATGTATGTATGTATGTGTGTATGTATGTATGTATGTGTGTGTATATGTATGTATGTATGTATGTATGTATGTATGTATGTATGTATGTCAGGTCAGAAAAATCTGCTACTGGTAACATGTAATCCAGTACAACCTGTTTCATGAACTGGTACGCTAGCATGGTTTCAGTGGGCGTGCACCTGTCGGTGCAAACGGCCAGGGCGGAGGAGGTTTCATCTAACCCAACGGCCACATGCTAGGGCACAATGTGACCCTCAGTACTTGAGTCCTTCATATTGGCCCCCGGTAGCGGTGTGGTCATAGGCTTGTTTGCCTAAATCACAGACGAAGAATTGAGCAAACTTCCCGGACGCAGCTTCGAAGCTGGCGGCAGCAGGCCAGTGGTTGATTGATAGGGCAGATGGCAATATACCGTCACTCTGGCCTGGATATCGTGACACAGAGCATCCACCAGTATTGGTGTTCTTTGGTTTGGGTCTTTCACCCTAGTCAGTTGGGACTGCGAGGCTGTGGAGTAGCCTACAGGCAGCCGGTCAGGCAATATGACTGTCCCTCTGGCATCCTCCTGCACCTGGATACATTTCCAGTCGTCTTGACCCTGTCTTGCCACTTGGATAAGTTGTGTCCAGGCGAGAGAGTGAGTATGATGTTTGCGCAGCTCTTTCTCACTAAAAACAAATTCTTTGCGCCAGTCTTAACACTCACCTCGTCTTCTTTCATCTTTGTCTCGTCTTCTTTCCTCTCAAAATTCCAACGGCGATGGGCGAGTGCGGTGGCAGCAGGTTTGGATAGACTGGAAGCTGTTAGCACAGACCTACACGTTGGTGGCTGTGGGCTATGGTCGCTTCATCGTCGATTGAAGTGGAGGCGTGAGGAAGCAGCACCCACAGTAGCTGAGCAGCCTTATTTAAGGATAGCACTGCTCACCTCAACTGAGGAAGGGGCTAGAAAAGGTGCCCTAAAGAAAGCCCACTTCACATCACCCTGACTGGTATACCGCGACCAGTGGGGATCCCTTTTTGCGGTCGAAACAAAAAGAAATTCAGCTTGCTCAGGCTAGGTGCCTGGAATATACCCACACTACAGGACAACTCAAACAACCCGGAAAGACGCACTGCACTTATTGCCATTGAGCTCAGCAGGTACAACCTGGACATAGTGGCACTCAGTGAGACCAGACTCCCTGATAGTGGCCAACTCAAAGAGCTCAGTGGTGGATACACCTTCTTCTGGAAAGGCAAGGGTGCAGTCGAACCGAGACAGCATGGTGTTGGGTTTGCAATTAAAAATGACCTTGTCAGAAACTTGCAGTCCATGCCAATTGAAATAAATGACAGGCTAATGACACTCAGGATCCCAGTTGGGAAAAGCCAGTCAGCCACCCTCATTAGCGCATATGCGCCCAACATGACAAACCCAGATGAAGCCAAAGACAAGTTCTATTCTGATCTAGAATCTGTCATATGCTCTGTCCCGGCAGCTGATAAGCTGATTCTCTTGGGGGACTTCAATGCTAGGGTTGGCTCCGAAATCTCAGCGTGGCCAAATGTTTTGGGCCCTCATGGAGTTGGTTCATGCAATAACAATGGGTTGCGCTTACTTACTTTGTGCGCTGAATTTGGCCTGTTCATTACCAACACAAATTTTAGTCTCCCCGTGAGAAACAGAACGTCATGGATGCATCCCCGCTCAAAGCATTGGCATCTCATAGACTATGTCATTGTGAGGAAGACTGACAGAAAAGATGTCCTTGTAACAAAGGCGATGTGTGGTGCCGAGTGTGGAACTGACCACAGACTCATTGTTTGCAAGCTCAGACTAACATTGAGGCGCAATAGACGCCCTCAAGGGAAAGCGCCACCTAAACGCCTAAATATTTCAAAACTCTGCTCAGCTGAGAAACAGAGCGAGCTCTCATCAGAACTCTCCTCAAAATTGGATTGCGTGACTTTTGACCCTGAGAACATTGAACAGAGCTGGACTGACCTAAATACGACTGTACACTCTTGCGCCAGCAGCACAGTTGGTTTTCCTGTCCGCAAGCACCAGGACTGGTTCAATGATAATGATAATGAAATCAAAGTGCTCATCAAAGAAAAAAATAGTCTCATCCAAGCTCACTGCAGTGACCCCTCTTCCACAGCAAAAGCTGATGCACTGCGTGCATGTAAGGGTGTACTCCAGAAGAAGCTGAGGAAAATGAAAAATGACTGGCTTGAAGAGCGAGTAAGAGAAACTCAGAAATATGCCAACACAAACAACACTAGAAAGTTCTTTGAGAGCCTCCGAGCTGTGTTTGGACCATCCCGCTCTGGCACTACGCCACAGATGGTTCAACACGCATTGTTGAATTGAATGCCATAATTCAGCGTTGGGCAGAACATTTCGGAGGTGTGCTAAATCGGCCATCAAATATAAATACTGAGTCCATTGACCGCCTCCCTCAGATTCCTATTAATGCAGCTCTTGCCAAGCCATTCACAGCAAATGAGACCCGAACTGCCACAAATCAGATGTCCTTTAACAAATCACCAGGCGTGGATTCAATTCCTGCTGAGGTGTATGCCTTCGGTGGAGAAAAGCTTATTGAAAGGTTGACCGAGTTGTTCAATCATATGTTGAAAGCAGGGAAGCTGCCACAGGACTTCAAAGATGCTTCAGTCATCCATCTGTACAAAAACAAAGGGGACAGCCAAGTCTGTGACAACCATCGGGGAATCTCTCTACTTTCAATTGCTGGCAAAATATTGGCAAGAATGCTTCTGAATCGCCTTCTTGATCACCTCTCGTCAAATGACTTGCTTCCCGAGAGCCAATGTGGCTTTCGTAAAGAGAGGGGAACGGCGGATATGATTTTTGCTGCCAGACAGATTCAGGAAAAGTGCATGGAACAAAATAAAGCGCTGTATATCACATTTGTTGACCTCACAAAAGCATTTGACACAGTGTGTCGTGAAGGCCTCTGGAAAATCTTGGCGAAGTTTGGGTGTCCACCCGAATTCATCACAATAGTGCGCCAGTTTCATGATGGCATGCAAGCTGCAGTCAAAAGCAACGGCAGTGTTTCAGAGCCCTTTGCTGTCACAAATGGGGTAAAACAGGGTTGTGTCTTAGCCCCAACTCTGTTCAGCATCATGTTCTCTGCAATGCTACAAGAAGCCTTTAGCTCTCCTCCTCAAGGGGTAAGCATCAAGTACCGAACTGATGGCAGTCTATTCAACCTCAGGAGACTTCAGGCAAAAACCAAAACCAAAAGTACTCAAGTCTGTGACCTACTATTTGCTGATGATTGTACACTTCTGGCACACGATGAGGATAGCATGCAAAACTGTGTTGATAAGTTCTCTAGTGCCTGTGACAACTTTGGCCTCACAATAAGCACAAAGAAGACGGAAGTGCTCCATCAGCCTACTCCAGACGACAAGTATCCTGTGACCCCAAATATCAAAGTCCATGACAGCCTTCTGAAGGTGTCGGAGAACTTCACCTATCTTGGCAGTACACTGTCTTCCGCGGCTCGTGTTGATACTGAAATTCTCTCAAGAATCAGCAAAGCCAGCTCTGCATTTGGCAGGCTTCGAAAGAGAGTATGGGATGTTGCCGGCATTCGCACAGACACTAAGCTGAAAGTGTACAATGCTGTGGTCCTTCCCACCCTACTCTATGGGGCTGAAACCTGGACAGTGTACCAATCGCATGCCAGAAAGCTAAATCACTTTCATCTGGCCTGCCTTAGAAAGATCCTAAGGATCAAATGGCAGGATAAAATTCCAGACACTGAGGTCCTCAATCGTGCCAAGGAATTGAGCATCTTCTGCCACCTGAAAAAAATTCAGCTACGTTGGGTAGGACATGTTGTCAGAATGCGCGACTCCAGACTCCCTAAGCAAATCTTCTTCTCTGAGCTCTCCAATGGAACGAGGAATGTTGGGGCCCCAAAGAGACGTTACAAAGACACTCTCAAGCAATCACTGAAGGCCTTTGCCATTGATGTGAGTGAGTGGGAAAAGCTCTCGCTTGATCGTGCAAATTGGAGGGCGGCCCTTACCAGAGGCAGCAAAGCATGGGAAGCTGACAGAGTCCAGCAGGCTATCAAAAAAATAGAACGGCGCAAGAAAAGGCCCAGTGGTACTGAACCAACGGAGCACTCTTGTCATTTATGCGGAAGGGTCTGCAGGGCAAAAATAGGACTTATCAGTCACATGAGAAGCCATAAGACATGAAAGAACAGTCTTTCCATTCTGTCCTCTGTGTCCTTTAGTTCTCTTTATTGTCCATGTGTTGAAATTCTCAACAATTTCTGTTCTTTATTCCTCTGGTGTTGTTAAGGTCATCATCATACCTGATGGACGAACTATTATTATTATTATTATTATGTATGTATGTATGTATGTATGTATGTATGTATGTATGTATGTATGTATCGGGGATGGGGCACATGGTGCATAGTGTGAAAAGAATACGTGATATACTCGTAAATTAATCATGCAAAATTATTACAGTGCTAATGCGATTAAAAAAAAAAAAAAATCGCCAGTTTTCCCACAGCGACGGAGGATAGCTGAACGGTGAACCAAATTCAATATTTTCCCTATTTGGCTTTGCAAAACACGGCACTTTTCATGACTTCTTCGGGTTTGCCGCTAGGTGGCGGTGCGAAATCTGTGCACGCTAAAAGTACTGGCTGTCTACGGGGCGTTATAATGATAAATAAAAACAAGATCGGGAAAAGAACATGACGACGATTCTCTGGTAGTCGACATTATGAGATTTTTTTTTTGTAAGGGCGGGGGGGGGGGGAGGCTTGACTAGGAGTGTGCAGGGATAGAGTAAATCCCTGGTCCATTATGATGCGTATAAAAGAGAATAAAAGAGTGAAATAATGTCGGAATGAAATGAAACTACTCTGCTGTGCTGGTGGTCTGCCAGAGGTGTGGCAGTGACGAAATGAGCCCTGAAGCAGCAATATGCCGTGGTTGAGTGTACATGAAAGGGTCAGCCAGGCGGACACGTGGATCTAGAGGTCAGGTGCTCAGCTCTCATGCCGAAATTACCGGATTCGAATCCCGGTCGGTGCAGGCACGTTGGAGTTTTTTTGGGGGAAAAATTCCTGCCGATGATCGTAATTATTATGGTAGGTAGGATCGAGCGCCTAGTCTTCGCGGATAAGGACGACAAACTCGGAACGCCCGTGTGCACGTTGCGCACGTTAAAAATATCTTGGGAAGAGCAGGCCGAACAAGGCCGCTGCCCGGGCAAAATTATAGAAAAAACAACAACAACAATGAATGCCTACAACAACAAGAAAAATCAAAAGAAGAAAAGTGAGGTGTAAATGTCAATGGCAGTGAACACCCTAAAATAAAGACCTAAACACAGACCAAGACTGGCATGGTATGGACTGTAAGTGGTGGTTTAGTGTGATGCATATCATTTGGCGGTGGGCAACCAGTTTGGCGTCTAATCCAGCCTTGGCCTGGCTTACCCCTTATATTGATTAGCTATAATGCTGGCCGTCATTGTGTCGTCGAGGAAAAGAAAGAAAAGAGTATGTTTGTATGCATGTGGATGCTGATACGATCAACTAATTATAATAGTGTGGTGAGGGAAGAAAATAGAATTGGATCGAATGATGACGAACTGAAAGGCGCTCGGCTGATTCGAGCAGCCGAGTGGCTCAAATGAAGAAATCGATGCATATGTGTTTGTCAAGAACAGATTTAATTCATAAATGTTTCCACTGACTAAATTTTTGTGAGAGAGCAGTGAGTAATTTTTACAAACGTAATTATTGTGCGAGCCAGCATAACTTGGTCTCGTAAACAAGTTGTTTTGAACAGTTTTTTTTATAATAGATAGACAGAAGATGTGGGGAAGGATAGACGGACAGCGTAGGTGTGCATGACTGAGCACTTGTTGTATCTCGTGTTTTGAACTAGGGTTAGTAAAGAGGGAAGGGGTGAGTAGGAATTAAATGTTATTGAGACGTCTGTTGACGTACAGAAAAACCGTGATCCAGAGTAAAAGCTCGGGGTTTTGAACATGTTAAGAATTTATTGCTATAAAATTTATATTATATTGTATTGAAGTAATTCGACCTTTGATGTCGACCCAAGGTCGTTGCGTAGGGCTGTTACTTAAAATAACTCAGTTCGGCAGCTGAGCTAGAAGTGGTTGCACCAATCACAATCCAGGAATTAGACGGTAAGCTGCAGATGCAGTCCAGTATTTAAGGCCATACAGAACTTAGTTCTGGGCCACATGTAGACAATCCATTTACGAGGTGGTCGGCGATAGTCCTCAGCCAGATGAGAGACATAGAGACGCAGTTGAGCAGTCTATTGTGAGGAGCCTGATTTAAAGCTCCAGAGCCTAAGCAACTTGGTTTGATATAAACCCACAGCGTTTACATCCAGCGCTCTCACTCCTAGTGAGGGCCGCATGGTGAGGGTCCATACTAATTTGTAATGATGAAAGTGAACCGTTCTACTTACTTTTGAAGACAGTTTCAGAGCTACCGCCAGACAACGCATGGTTGTACAAGCATTCTCCATGGCGTGTCTAGAGGAAATGTCCATATCCTAACATGTCTCATTGAATCAATAGAATTTAAACTGTTAGATCCGTCGCCACGTGCGCGGATTCTATTTGCCATATAACTCATATGACCTCAAGTAGTTAGATTGAATACGTTAGTCTTTATAAAAGCTGTAGTTCCATTAGTTAGATTCAGTTGCCTTTGAATTGATATTTATATTCATAATTATATTTGTTACATTAATTCCTGTAATTAAACTGCCCTACAGTTCTGCTAAAATTGAAAGCAATTGATTTATTTAGTTTTTAGAGTGCAAGTATTTATTTTTGTGTGTTCGTCGATTGTGGGAGCGGACCTCGAAAGAGTGTCAGTCGAAATATCCCCATGTAACCCACATCGCGACAGTGTTGGAGTGGACGAAAACGAAACATGTTTTAGGAACGAGGGATATTGAAACGGATATATGATACCAAGCTCTAAGATGTTTGTAACAAATACTAGTACAATCGCTGTGTACTCACTCGCTATTTTAGCGCACACCCGCCATGTTAAGGCTATTGTCCTGGCCCTTGGGCCTAACTAGTAAGCCGTCTCAGGATCTGTGGTCCCGGGGACTGTCTACATTGTCTGGGCACATTTCATGAAACGTTGCGGAGCTGTGTTAAGCCCCCATGGGCCCCGTTTTCGCCAGTTATTTCGGTGGGAACTTTGGCTTGGGCACTTTTCAGAAAGTAAACCTCTGGGTCATAAACAGGAAAAGCACTGATATGATCTAGGAGACACAGTTGGGATGTGTGTTTTATCGACGTGACAGGAATTCAATAATTCCATTATGCAGGATGGTGTTGCTGTTACATACAGTTCCGTGAGATAACGTGGCCATTGTATTCAAAATACGTTTTTCAAATGGTGGATAATGCAATCGATTTCGGAAGACATATTTTAATCCCGCCAACTGCCTAAACCTTAATCTGATTGAAAAAAAAAAAAAAACACGCAGCGTACTGCATGAACTAAAATTACACGTCACAAAACCAAAGTACATACGTATGGAAACGGGAAATGCCTTTATTGTCAAAGGCTTTCCAATCTACACTATGCAGTTGCTAAGCCAAACACATTGCGAGCCAAATCGCGGTTGATCGAGAAATAAAAATCGCATTTTAGCCGATCGGTTTCTGTGATGTAATTGCCAATTTGAGAAACGGAGTCATAACAGAATTTACTGCGAAATTGTGCATTTGTTTGTTGTATGTTGTTTTTCTCACAGTTTGATGAAGTTTCGCGCTGGTCTTTTCTCCCGCTGTAACAAGATGAGACGATTTCATTTGTTCAAGGGCAGGAAACTGATTTGTCTGCTTTTCGTTGCATTTGGAACGTATATTTTCATCAAGGGCTGGACATTCCACTCATCCTGGATCAAACATAACTTCCGGAACGTGGATAGCCATCGCAAACTGGCCAACTTTGACTTCCCGTTTAGACAGAACAGCAGCAGCAAGCTCACAGTCGTAAATGGCCCAAACGTTGTGGAATGTGAAAAGCCAGGACCCGCCGATAACATTCCTCTATTCAATGACATTTTTTATGAAGAGAAAAGACACGTTGCCTCAGTGTTGTTTCCGAATACATTTGGAACTGAGAATATCAATTCCGTAACCCGCCTGGACGGAAGTACTTCTCAATCTGCAAGAGAAGCACCGGGCACCGCCCATTTTGTCTGGTGTGGAAAAAAACAGTTCAGGTTCGAAGACCATTTGGCGTTGATCAGCATCATCAAGATTCACTACCCTCACCAAATATTCTTTCATTACAATGAATTGCCTGTGGTAGATAAAAACTATTACAACACTTGGTTTTTAGAGCTGAAACAGTCAGTGCCATATTTAACACTGAAGAAAACCAACGTGCCTCTGCCGTGCAACACATCCAAACCTCTACTGTATGGTTTGGAACAGCTTGCTGCCACCAATGGAGGTGGCGTCTTGTTCGGTGAAAGGACAATTTTTACTCGTATTCCTGAAGTCATGAAGGCATCTGGCATTGCTTCTTTTTTCTCCAGCACTAGAGAGACCAACGTATCTCGTGGTTATGTCGTTTCTACCAAGGGAAACCTGAACGAGACGAATGTATACATGTCTGAGTTTGAAAAGTACGTGATGACACATGCTCTAAAATGTGTAACAGTCGAGGAATTCAATAATAAAATAAACGCAATGTCTTTGTCGTCGTCTCCAGTTCAGGTGTCTGATATACCAGTATGTGTACTTGTTACTGAACGTGTCTATCCCCAAGATGTCTTCAATTCAAGCTCGCCATTTGGCATGCTGGCCAGGTGGATCTACTACGGTAAACCTGAGAGAATTCAGCCCGTCAAGGTAAGTTAATCCTACTATTTCATCCTTTGAGACTGTTGGGGTAAGACTTGTGATACAGGACTCCCCAAGTTCCGTCCATCGCACTGAGTGCGTAGTAAGCGCCTGTTATTTCAACATTGCATACCCCATTCTTTCACAGTGCAAGGAAAACGCTCATATTTTGAGAACATATTAGTAATGAAAGAATGCATTGTTCGTCTGGGTATTAATGTGTGATTTTTGGATTCAGATGTTGTCTATAGTTGCACACAAAGAAAAAAATAGTCACTTGTGAGACAACTCCATTCAATTCTCGACCCTATTACTGCCAGTAGGCAAATAAAATTAATGTGTCTTGCCAAGAGTTTTTGAACTGCAAGTTCCTTTTTATAATTCAATATTTTGCAATTGTGTGAACCTGAAAACTGCAACAGAGTACACGGTCATTTCTAGGAAGCCGCTTTCATTGGCATTGGTTGCCCAGCACTCGTAAATTAGCAAATTTAATTGGCTAAAGGCAGTGATAGGGTTAAGCCACATACAGATAATTATACCTCATGTAAAACACGTTCCTTTACGCCAGCCGAAAGTGAAACGTAACTGAAAGCATGGCGTCTGATCTGAACTCTAAAACCGAACACTCCTCCATTTATTAAATTATTTGTTTTAGCGCAGTCTGTAGTCTGGCGCCCTCTTACAGCTAGCCACGCCCCCCCCCTCCCGCCAACGAAGGGGTGGTACACTGGTGTCATTGGGAATCAAAGCGTTATTCAGATTATAATTTTAATGAAAGTCAAGACTTAGGCTGAAATGTCCACCTTTATGCTCTCATTCGAGCCCACACTGGACAGAGCAATGAGAGCTTTCCCGGCAAAACGCCATAAACGTTGCTAGCCAACAAGGCGTGCAGTTTTCATGTTAACTTTTTATTTTTTTTTTATACTAGCTGACTTGCCCGGCCCAGCCTGGAATAAATCGATTTATTAGTTTCAGTTCTGGGTGATTATTATGGACCTGCTTCATTTTGCCCGTTCCTTTAGCTTTATTTCTTTTTTTGTTTGTTTGTTTGTTTTTAGATACGTTTTACTGCTCTCCCTTTGCGCGTTGACATCCTGCGCATCCCGTCAGCATCCGTCAAATGACAATGATTTGCGCACGGGTTAGTTTATTTGTTAGCGAACACATCGCAGGAAGTGATAACGTCATGTGTAGGCGGAAGTGGGCTATTATTAGAAACATACATCAATATCTTATTGATCGTAAATTTCGGATCAAACGCTCTCGTGAATTTAGTCTTTAATTATAACCGCATTTACCGATTAACTCAGAAATAACAAACGGTTTTGTTTGTGTATGGCGATAGGAACAATGTTCGCTATCCCATAATTCTTTGTGCCAAATTTCAGGTCGGTGCGTTGTGTAGTTTCCGAGTCCATAGGACTATTAGGGGTTTTGTTGTAGCTTTATTATATAGATATACTTTATAATTCTTGTAGTTTAATTAATGAATTAAATCATTTATTTCAGGAACAGTTTATTTTGCCCGTTGGTAGGAATATGTTTTATCTGACTGAGTCAGAAACTGAGTCACATCAGTAGCATTTGGGAGGGTGGGGGGGGGGGGGTTCAAAATGGTCACGGATTGAAGAAAATGAGTCACAACAGTATCTTATTTGGGGTCAAAATGATCACCGATTGCAGAAAATGAGTCACAGCATAACTTATTTGGGGTCAAAATGATCACTGATTGCAGAAACTTAGTTAAATGAGTTGCCTTTTTTGGGACCTAAATGGCCTGACTGTTTGCAGTGACAGCTGGCTGATAGGGCGTGCACTGTTATAACATAATACATGTTTACATACCTTAAGAATGAATTTACTGTATTTATCCTTCTTTGTTTATTCTGTGATGTAAATCTGTGTTTTTGATTTCCCAGGACGACTCCAACCTTATCCCATTGATTTCGCATTACACTTGCCTAAAAACAAAGAATCAGAAAGAACCAGTGTTTTGGTCATTCGGAGCCTATGTTTGCGTTTTGTCTGCTCTGTACGTGGCTGGATTTGAAAGGTAATAATAATAATAATAATGGATGGCATTTATATAGCGCATATCCATTGCCATCTGAAATGCTCTATGCGCTTTACAGAAGCTCTCTCACTCGCTCTTTCTTTCTCTCACCCTCTCTCTCTCTCACTCTCTCTACCTCTCTCTATATCAGAGCAAATTGTAACGAAGCCTGTTAGGCGCAGTTCACAACTCACAACAGTTCACAGCTCACAACTTGTATTCTAAAGTATTGTAATAGTATTTGAATATATTAATATTTATTTAATAATGAATTATAAATTTTTGTTGGTGATATGGGGGGAGGGGGGGGGGGGTGGTGATATGGCTAAATTTTAATCTATTAATTAATAAAGGTAAAAACAACCAGTTCACCAGTCTGCCACACAATTCGTCTTCTCCTTCCTTGCCTACCCCGTGGTCCTCTTAACAATAACACGTTTGGCGCTCCGTGGTGAACCTTTGCAATGTCCGGGGGAAAAGAGTACCATATTTATACGCCCATAACACAGCTGAACAAGACAAACTGAACAAACAGACGTCTCCATTTGCGCCTCACTCAGACTGTAGATTTTAGTCTCTTGTCCAATCTGAAGGAGATTGATAGTGGCATCTTGATTTAAAGATTAATTATTAGTTTACACACTAGATGACACGCCCGGCATTACCCGAGATAAATATGTGCTCTCACCCTTCTGCCTCTCTCTCTCTGTCTGTCTGTCTGTCTCTCTCTCTCTCTCTCTCTCTCTCTCTCTCTCTCTCTCTCTCTCTCTCTCTCTCTCTCTCTCTCTCTCTTTCTCTTGTTTAGAAAGTTTCCCATGACAATCTAATCTTGCTAGAGATCTCATGTGCGTCAGGGATCTACGCACTTATTTCCAACGCAGGGAAGTTGCACCAAATTGAAAACAGCGCCGTATCAAATGCGATGTGACTACTAAGGGGAGGGGGGGGGGGGCAAACAAGGTTAGATTGGTTGAACCTTAAGAAAACTTTTACATTTTTTGAAACTGTCACACAGGCTGGCGCGTTTAGCGAAAGGAGGCAAAATTACACCTCGATGAAATTATACTCCAGTCACAACTTTTTTTTCTCTAATAACTAGATTAGGCAGCTGGAATTGCCCACGATGAATCTGTGCATCCAAATTCTCTCTTTCTCTCTCTCCCTCCTCCTCCTCCTCTCTCCTCCTCTCCTCCTCCTCTCTCTCTCTCTTCCTCTTCTTTCTTCTCTCTCATTCCTCCTCCTCCTCTCTCTCTTCTCTCTCTCTCCACCTCCTCTCTCCCTCCTCCTCCTCTCTCTCTCTCTCTCTCCTCCTCCTCCTCTCTCTCTTCTCTCTCTCCTCCTCCTCCTTCTCTCTCTCTTCTCTCTCTTTCCTCCTCCTCCTCTCTCTCTCTCCTCCTCCTCTCTCTCTCTCTTCTCTCTCTCTCTCTCGCTCTCTCTCTTTGCTCCAGAAAGTCTCCAAAATGTGAATGCTGGTACCGGTGCGTAGTCTAACTACAAAGCCAAAGAGAGAAAATAATGAGCTGTGTCCACTGTTCAAAACGGACCCATAATGTCAAATGCTATGCGCCCCTGACAACAGCTTAATAATCTACACAAAGCATAATATGCGTCAAGACACTACGCACTCGGTTTCAGATGGAGACATTGCGCGTATCAAATTCAACCCATGCTAAATATATCCTCTCTCGCGGTTGAGTTATCAAAGGGAGCTTAAAAAGGATCATTAATCATAATATCCCTGGTTTCTTATTTCTTTTAAAATAAAATGCTCCAGGCTTGAAAATACACAATAATTGGTCGATACAGAAGTGATCTGGTTAGATTAGTTGACATTTGAGAAAGTAAATCGTATCAAATGCGCTCTGCTTGCTACAGGGGGGCAGAAACAAAAATTGATGTATTTTACCGTCATATTAACATAGGCGATTGGCTTAGATTAGTTGATACTTGAGAAACTTATCTATATCTATTATATATTTCAGTAACTTGCAACCTTTGGCATGACTAACTGACCAAACTATACACTCTTCAGGCCTTAAATTTGGCAGGAAGGTGGCAATGGAGATAAGGAAGATGATGGCTATAATTAAAAGTTGTTTACTTCAAGCATGTATTTTAAAAAAGTAACAATGTTTATTGCTATATATAACATCTGTATTTTTGCATGTTTGTTTCGTAATATAATTATAGTACCGTGCATGTCATAAAAAATAACCGTATCAAGCGTTCAGTTTGGGGCGTAATGTTGTGGTGCGCATGAGTTCTGAAGCAAGACTGTAGTTTATTACCTTTATTATATGAGGGGGGGGGGGGGATCACATGATTGTTTATTCCGGGCAATGCCCGTTAGGCCATCTAGTTATATATATTTGTGGACTTGAGATTTTTCGTTGCAAACGGCTTCTGAACCACTCAACACTCAGACTTCAAATTTTATATGGTGCATCAGAATGGATGTAAGGGTGCACAGTTTTTAATAGAAGTCTCAAATTGGTGTAGTTTTTTTTATTGGAAATTTATTGTTTCCCCAATTTTTACTGGGCTCATTGACAGTAGTGTCCTTTGTTGCTGCATCTCTCTTATAAGCTATCTATGCAGCATTAATGCCTTTCTTAGTTCACAGGCGTCTTAAGTTTTACAAAAAAAACAAAAAAAACTGTTCATCGAACGGGTACTCAGCTAGTTTTTTATAATTTTGGAGAGGGACTGAGGAAATCTGGGACTACAAGGGAAGGCATGTGGTTTGGGACTCTAAGAACCACCACTGTCCCAGAGTCAGAAACCGGGAAAATCTTTATGGATGTTGGTCGGGGCGAGTTATAGTCTAATTACAAAATCAGATTAAAAAAATACTGAGTTCACTGTTCAGGGGTGGCATATAGATAGACCCTTTTAGTTTACCGTCCTCCATATCACGTGATTTGCAAACAAAATGGCGGCGTGCCCCCACTTGTAGGGCGGAAGCGGTGGACAACGGTCGAACGATGCCATCGTCTTGTTGGGCACCCAACTGTACAAACCCGTTACATGCTGGTTCTGGCATAAAAATGCATCTTTGCTTTGAATGTGCACATATTCAGGTGCCATCATCAAGGCAAGTTGAGGTTTTTGCCCTACACGGTGCTTTTCGAAGCCGTGCGGCTCCCCGCAAACAACCGTAACGCGGAGGTTGAAAGGGTCTATAATGTAAAATACTACTCGTCCCCAAGAACAACCTTTTACTTAATCTGTATTTTTTATCTTCCATTTACGACTACCGTTGACTGAAAGCCTCTGTTGTTATAGAGCAACACGACTCAATAATTTACTCTGTTCGACTTTGTAATTAGATAGGAAGTGTATATCCGTACAACATGTTGTATGGATATGGACAGTGCATATCCGTACAACATGTTTACCAAAAAGCGCGACTGGTGAAGGTTTGCTGAAACAAAACTTGGTACCGGTATGGTGTTCACGAATTTAAATTGACTACACATGGAATAGTCAGATGGACCTGGAGTCAGTTTGTATCAATGGGCGGTAGTCAGATTGACTAATCAGGCGAAAAGGGGTTGGGGCAGCCATTAGTGATCGACGTACACTCAAGTATATTATTAGCGCAGATCAGGCAATCTCCGAGCAGAAGTCGGATTGTTTTGCTACTAAGCCAATTCATATTTTTAAAAACTATGTAAATTAACAAGGCCAGTAATATAGTATTCCAGTGTGTGTTCTACGTCATCGAATTGTGTACGTTGTACGGATATATGCACTGTCCATATAACATGTTGTACGGATATACGCTTCCAATTAGATATATACGTGCCCCGAACAACATTCTGACCGAAAACAATATTTTCAAGGAAATCGTGCTCAGTGTTCACTTCACTAATTGCACAGTGCGTACATTTATACACTCTTGTGTTGAGGTCTTCATTTTAGGAGGTTCGATGCCCTTGGCATTTACATCTCACTTTGTCTTGTTTTATTTTTCTTGTTGTGGTAGGGATTCATCTTTTAGAAGTTTGCCAGGGCACCGGCCTTGTATGGCCTGCTCTTCACGATTTCTAACTGCCGAGGTATCCATAACATGGGCAACGTGCACACGGGGCCCTCCAAATTGTTCGTCCCTATCCGAGAAGACTAAGCGCTTGATCTTACCTACCATAGGATCAGGTACGGGAAAATATGAGAGAAATTACAAAATTCCAACATGCTTGCACCGAATGGGATTCGAAAAAGGTACCTTCGGCATGAGAGGCAAGCACCTTGCCTCTAGACCACCGTTTATACACTCCTCACCCCCTGGTGTACTTTGAACAGTAATGTTATTAACTGGGTACAACTTTAAATGATAACTTTTGCTTCATTTGGGAAAGTGGCACATTTCTGGAATATCATTTTGTAAGATTTATTTCCACACAGCCATATTAAACATGATTTCCATTTAACAGAGTCTATGTACACGGAGATGAGGAGCCCACTGGGGAATGGTGGGAGAAGCTAAGGACAGAAAAAGTCACGTTTGTGAAGGTTAGTATATTCAACGTACGGCCATTTTTTCTGTGTACCCGTACATTTCTCCTCACCTTTCTCCTCACGTTTCTTTTCGCCGTTCTCCTCACATTTTTCCTCACATTTCTCCTCACCTTTCTCATCACCTTTCTCCTCACATTTCTCCTCACATTTCTCCTCAAGTTTCTCCTCACCTTTCTCCTCGCCGTTCTCCTCACATTTCTCCTCACCTTTCTCCTCAAGTTTCTCCTCACCTTTCTCCTCGCCGTTCTCCTCACATTTCTCCTCACCTTTCTCATCACCTTTCTCCTCACATTTCTCCTCACCTTTCTCCTTTCTCCTCACCTTTCTCCTCACCTTTCTCCTCACCTTTCTCATCGCCTTTCTACTCACCTTTCTCCTCACCTTTCTCCTCGCCTTTCTCCTCACCGTTCTCCTCACCTTTCTCCTCGCCTTTCTCCTCATTTTTCTCCTCACCTTTCTCCTCGCCTTTCTCCTCATCTTTCTCCCCGCCTTTCTCCTCACCTTTCTCCTCACCTTTCTCCTCGCCTTTCTCCTCACCTTTCTCCTCACCTTTCTCCTCGCCTTTCTCTTCATCTTTCTCCTCGCCTTTCTTCTCACCTTTCTGCTCACCTTTCTCCTCGCCTTTCTCCTCATCTTTCTCTTCACCTTTCTCCTCGCCGTTCTCCGCATCTTTCTCCTCACATTTCTCCTCACCTTTCTCCTCACATTTCTCCTCACATTTCTGATCACGTTTCTCCTCACCTTTCTCCTCGCCTTTCTCCTCATCATTCTCCCCATCGTTCTCCTCGCCTTTCTCCTCACGTTTCTCCTCACCTTTCTCCTCACCTTTCTCCTCACCTTTCTCCTCATCTTTCTCCTCATCGTTTTCCTCGCCTTTCTCTTCACCTTTCTCTCCACCGTTCTCCTCGCCTTTATTGGATTAGGCAGTTTCGGTGACAATATCTATCTATCTATCTATCCATCTATCTATCTATCTATCTATCTATCTATCTATCTATCTATCTATCTATCTATCTATCTATCTATCTATCTATCTATCTATCTATCTATCTATCTATTTCAGACAGAGAGAGTGGAAACAATATTTCAACAAAAGTTAACAGTTCCTGTCCATCTTTCTGATGTCATCCGCACACGTGTTCTACTGAAGTACGGAGGTGTTTATCAGGTAAGATTTCAATCATGTTCCTTTGTTTGTTATGTCCTGTAGTTAGGCCTTTATTTTAGGATGTTCGTTGCCATTGGCATTTTCATCTCAGCTTGTGTTGTTGGCCTTGTTTTTTGTTTGTTTTGTTCTTGTGGTAGGGATACGTTTTTTTTAGAATTTTGCCAGGCAGCAGCCTTGTTTAGCCCGCTCTTCTCGATGTCCAAATTGCCAAGGAATCTAGCACAATTGAACAAAACAAATTGAACAAACAGTCGTCTCCCTCTGCGCCTCAACTCAATCTGTAGATATCAGTCTCTTGTCCCCTCTGAAGGCGATTTAAAAGCTGTACAGTAATTCAGTCAGTTATTGTTATTATTATTATTTCTTTTGAAAAATCTAGGACTGGAATGTCCTGTGGGTGAACCGTGTGCCAGAGGAAGACCGGCAGTATGGGGCAGTTGTGTCACTGGACTGGTGGAAGACGGGAGAATGGCCGGACACTTTCCAGTTTGGAATTTTCCTAAGTAAACCTGGCTCTGAATTTCTGAGAAAGTTGGCTTATTCCTTTAGGTATGGACATGTTGGTTCATAGCTGCTGTCATAGATGGATGGTTGATTGGACGGATGGATGGATGGACAGATGGATGGGTAATGGATGGGTGGATGGATGGATGGGTGGATGGGTGGGTGAGTAATGGGTGGACTGCGTTGATAGGTGGATGGATGGACGGTTGGGTAATGGACTGATTGGATTGATTGATGGATGGATGGATGGACGAATAGATAGATGTATGAGTGGATAGATGGATTGATAATGGACGAATTTAATGGATGGATGGATAATGGACGGATTGGATAAATGGTTTTATAGACGGATGAATAGACGGATTGATAATGGACGGATTAGACGGATGGATGGATGGATGGATGGATGGATGGATGGATGGATGGATGGATGGATGGATGGATGGATGGATGGATGGGTGGATGTATGGATGGATGGATGGATGGATGGATGGCTGGATGGATGGATGCATGGAATAAATAGATGGATGGATGGATGGATGGATGGCTTTTGTAATAATTATTTGTCCCCTTTCTCTGTGATTCAGGTATTTTAGACCCGACATATGGGGCTTCAATGGTCAAATGTTCCCCTATCGACTGTACGAGAGAAACCCCGAGACGTTGTTTATTGATAGAAAGTTGCAGGTAAATTATCGCTATTGTTGGTGTTGCTGTTGTTGTTTTTGTTAGTGGTGACAGTACTGGCATTGGTGCTGTTGACATCAGTGTTGATCTGGTTTCCTCAAAAGAAACAAAAAAATGCATAACAACTCTTTAGTAGAGACAATGACGGTGAGAATGATAATGATGATTACTAGTGGTGATGGTGTTGAATATGACAATGATGAAACAGAAGTAGTTGTAAGGATGACAATGAGGCTACCATTTTGGCTATTGTGTTTTCAGATTCAGTATCACTTTTATCAGCTGGAAACACCTAATGTTTGTGTGTTTGATTGTTTGTATTTTCCCACTGTTGTTGTGCCAGTTGGGGCAAACCAAAGATACTACAAACAATAAGATGAGACAGCAAGTGCGTTTCACCTGCACATATGGGACAAGGTGGTCTAGAGGCAAGGTGCTCGCCAAGTGTCCCGGGTTCAAAACACGGGCAGTGCAGGCATGTTGGGTGTTTGGGATTTTTCTCATATTTTTACGTCCCTGATCCTATTGGGGGGTAGGATCGAGTATCTAGTCTTCTCGGATAAGGACGAAAAAATTCGGAGGGCCCGTGTGCACGTTGCGCACGTTAAACATACCTTGGCAGTTGGAAATCGTAAAGAGCAGGCCGAACAGGCCCCTGTCCAGGCAAAATTAAATAAAATTCATCCCTACCATTCCCTCCCCCTTCCTCATCCGCACCCGCCCCCCCAAAAAAAAACCGCCCACCGGCGCTGCACTGTGGCGACGACGTGCCTGCTCCAGTTATAACTGGGCTGCAATGGCACAAGGGCAAATTTCCCAAATGGGATTAAAGAGGTATATAAATACAAAATACAAATACAAAATATTTCCCAGCGCCACCCAGCGGCGATCGCCCTGAAGTCATAAACAATGCCGTATTTTGCAAGGCCACTGTAAGGAACATATTATCAAATTTTGTTTTCTGTTCGGCTATCGCTATAAGCCTTGACTGAAGTGACTTATTTAGTTAATATGACTTAAATCGCTGTAAGAAAACTGCGGTGATTTTGTTTTTCGTTTTTAGTCGCAGTGGCACTGTCACAAATTCGCATCATTAATCTGTCATTACACCAAGCATTGTTTCCATGGGCCCCGGCCCTTACCAACGAGCAAATTGTGTGCACAAATTTTTAGAGGTGCGAAGACGGCAGTGTCTCATCTTACACCAAATTCATTCACACGGCCGCTGGTCTCACATCATTGTGCCCTCTTCCACTTTCTTCTCTCTCTCTCTCTCTCTCTCTCTCTCTGTCTCTCTCTCTCTCTCTCTCTCTCTCTCCTGTAGTCACCGTGTGTACATGTATTGATCCTAACTTTCCATTTTATCCCTTTTTGGGCAATGATTATTGTCATGCAATCTAGGTCACTCCTTAAGGAAGAATCTTTTTCTCTCTCTCTCTTTCCTCTCTCTCTATCTCTGTCTGTCTGTCTCTCTTTTCTTCTCTCTCTCTCTCTCTCTCTTTCCACTATCTCTCTTTCTTCCGTCTCTCTCCGTCTCTCGTCCTCTTTTTCTCACCTCTTTCTCTCTCCACTTTTCTCTTTTTCACCTTCCCCCTTTCTCTGTACCTCTTCCTCTCTCTCTCTCCTTCCCTATGTCTCCTCTGTCCCCCTTCGCAAATTCCACCCGCCCTCTCTCTCGCTCCCTCATTCTGTATCTTTCGCCCCCCCCCCACCGTCCGCCCTCTCTTCTCTTTCGCCCTTCCCGTACTCTTTCTCCCTCTTATTCGTTTTTTTTCCTCACAAGGTTTGCAACTACTACGACACCAACCACCCTGTGTGGGGGGAGGGATATCGTCGAAAGTTTAACGACTTGTCAAAAACTATGGACTTCAGCTGGAAGGAAATATCCGGTAAGAATACAAATCTATACCACCTCCCACCCACCCCTACTCCCCACCCCCATCCTCACCTCCAATTCGCTCCCCCCCCCCCCCCGTGTTTTTCTTCCCACGACAGGAAAGGATAATTTCCTTTTCTGAATATTTTAGTAACATGACCAAAATAGCCTGTAGGGGAAAAAAGTACTATTATGATAATAATTTAAAAAAGAACAAAATCAGAAATCACTAAGAGACTCGCTGATACTCTCTGTTCCTTACACAGTCATAATAACAATTACCGACCCGTTCATTCATTCATTCATTCACGCTCTTGGTAATTTCTACCAGTTTATGTTTACCTTCGTATTCCAGCCTTCCATTTCACCTGGCCCAAATGGCATCAGAGCATTTCTTCCTACAAGGCCGTGAAATATGGCAAAGATCTGTTTGCTGAGATGGGACGCAAAATCTTCAACTTGAGTGGTCGCATGCATGAATTGGACGACGTTTAAATCGCTTCAGTAGCACCGAACAAAAGCCGGAAATCAGACGGCGTAAGTAGTAATCGCCATAAGCCGCTGTGTCAAGGCGTCTTCTGACCCCAAAAAAAAAAAAAAAATGACACTAGTGAAGACAGTCGACTCTTATCACACAGACAAAGTGTTTAGGTCTTTATTTTAGGAGGTTCTCTGCCCTTGGTATTTACATCTCACTTTTGTTGTTGTGGTAGGGATTGACTTTTTTTTTTTATTGTTGTTGTTTTTAGAATTTTGCCTTAGCAGCGGCCTGTTCAGACTGCTTTTTTCGATTTCCAACTGCCAAGGTATCTTTAACGTTCGCAACGTGCACACGGGCTCTCCGAATGTTTCGTCCTTATCCGAGAAGACTAGGTGCTCGACCCTACCTCAGGATCAGGAACAGGCAAAGATGTGGAAAAAATCCCAAAATTTCAACATGCCTGCACCGACCGGGATTTGAACCTGGTACCTTCGGCATGAGAGGCGAGCACTTTGCCTCAAGACCACCCCGCAGACAAATAGACGCCTTTGGTAAGGCGTGCACAGCTTGCTTTTGTTTCTTAATGTCATATTCCTATCAGCTCTGCAGTCTGCTTGCATGTGTGAGCGCATCAATTCTAAAGCAGATTTCAAAACTTTGCACACGATTGTGGCTGGACTGCAAGGCAACAAAGTAGCAGGTGCGCTCCTAGACCCAAGGTGACTGAATTGCAATGTTGAACACGCGCGGTTTACAGTGGTTGCTGTTTATGTCTTCTGATTAGGGTCTTAGAGGCAGAATCACAGATACTGAGGGCAGTAATCGAGGGAAATAATTATGATGACTTAACGTAGGGCTATTTTGGATAGAGAAAGATACAGAAGATAGTTTTTGCCCTCCGCAATTCAAAGCACTTTAGTTAAATGTGTGGCATATTTCACCAAGGGCAACGTCACTTCGTGCATGCCTGTTGTAGAGTTTAATGAGTTGTGATATGTTTATGTAATGATGCGTAAGATAATGTGTACCGTGTATGTGCTCTTAAACACTCTGTGAAAGTTAATTTCCCTCATGGGATAATGAAGTCGTTCTTACCTTATCTTATCTTATTATACATGTATAAGCGCTATGGGAGATTCTCTTCCTCTGAACACTTTCCATGGCCCCGCCTCCACAAGAGTACATATTTTGTTTCACTAAATAATAATCCAATTTTTGCCTCCTATGTTACGTTTTTCTATTATTACAAGAGCCCGGTCATAGCCAAGAGTGTATTAAAATTCAGTTCAAACTGAGATTTTATTAGTTACAATTACGTTGTTTGTTTTTTTTTCTCAGTTTGTGTACAACGTATTTTCCACAACGAAATACCTCAGAAAATTAGTAATACCACTCACAAGGACCAGTGTGACGAAGTATTAATTTTATTCCTCTGTAGTAAAAGTTCCCCCTCAGCAAAAACACTCAGTGGTTATTTGTTTGAGCCATGAGCAGCGAAACACGGAGCGACCCTCACGTCTCTGGTGAACATACATGACGTATGAGATGGTCCAATTACGAAGCTTACGATGCAACATGCCAACTTTCGCAGCCACAGAACGAAAATGGCCAACAGGTGATGCATTATGTCAAATCCAGGAAAAAGAAACCCATCATGCTAAATGCAAGACTGTTCTTGTTGTTCATATTGTCGTTGTTGTTGTTGCCATGGATATGCTGTCAGTAGTATTATTACATAGGCGTACGTTTGCTGTTCTGACAGGTGTTAGTTCTTTCGTAGTCTGGTTTTAATCTCTGAAATTCTGTTAAATGTGTGTGCGCCTGAAGAAAGGTCCCAGTTGTCGGTACAGCTATTTTTTAGCTAGGGGGTGGAAAGGTCGAAAAAGTCGTGCCTAGTCGAAAATGTACTTCTAGCCAAAAACACAAGTTTAACCATTTCTAAATAGCATAAATTATGAAAAGGATTTTGGAATATTTTATGTTTAAATATTATTTTATAAATTATTTGTACAACATGTGACTCTTCAAGAAGTAATACTGGAGAGATTGTTGCTAGGGGACCGTGGACTAATTACACAGCCGTTATAGAGATAATACTGAGTAGTGTTCACTGCTCATCTATAGTTTACGGTGTAACATGCCACAGTTCCCTAAACAACAGCCAAGTCGGAAGTTTTTTGGATCTTGTTAGGAGAGCGCAGTATTTTACATAGAAAGCTAGAGCTGAGCAGTGAACACAACTCAGTAGTTTCCCTATTTGCCTTTGTAATAAAACTACGCTCCCCCAACAAAATCCAAAAAGTCTGTCATGGGAGAGCGCTGTTAAAGCTGTTTTTCTCAAAAGTTTGTTTTTGCCCCCTTTCTTACAAAATGTGTCATGTCTTCAAAACTACTTAAGATATTGGAACAAATTTTAAAAGCAGCGTGTTCAGCATTGAATTTTCTAGAAGAATATGCCCTTATCTCAAAATCCAAAATTTGCGACAACTGGGACCTTTCTCCAGGCACACACACAAATAATTACACTGCATATCATGGGTGATTGGTGAACGCTTCTGGTAGGGCCTCCGTCTGTCCTATCGTTTTTTTCTCATTAAGCACCAAAACTTTCGTCACCACGCGACCAACGATTACGAAACTTTCTGTGCAACCTCAATTTTTTTTTTACCGCAAATTACGTGGCCACATGAAGGCAGAAAAACAATTCTTAAAAACTCTAACTTTCATTTTATTGACTTACAAAGTTTTGGAGCTAAAAGATATACGCATTTTCGCAGAGAAAAATCGAAAAGTATTGTGGAAATTTCGTTCTCCACTTCTGTTTGTACATTGCTTCTTCAGAATTAACTTTGCCACATTTTTGTATTCTGCAAGGAAATGTGATGTGGCAATGATTTCTATTAGCCTTGCAATCAAATCTAAGTGTTGTTATCAATGTGACCTACATCTAGATCTACAGTTGGTGTTGATATAAAGAATTTGCAAGATTTATCTTGCCGGGTTGGCTAGTGGAATAAAAGAAACGTTACGTCTATATGTATTAGTAAGGATGCCCGGAAGGACACAGATGCCAGGCTGAATGTTATTGATATCTTTCAGTCCTTGACGAACAAACACAAGCAATTTTATCACTTTGGTGATTATTTCACAACATAAGGCTTGAGCCAGACCAAGACTGACGTAGGCCTCAAACTGGTGGCTTGGCCGTCTAGTTATTGTGCATCACACTAAACACTACTCACTGTCCACACCGCGGTGCTATGGGCAGTGAGAAGTGTTTAAGAGTGATGCATATTAATTAGGTGACGAACCACCAGACTGGCGTCTACACCAGCCTTGGTCTGGGTTATCCCTAACAGAATCAAACTGCCATTATCGACGATGACACACGAGAATTCTTCCTCAGAGATGTGCTAGTGGTGTCCAGATCGTAAAGGTGTCCTATCCATGGACATGGTGGGCTAGGCTATATCTGGCAGATTCCAACTTCAGTTTGGTTCTCCTTTCTCACCATTAAATATTCAAGCACCAGTGAGTATTTTTAGTGTCCAGAAAATGTAGAACTAATGTCAGAGAACGCTCTTCACCTGACACTCTGTATCGTTAGGTAACGCAGACAAAAGAAATTTTCTGGCCAATAACTGTCTTGTCCCCTCCGAACGATAAGGTTCTATTTCCACTTTATTGGCTGAACTGAGTTACAGATTACACACTACTTCTACGGGTCTTCTCCATTGTGTGTCAAAGTATCAAGCAGATTTGTAATTTGTAAGTATTTCTGAAAAGAAAAAAAGATATTTGCTCTAAAAGCTATGATAACAATCATGAAACTTCAATCCTCGATTTCTCAAACGTTGTCGGAAGGGTATTAGAACATTATCATTCTAAAGGGGAGAAGTGTTCCCGTTTCCCCTAACGAAATGTTTATAAAAGTCAGACCTTGATTTCAGCAGTTAGGGAAACTGAGCAGATTTAACTCTGAAGGAAAGACAAAGGGTAACTGAAGAGTACGACACTGATAACACTTCGTGAACGAGCCTCTGTCGAATAATTCAGGTTTTAATAAGCAATTCCTTCAACACCGTTAGTGCATTTTCCGTTCTCAGAAAATTTGATTTACAGGAAGTTCCTTATCGAACAAATTATTCTACGGAAAAAATCCTCCTGGGTATAGAAGATGATGTTAATAAAAGTATAAACGTAGCCATTCTCTAACCTGATGCTATCTCAGTGATGCTGTCTCCAGTAAAATTCGCCATAAAAGACATTTTCTTTCTAAGCTGTTCATCCATGAAAAATGCCATTTAATACAACGAATCAGACTGAAACAAGACAATACTGTTTAAATTTCCACCATGGTGGTATCAAAAATAAAAACAACAACACACACATACAACAGAAATTCTCATAATTATTTGAAAAGACGTCCTGTGGCCCAACTTTATTCTATGACGAGTCTCTTAATTTGTCGAATATTTCCGGAGGTTATAAATATAGTCAAAAATCCGGCATCTTTATTTAGTCTAGGTCCGATGGCAGAAATATGGACGTGAACGTCTCCTTGTATTTACTGCTGAATCTTAGATAAATCAGTATATTGATGCTCATATTGATGCCTTCCAAAAAATACACGATTGCCCACATAACCCACATCAGATTCTCATATTTTCCACCCACACGAATTTCTAAGACAAGCCTGCGAGATGTTATGCCAATTAGACGTGGTAGAGAACAGACAATAAAAACCACTGCAATTACAATCACAACAAAAACCACTCTCTGGTGTCTCTGGTGATTGGATACCTTGGGATCTGGCCTGTTACCACTGGATTCAGCGCGTTTATCACTAACTTTCTCATTAACATTTCTCTGAATTCTTCCTACAGAGGCAGCAGCTTTGAAGCGAGATGCCATGTGTAGTTTAGTAATCATAATATAAGTGCTGACAACTACTATGGTGAAACACACAACTGGACTTGTAATTCCAGTGAAAGCCACATACACGTTCTCAACTTTCACTCGATCTAGATGATACATTATCAAAAGTCGAGAGGTATTGGTTATCGGATCCCAGCGCCATGACAGATACTGTGTCGCATATGTGGGTATATACCATGCCACACAATAAGCGTAGCAGAGCAAGATAAAGATTTTGGATCTGAATGGAGTGAAGATGTTCTTCACCTTGTGAGGTATGGCAACAGAAATGGCTCTCTCCACACACAGGTATGTCGTGACCATTGTGGAAATGTCCATCAACATCCCTCTTGGCCAGGCAACGATCACAACCATGACATCTATCCAGTCCACCCTGTAGTACAGCGTTTTGAATCTATCTAGATAATTACACATAGCTAGAAAGACACTGAAGAAACTTCCCCCAAAGTCTGAGAATGACAAAGCTGCCAGACTCAGTGTCACACTGTCTTTCAGGCCCTGCCGCACAAACACCATCAAATTGATAACATTGGTAACCATTCCACAAAATGCCAGAATCATACATGCATTTCCCACTAGGATGAATGACAACTGCTCATTCAGAGAGGCGCTGACGATGAACGGGTCAAAAGGCTGGTGAACCACTGCATGTGTGGAGTTTGCCATGTCCAATATCAAAGACTGTTTCTGATAATGCTGACTGTCTTCACTTAGGTTAAACTCAAACCTGAGATTCTTTTGTCCTCGCTCACTGAACAAAAAATCAACAAAAAAAAACAAAAAAAACCACAAACTCGTACAAAAAAAAAAAATATTGATCAAGATATTCAATTTTTCCGAAAAAAGAAAATCTAATATAATCAAATAATCCTCTTCACAGATCAATGTTTACCGTTGGGTAACGTACACAAGGGACATTCTTTGGTCAGAAACGTTTTTCTGTTTCTGCCAGCAAAATACATAATTATATAGTAGTCTGACCTTGATTTCGATTGATGCAGAAACTGAGCAGATTTTACGCCAGAGGAAAGATGAAAAGTAACTGAAGAATAGGACATTAATAATACTTCATGAACGAGCCTCGTTCGAATAAAGCAGGTTTTGAAAAACCACAACCTCTACCATGTTAGTGCATTTACCTTTCTCAGAAAACTTGATTTCTAGGAAGCTCCTGATCAAACTAATTACGTATTTCACGAAGAAATTTCTTCTCGTTACAGAACATGATGTTTTCTAAAGTATAAAAGTAGCCGTTCTCGAACTTAAAGCAATACCTGTCATGCTATCTCCAGTAAATCTCAGTCTAAAAGATATGTTCTTTCTACCCTGTTTATGCGAGGTGTAAAGCCGGTTCCCAAAATTTTACTTAGTTTAAACTGTTAATTTTCATTTCCGTCCACATTTATCATTTTACATTTTCCTCACAGAAAAATAGTATAATGTATGCAATGTAATATTGTATCTATTCTGTTTTAGAGATATGTTGTGACAGTTTTCTTTCTCTTTACTGGTCCATCACTGTAATGTATTATTTCTCATTCGGTGTTTACTCAATGATTGTACATGAATTTTTACCTAAACTAGCTTTTGCTGAATATCCTTTTAGTAGTACACTGTGCTATTTTATGTACATTATCTCCAGTAATTATTGTATAGTCTGTTGGTTTCCTCAATAAATTATGTTGTACAACGCTGAAAAAAAATCGAAATAAGATAAATCTTGAAAGTCCAAATGCAAAAAAAATGTTTTATTAAGGTCTTGGAGACCAGTAGTCAATTTTTCAATACATTATGTCCGAAGGCTGAAAATTTATAGCTTCTAGAGAAGGGGCCCACATTTCTGAACCAACAATAACTTAACTAATTCACTCCTCAGATTACCTCAGCTCTCATAATACCCATTCTGAAAGTCAAGGATCAATACTAAGGCTGCGGGGAAACATTGAAAGATTCAGAAAAATGACATTTTTTTTCTTCAAAGTTAAAAATAAACACTTTGCATATTATGTGTAATTTTTATGCGTCAATAATATGAACTGCGTGCTTTTCCATATGAACCGCTGAGAGCGGCTAACACCAGTGAATACGGCAAGAAGATAATACATGTACCTTCCTTTGTCCCTCTGTACTTCTTGACGAGGCCAGTAGTTATAAAAACTTCCCGGAGATCACAAATTACTGTCTAAAGTCCGGCGCCTTTAACTAGTCAAGTTCTATTGCAGAAATGGGGACACCAAATGCCCTACTGTATTTAATACTGAATGTTAAATCAATCACTATGGTGATGCTCATATTGATGCCTTCAAAAAAGTACACGAATACCCAAATAATCCACAAAATATTTCCACATTTCCCACCCTCAGCAAGTTCGGTAATAAATCGTCGAGAAGTTGTGCCAATCAGACGTTGTAAAGAACAAACAATAAAAACCACTGCAATTAGAATCATTGCAAAAACCATGTCTTCAATTAAACCCGAACCAGCTTGTTTTATCCTCTCTCTCTTACTACACACAAAAAAAAATATCACCACCTCATTGATGATCAAGATATTCAGTTTGCACAAAATCCAAAGCCTAATATCAGAGAATGTGTTTCACCTTACACAGTGAACCTTTATGTCACAGACATAAGAGACATTCTGTTCAGTAACTGTTTCCTCTTTCTGCTAGCAAAATGTTTATAGTCATCAGCCGTTGATCTCAATCAAGTCGAGAGATATATAAAATATGGGCACCTTTAACGGTATGGGAATGAGAAGCTGGAATGAAAAATAGGACAACAGCCATGATTTAAAGGGTTGAAACTGTGCAAGATAAACTATCGTATCATTATGTAAAATAAATAGTGATGGCCGCATCGAAATCAAGCACTTAACCTCAGGTGGACAAGGAAAACTCAGAACTATTTCATATTTGTATTTCTGTGCAGGAAAACCTGATCGTCATCCCCCGAGGATATGTGATTGTGCGTGTGTATGTGTGTGTGAGTTTGTATGTGTGAGTGTGTGCTAAGTGTGCACACGGCTACGTATGTGTGAGATTCAGATGACAGTTTGGCTCTCCTTGCTTTCCTGGAGAAACTGCTCAAAATGAGAAAACTTAAATTGGGGCAACATTTACAGACGCCATAAAATTATAATTTTACTTTCCTCTTTAATGGGACTCTTAGACGAAGGCAATTCACGCCTATCTACTACAAAACAGACATTCATTTCGAGACAATCAACTTGCAGGTAAAACACAGCAAACAATAGACATTCTGTCCCTAAATTGTAGAAATATCATTATGTAAATTTAAATTGCTCTTTGAAACTTTTCTGACATGAAAGAAACAAACAATTTGGTACTCAGAAAACATCTAGAATTTGTAAAAAATAATATAAAAAAACTCTAGTTAAATCTTTAAAATTCACCCGAGTTAAACGTTTTTACGAACAAAATTCATGAATGTGACGAAAAAAACAACAACACCAGTAACTTTCTTATCAAATTGTGTTCAAATTACTACATTATCAATCTTCTGTTTCCACGGAACTTTTCAAAACGTGCAGGGAGTTCCTCAACAAAATTGGCAATCAATCGAATTCTCAGTATCCTGACGCGCAAAATGATAGAAGATGATAAAGATTGAATAATATTCCACAGCGACATTTGACTTGTCATCCATTTAATTTCTCAGTGCTATGCGGATATGTGGTTAGTCATAACTATTATATTCACAACGGGCGAGTGGGGGAACTGCAGCAGTCAGTAGGAAATCGCCCTATTACAATGATAAGGTTCTGTCTCCACTTTTTGCCTGAACAGAGTTAGGGTACCCACATAAAGGCCACCGAATTCTGTCACCGAGCCACTAGGCGCTTTAGGTGAGAAGAATTGCACTATATAAACCGACCGGATCTAGTTGGGCTCTATGTGCAGTTGTTGAAATTATCTAGTGCAATTCTTCTCACCTAAAGCGCCTAGTGGCTCGGTGACCGAATTCGGTGGCCTTTGTGTGGCTACCCTCACACACTATACATTATTTCAACGGGCCTTCTCCATTGCCTATCAAAGTATCAAGCAGATTCGGTATGTATTTAGAAAGTATTATTAAAAAAAACAACAAAAAAAACAGATTCTTTGCTCTGAATATTGTGGAGACATGAAACTTCAATCCCCGATTTCTCAAAAATTGACGGAAGGGAGTTAGAATCTTGTCATTCTAAGGCCGGGGACGTGCTCACAATGTAACAAACATTTTTTTTTTTCACGTCCAACAGACAGAAAGCACAGTAACGTGAGTTTTAACCATAAGGAAAAAACATGCCTGAGAATCAACTGTTATTGCCAAACCGGCCATGTCTCAGAAATGTGTGTTTGCCTTGATCAGGAAAATGATTGGTGAGCACTAAGCGAACAATACTTCGCTCAGTGAAGTACACAAATCATCCCCTTAGAATGGCAAGGTTCTACCTCCCTTCCGTCACCTTTTGAGAAATTGCAGATTGAAGTGTCACGTCACCACAACTTCAAGGTAAAAGATTTTTTTTTTAATTTTTAGTAATACTTTGAAATTACACACCGAATCTGTTTGATACTTTGATACACAATGTAGAAGGCATGTAGAAGTAATAACTCTGTTCAGCCGAAAAGTAGGGACAGAACCTTGTCATTCAAAGGGGACGGATGTTGAATACTCTACTAATTCTTGTCTTTCTTTTTCAATGTTCAAGTAGAGAAACCGCTTCTTCTTACCATGTCCCGTCCTGGAAGATGGGGCTACCATGTCTTGTTGTCGCTGTTGCTTATTTTATTCTTTGTTTGTTTCTAGTTACTTTTGTACGTTCCTTTCAAAACATGCAGTGTTGGTAATCGTCAGAAGAAAAATAAAGAAACCAATCAATAAAAAGAATTCTTCTTTATCCATTTATTTAACAATCTGCACGGAATTAAAAAAATCTAAAGTGTCGTGAAAGAGGGTTTTAGTGCAATTTATTTTTGGGGATGTAGGAATAATATTCAATACGTTTCTTGTCGTGGGACTTACTTCGAAGGGCCATTTTACGTTTTTCGTCGAGAACACCTGGTAAATCAGTGTGTAGGTGATAATATCAACAGTAGTGTAAGATCAGCTTTGAATTGTACAGAAATCTAATCGTTGCAGATCGCCTAAAATAATGCAAAATAAAGTAAACCATTTAGGCCATGATGGATTGCAAGAGAATTCCTCTGAACATGCCGTTCTCATTGGTTGTTCACCGAAGTCCCGAGGCATGCCGGTCTCTCATTGGCAGTTTACCAAACCCCCCAGGACATGTCGGTCTCTCGTTGGCTGTCTACCGAAGGCTACTCATTGTTTAGGAGAAAATGGCAGCATATATTATGGCGTTTGTTGTACACACAATGTAAACGTAAACAATTGTAACAGCTGTCATGGAGAAACAGATTTTAAAAAAAAGTATAGACGAGAGCTTATTTGTCACTGAGATTGTGAGTATTGAGACTGAGGAGGTGGAAGGCTTTGAAGGGCAATCTGAATCAATGGCAGAAACATGATGAAAGTTGCAGGTCTAGATCAGTGTTTATCAAGGATCGGCGCAAGCCCCACCGGTAAGGCCTGGCAATAATTTGGTGGGTTGTAGGACTTGAGTGGAGCGTAGGGATTTTTCGTAGAAATCTCAATTTCATAGTGTATTTTAACTTAACTGTAGAGATAAACTGTTGTTTGTTTATCTCGTGTTGGCGGTTTCCTTGTTAAGCTCGGGTTAAAACATTGAACTTAACAGATGCAAGACTAGAATAATTATGAACAACCTGGCCGGTTATACGCATTCTTGTAGGCGTTTTTTCTTAGACGCGTTGAGGCACGCTACCAATATTAGCGAAATATTATAAAAACCACAGGAAAAAACTGTGGTGTTGCAGCAGGGCTATAAGCAATGTCGAAACTGGACTAAAAGAAAAAGTTGTATGTAGCGAAGCCCCGGGTGAGAAATAATACCCAAATGATACAAAGCAAACTAAAGAGAAGGGTATTATTTCTCAGAATAGATGAGAATAGATCAGATTAGATCAGAATAGATAAGATCAGGTCAGAATAGATCAGATCAGAATAGATCAGATCAGAATAGATCCGAATGGATCAGATCAGAATATATTATTATTAGATCAGATCAGGACAGATCAGATCAGAATAGATCAGATCAGATCAGGATAGATCAGATCAGATCAGAATAGATCAGAATAGATCAGATCAGCATATGTCAGATCAGAATATTATATCAAAATAGATCAGATCAGAATAGAAAGATAAGATAAATAGAATAGAAAGACAGAATAAATAGAATAGATCGATGGAACAGATAGATAGATAGATAGATAGATAGATAGATAGATAGATAGATAGATAGATAGATAGATAGATAGATAGATAGATAGATAGATAGATAGATAGATAGATAGATAGATAGTACACAGAGAGACAGACGGATAGACAGATAAACTTTCTCATAGACAAAGGCCTACACGCTGCTCCGTTTACAAACACGATGACTCAAATAATGAGTCGCGACCCATCCCAAGATGGCTGCCAGCGCCTTCTAACAATCCCATTCAGTCCCCGGTGTGTCTGGGCATTGGGTGATCTCCGTAGATATTACAGATTAAGTGTTGAAGATTAAGGCCCTTGGGTAAAGGGAGGTGAACGCTGAGATAGTCAGGTTGTGCTGCTGCCGATGTAAAAAGAAAGGAATTCCAAGATTTGTTTACATATTTTGGAATGTTAAAATTTTCCTGCGGAATTGGTTTTTACAATATCTGCCTCAAGATGGACAGTGCCGTGGTCCGATGTTAATAAGTGTGTTTAGGATATGACCAGTTTGATTCGTCTCGCTATCCTGTGTAGCGGGTAACACTTCCAATGGTTTCAGGGGACCCACACTAAAATTAAAAAAAACAACAAAAAAAAAAAAAAAACACAACTCACTAGCTAAATTGTGTGTGTGAAATTCAAACTCTAGGCTTTTTTTTCTAAAACGTTCACTCCCTTTTGCAGGATGTCTTATCACAAAAATCTTGGTGATTATGAAAATATGGTGGCAAGATAAACTGTAGGCCTACTCCAATCAATGCCTGTTGCTTATCATAATTGAATCTGCCACAGATGTGAACAAACATTAAGTGTTTTGTTCCCAAATGCTCGGCTTTTTAAACTTGTTTGCCTAAAGTTTTATGTCAATACTAGAATCTAGTCAAAAACATTTTCACGAAAGGGCATTATTTTGAAAGCCAGGTGGTTGTTGCTGATCACACTTGCTCATTCGGTACGTTCATTTTAGATTTTAATGGCTATCAGCTCAAACAACAGATTACCGCTCTGATACCTGAGGACGCCTGTCTGCTTGCAGTTTTGGTCTACGGAGCCACGTGCGCTCTCATCGATGAGTTCACAGAGTACGTCTTCATCGGACATCGACGGACTACCAACAAACATCAGTTGATTAATGACAAGGCCCGAAATATATATTTTTAAAAAAAAGGAACTGGGTTATTTAGTTGTTATTATTATTACCAATATTTTTGTGTGTATTATTAATATTAATACTATTACTACTTTTGTTTTTTAACAGTGACATCCTTTTTCTTACCAACAATTCTACATACACTGAATTTTATTCCATACAGACTTACGACTAACAGTGATTTTAAATGTTATCTAATCTTATTACAAAAAAAAAAGTGGCAAGAGTAATTCATTGTGGTGCAACTTTGGCCCTTTTTATGCTCGACGCTACAGCCTAAATAACAGTTGAAGAAGACGTTAGTGGATCTAGGTCATAAACAGGAAATACATTTCCAACTTCATTGTTCCAAAAAAGCCACTTACTTTGAAGTGGAAGCACTCCATTCGGCACTAAAGAATGAAACATGTTCGGATATGTGATGTTTGGCTGCTCAGTGGTTGTTACTCGGCCATCTGTCCTCTGGCAGCTTGTAAAGATCAATGTCTTCTATGCTTTGTAATGTTTGAGTCTATCGTTTTTTTTTTCTTTTTTAGCAGTGGGATCTAGCGAGTCTCCACTATAGGACGCTATGTTCGTTGATCTTAGAGTACGTATAAAATGGCTGCCGGGTCAAAGTTCAATTCTAAATGCCTTCAACCAAAGAGGTTATATATAGCTAGAGGTCAGACTAGCGCCCAAGACCCACTATACCAAGACGGTGCAATCGATCGTTAAATACAAAGGCGAAGAGTTCCGCCGCGTGCGTTGTCTGCTAGACTGACCCAGCGCGTATGGTGTGCCCAGTCATGGCTCGGTTAGCAAAGATTTAATGGTGGCATGAAGTAAACAGTGATATTTTCTTTATGTCCCATTGGATGAGATGAGGTTAATAGACTACCAAGAACTGTACAATAGAGCATCTATTCAAAGAATTAATTTAATGATTAAAGCAAATAAATGAGTATAAACTGGAAATTTTGAATGGAGTTCCTACATACATAAAACCAAAGGGGAACTGTAGCGGTACACCTTCTAATCTTATGAAAAAATGTAGGGATAACCAGGGTAGCAGGACATGTGGAATGAAATAGGAAAAAGAGACCAGATGGGCCATTATTTAAATGATTAAAGCAAATAAATGGGTATAAAACACAAACTTTGAATGAAGTTCTCACATAGATCAGACCAGAGAGGAAATTTACATCTTCTAATTGATGAAAAAGTGTAGAGATAACCAGGGTAGCAGAAAAAGGGTAATGAAGTAGGAAAAGTGACCAGATGGGTGATTTAAAAAATCAACAAAAACTCAACAAAATCCAGCCGCAGTATTCTGATGATAATGAACGTTCAAAAAGTGTTACTCATGTTGCAGCTTCTTCAGTTTTCCAACTTTCTTTCCTGAAATTTTCTGTTTTGGGGCACTATTTCTGATTGAATTTCTATTGCTTGAAGATTAATAAGGAAAAAGGAAAGAAAGAAAGAAACAAACAAACAACAAAACACTTCCTTTAAAAGAAATTCGGGATGATCAAGTGGAAAAGTTCATTCACATTATTACTGATTGTACGTACGGGATTCCTTAGCTTTGAGAAAGTTTATCAGTATTTGATCAATGGCGTTTTACGGTTTCCTCAAACAAACAAAAGTACATGTATACCGAAAGTTGAATTAGCAATTAGACTTTTAAGCCCCTCCCTCTTCACAAACACAAACACACAACTGATGATCTCCATAGCACACATGCATTAGTCCAACACAACAATATTGGGACTGTATGGGGAGTGCAAAGGTGTATGTCTGAAGTCCAATTTACTACAATAGACAAACTTCAAGTCGGCAAACTGCCTTGCAAAGTGTTAATTTTGATTCTCCACAAAGGAGCACTGGTCTCCTCGATTAACACATACCGGTACGACGAACCGCATGCCTGTGTTTACGATTGTACGCGCCGGACTATTTTTAGAAACTCCTGGCCAGCGGACGGAAGTGCTTGAATTGCACCGTCTTGGTATAGTGGGTCTTGGCTAGCGCTACGCAAGTCTCCGCGTGGCGTCGTCGGTAGGTGAAGTAAAGATGGCGGCCAACTTACGGCAAGCCTGCCTCGACCTAGACAGTACGGCTAAAGTAAACAAATCAAAGCCTAAAATAATGCGGTCTTTCAGATTGTTTGAACGGGGATTACAGTAGTAATGAGCAGACTTAATTTATGGATTGGGCGAACACACGAAAATGTAAAAAATGTAATCCCACCAAAAGAAAAAAAAACAAACATTATGAATTATGACAAAATGCAAAATGTACGAATGAATTTGAACCTCCATCTCTAAAGAGGAATGAACAAGAATAAAATACTGAGACCTTCCGACAAAGACTACTTTCGTTAGCAGTGGCCTTGAGACCGTGGTTGCAATCGCTTGCCGTAAGCAAAGATGGCTGCCGGGCTTTCTATTTGCGGGTATGTGACGTGACCGAGCCTTACCTCTAGGTTTATTATAAACTCTTTGCGTTCAACCTATAGCGTAGGGACTAAGTTGGCTTACCTCTGCATTCGGCTTTTTAGGTAGCTTGATTGGATGGATAACGTAGCACATAAATCGTCGCGGCGATGAATTAGTCACCGTGAAAACCTCGTTTGTTTGTTTGTTTTTGTTTGTTTTTTTCCAAAATTAACACACGTCAAACATATGTCAGATTCACTGAGGTCTTAATTGACCCTCACCCTGCGAGGGGCGGCAATTGTCGGTATTGACTCGCAGGCGCTCACGCCGCATGGGCGGCAAAAGTCGGAAAGGTCAAGCTGACCGCGCCACGCGCAAGCCGTATTTTCACCCCTCGGGTCACTGACCTTTTTGAGACGTAACCACCGTGTTATTGTTCACTGTATCTCTTCTAAATCAAAGGCATTGTGACATGGACATGTTAACCAGTGAACCACTGGTCAGAATCACAAAGACTAAGCTTTCAAAGGCTCTCCCCATACTTTCAAAAGATGTAACATCGACATGCGAACTGTTGCTCAACAAATTTGCAATATTATCTCATTTTCTCACAAGCTGACCACCATCTGCAGTTGTCTGTATCTAAAAACCAATCAGAAACAAGCTCTGAAATAATCTTTGCCCCAAATGCCCACACTGGTTTATTAGTATGTGTCAATCAGGATGAAACCATTTGTCTCTAGACAAGGTGGTCTAGAGGCAAGGTGCTCGCCTCTCATGCCAAGGGTCCCGGGTTCTAAACCCGGGCAGTGCAGGCATGTTGGAAAGTGGATTTTTCTCGTATTTTCAAGTCCCTGGTCCTATTGGGGGGTAGGATCGAGTAGTTCTTGGAAATTGGATTTTTCTCATATTTTCAAGTCCCTGGTCCTATTGTGGGGTAGGATCGAGTACCTAGTCTTCTCGGATAAGGACGAAAAAATTCGGAGGGCCCGTGTGCACATTGCGCACGTTAAAGATACCTTGGCAGTTGGAAATCGTAAAGAGCAGGCCGAAAGGCCGCTGCCCGGGCAAAATTGAAATTAATAGATTAAAATTTATGCATATCATCTCCCCCCCCCCCCCCCCCCCGCCAGAACAAGAAATAATAAAACAAGTAAAGTGAGGTGTAAATGCCAAGGGCAGCGAACCTCCTATAATAAAGACCTCAAATCGATGAAACCATTTGTGTAGGGCTTGGGAGGGCGTGGCTAGTTATCATGTCGTTCTCACGAAAACTACAGCTGTCAGTTTGGAATCATACGTCAGATCATTGGTAAGAGACTGACAGTATGGATATCTGCCCATCTAACTTGTAAACCTGCCTTTGGGATGTGAAGGCAACCCGGATAGAAAAGTTTCATTGCATTTTGAATGCAAGATATGGATTTTTTAAATCCACTAGATGAAGTTCCCGGCATTATCCGGGATAAACCTGTGGACCCATCGATTCAATTTCCGGGGGGCCGAAAGCGACGAAGAGGACCACCAGAGGGGCGAAAACAAAGAAAATGATGAGAGAGAGAGAGAGAGAGAAAACCAACGAAAAATGGCGAGCGAAGGAAAAAAACAAAGAAAATTACGACGGGGGGGGGGGGGAGGGTAAAGGGCGAAAACAAATAAAAGGGGGGAGGGCAAAAAATAAAGAGAATGGCGACGCGGGGGGGGGGGGGGGAACAATGAAAAGGTCGACGGCGGCCGGGGAAGAAAACAAAGAATAGGGCGACGGATGAATAGGGCGACGGATGAATAGGGCGACGGATGAATAGGGCGACGGATGAATAGGGCGACGGATGAATAGGGCGACGGATGAATAGGGCGACGGATGAATAGGGCGACGGATGAATAGGGCGACGGATGAATAGGGCGACGGATGAATAGAGCGACGGATGAATAGGGCGACGGATGAATAGGGCGACGGATGAATAGGGCGACGGATGAATAGGGCGACGGATGAATAGGGCGACGGATGAATAGGGCGACGGATGAATAGGGCGACGGATGAATAGGGCGACGGATGAATAGGGCGACGGATGAATAGGGCGACGGATGAATAGGGCGACGGATGAATAGGGCGACGGAAGGCGGGTGAAAGCAAAGGAAAGGGAAACGGTGGGGGGAGGGGTCAAAACAAACAAAAGGGCGACTGAGAGGGCGAAAACAAAGAGAAGGGCAACCGGGGGGGGGGGATCGAATACGGCGAAGGGATTCGATTTGACTGAGGCAAATAAATTGCATCCACTGTGTTGTTCAACAGCAAGCAAAAGGCGGTTTTATGCATAGAAAATGCTTGAGTTTTTGGCGCGTTTGATAGAGATTGCTTTCTGTTTTACAATAAACTAGCTGAGGTCCCCGGCCCTGCCCGGGATAAATCGGTTTGAATATTGGTTTCAGTTCTGGGTGGTTATTATGGACCTGCTTCATCTGGCCTGTTCCTATTTGTTTATTTTATTTTTGTTTGTTTGTTTTTAAATAAGTCTTACTGCTCTGCCTTTGTGAGTTGACACCCTGCGCATCCCGTACAACAGCATGATTTGCGCACGGGTTAGTGTGTTTGATAGTGAACACATCGCAGGAAGTGATAACGAAACCTTAAAACGGCGAACCATGACTCGAAATAGATCTACATGATGGCGAAACAATACATTTCCAATAAAAAAAACTACACCGATTTGAGACTTCTATTAAAAACTCTGCACCCTTACATCCATTCTGTTGCACCACATAAAATTTGAAGTCTGAGTGTTGAGCGGTTCAGAAGCCTTTTGCAACGAAATATCTCAAGTCCACAAATATATATAGTATAGATAATCAGCACGCCTATTGCCATTAATAAAGTTTTGAAAAACTTTACTTTTTAATTGAACAGTTTGTGTGCAGTCCGAAAACCTGTCTGTTGGGTTTGAATTGGGATTTGGGGCATAATTTGGGGGGGGGGGGAGGGGGGAGAGGGGCCGGGGGAGGGGGGAGGAATTTGGAGCCTAAGGGAGCGATCGCCTGAAAAAGGTTGAGAACCACCGCTATAGGTGAACAGCTTGATAATAAATGTGTGCTCTTTTCTGTTTTCCATGAAGAGAAAGAAATATTTTGTGTTCATAAAGTTTTGTGTTCATACAGCGCCGTGTTTGCTTTTTCAGAATAACTCTTTTATTTCCCAATAGATCTGTTTGAAGCCACAGGTAAGTGAACTCCATGTCTATTGGTCTTTTGAAGCCTATGTCAGTGTTCTGTCTGCTATTTATACTGATGTCGTGTTTGCCTCCTAAGGATAAACTTTTATTAAAATTTCTCACTAGATTTTGTTTGAAGCCACAGAGAAGTGAAGTGTATCTGTATTAGTCTTTCGGAGCCTATGTCAGTGTTCTGTCTGCTATTAATACTGGTAGATTTAAACGGAAATTCTATACACCGAGAGTACGGGTGCTAGCGCGCAGAATCTAATCTATTTGTGTAGTCGCTCGACAAAACGAGGCACATTTCGTCACAACCTGATTCCAGAAAATTGTCATAAGGCATCAACGGTTAATTTTATCCATTTTGCGTTTTCAGTATCTTTGAAAAGTTTAATCTCTCTATTATTCTTTTTCCGAATGATAATCCTGTTTGAGAAGGGGACATGCCTCAAAACTGACTTTGAATTGAGCCATTATCAATAATTTTGACTTAAAGCTGAAACTTCAGAAGTGTTTTTCCCAAGTGTGGTTGGCACTTCCTGTTTTAGAGAGGCCATAACATCTTCTCTGCCAAATAAATTGCAGCAACATTTAAAAAAAAATAAAAAATTACCAACTGAATATACGAGGTGCCTCATTTTGTCGGGCAGCTACACATAATTTTGCTTCAGATTTGACCCCTACGTGAACTTCATTTCAATCAACTTGAGAGACAGAATTGAGTCGGTCTGATCAGTGCATGAGGTCCTGTCGAACCCCACACTCCTATATACATTTACTTCTTTATCCATATAATTTTATGCTTTTCTTTTTTTTTTTTGCCGAGCCCTTCACTTTGAATTCCTTCACGTATTTATATATATATATGTACATACGAATACACCTTTTATTATATATTTCTATTTATCTACTAAAATGTAATTATTTCATCTCTCTTCGCTTCATTATCCACCGATTATTTATTGATTGATTGATCTCTAATCATTGAGTCATGCACAGAAAGACTACATTTCGAATAGCATTTCAGTCTGAGAACTTTAAAAAAGAAAAAAACTCCCTAGTTGACACTAAAATGGAGGCAAATCAGACTAGATTCAGTTTGCTACTACTCATAGCAACCAGCAATGCGTACATCAATTATTTGTTTGTTTTCAAAATATATCAACTTGGACTGAGGAAGAAAATTATAGTTTTAGTGCTGACAAATGTAAAGAAGTACACCGCTTTCTTAGATTTGTATAATTATTCTCTACCGTTTCCAGCACTCTCTATCCCCATGTCAACCTACATTTTCTGTGCTAAAAAAATACAACCGGAAACGGAAGTTCGCATACTAACTCATCACCTGGGTCAGATTCCCCGGAAAGTCGTTCCAGGCCACTATGTATTTATTCAGTCATTTATCCACGCACTTTATTTATTCATTTATTCATTTTTTTCTATTTATTCACTTTGAATTCCTCTACTTGTTTGTTATGAACGTAATGTTTTTTTGTTTTTTTTCTCTTAGTATCAATTAATTACCTATTTATTTATACAAGTTATCTAAAATCACAGAGTCATGCACAGAATGAATACATTTGAAATGGCGTTGCAATCTAAGCAAAATAAAAAAAAAAAAGGCACTAAAATACACAATTCTGGCCACGAACTCTCGGCATACAGTACTTTCGCTAGATAGAAAGGCTGAACCTCTGAGCAAACTGGCAGCCAACGGTCTCACAATTGGGAAACATTAATTTGTTTGTGACCAATCTGATCAGATAGATAAATAAGTCAGACGTGGCCACAGCATTTTACTCTTCCTGAAAACTTTTGATATTCTGGACAAACATAAAAGAAACCCACGGGAGTTCTGCGGAGCGGAAATCCCAGTTGTCACCAAAATCTCTCTTAGCTGATGAATTTTTTTGGGTAATATTTCGACCGTAGGCTGAAACTGAGTGAATAGATCAAATGAATGGACGGCGAGGAGATCATGGTCTTTGAAATCGCCGCTCAATAAGGCAATGGTAAATATCATTTAGGTAAATAATACGAGTTGTTTGGTCAGTGTGTAATTTGTCATCAGCATCTTCAAATCACACTTTACTTTAGTAGTTGCAAATAATATCAGTCTCATATCAGCCAATAACAAGCCAAAGTAGTTTGTATTGTATTTGCATTGTATTTTGTATACCTCAATCCCATTTGCGAAAAAATTGCCTTTGCGTCATTGCAGGCCAGTTACAACTGGAGCAGATACGTCGTCGCCACAGTGCAGCACCGGTCGGTGTTTTGTTTTGTTTTTTTTTCCAGTGGGCGAGGGAGTGGTAAGGATACATTTTATTTAATTTTGCCCCGGCACTGGCCTGTTCGGCCGGCTCTTCTCGATTTCCAACTGCCAGGGTATCTTTAACGTGCGCATTGTGCAGCACACGGGCCCTCCGAGGTTACTCGTCCTTATCCAGGAAGGCGAGGTGCTCGATCCTACCTTCCAAAGGACCAGTAACAGGAAATTATGAGAAAGATCCCAAAACACCTGCACACACACAATTGACTATAATAAAATGGCATTTATCTCAAAGAGCACGAGATTCATCTGCCTCATGGTGCAGTTCTCTCAAAGAGGAATAGTGCAGCCCACTTAAAGAACCAAAATGCAATTCTCTCTCTCTTTGTCTCTCTCTCTCTCTCTCTCTCACTCTCTTTCTCTCTCTCTCTCTTTCTCTCTCTCTCCCTCTCTCCCTCTCCCTCTCTCTCTCAAAGAACCGGACTTTACCTCTCTCAAATAACCAGAGCACAGGTCTCTCTAAAAGATCCAGAGTGCAGTGTCCTCAGAAAGAACCAGAGGACAATGAAAATCATACTTTTTATTTTTCATTTCAAAGAAAAATAAAACAGAAAAATGCAAGCAGGGCAAAAGTAGATGTAAAAAAAAAACTGTTTGCAGTGCTGGATTTAAGCATATGCAAAAAATACCAAGCCTTGGGGTCTCACAGAATTTCAAATGACAAATGTATATGAAGTAAATGCAATTATTTTAAAACAATTTGCATTTGTAACTTTAAATAACTTTTGGTGCACATTTTTAAATCAAGGGTCTCAATGCTCAATTTTCACAGCTTAGGGCCTCACCGTGACTAAATCCACTGCTGTGTGGCTTTAACGCAAGGCTGTATGGTTTTAACGCCTGGCTATACGGCGTTAACGCTTCATAGTAACTATAAATCTAGCTTTAGGGAAAGGAGGGTGAGTGGGGCTGAGGTAAATGGATTTCCCAGCAGGAAAGAGAAAGAAACAGCTGTGACACGCAGCAACAAACAAAATAACTTATTATTTTATCAAGATTCATCTTATTATTTTCTAAAGGTTTCGTTTATTTAACCCCCGGGTGTGGACATCTTAATCTGTTTCCCCTGAAAGCTGTCAACTGGTTGATTTTATGTTGTGGGCATTGGCTGAATGTGTGAAATCTTTTCTTTTCACTGGGTAAATAGTTACTTTCTAAGATGTTTCTAACTGTCAGGTCAGAAAAATCTGCTACTGGTAACATGTAATCCAGTACAACCTGTTTCATGAACTGGTACGCTAGCATGGTATCAGTGGGCGTGCACCTGTCGGTGCAAACGGCCAGGGCGGAGGAGGTTTCATCTAACCCAACGGCCACATGCTAGGGCACAATGTGACCCTCAGTACTTGAGTCCTTCATATTGGCCCCCGGTAGCGGTGTGGTCATAGGCTTGTTTGCCTAAATCACAGACGAAGAATTGAGCAAACTTCCCGGACGCAGCTTCGAAGCTGGCGGCAGCAGGCCAGTGGTTGATTGATAGGGCAGATGGCAATATACCGTCACTCTGGCCTGGATATCGTGACACAGAGCATCCACCAGTATTGGTGTTCTTTGGTTTGGGTCTTTCACCCTAGTCAGTTGGGACTGCGAGGCTGTGGAGTAGCCTACAGGCAGCCGGTCAGGCAATATGACTGTCCCTCTGGCATCCTCCTGCACCTGGATACATTTCCAGTCGTCTTGACCCTGTCTTGCCACTTGGATAAGTTGTGTCCAGGCGAGAGAGTGAGTCTGATGTTTGCGCAGCTCTTTCTCACTAAAAACAAACTCTTTGCGCCAGTCTTAACACTCACCTCGTCTTCTTTCATCTTTGTCTCGTCTTCTTTCCTCTCAAAATTCCAACGGCGATGGGCGAGTGCGGTGGCAGCAGGTTTGGATAGACTGGAAGCTGTTAGCACAGACCTACACGTTGGTGGCTGTGGGCTATGGTCGCTTCATAGTCGATTGAAGTGGAGGCGTGGGGAGGCAGCACCCACAGTAGCTGAGCAGCCTTATTTAAGGATAGCACTGCTCACCTCAACTGAGGAAAGGGCTAGAAAAGGTGCCCTAAAGAAAGCCCACTTCACATCACCCTGACTGGTATACCGCGACCAGTGAGGATCCCTTTTTGCGGTCGAAACAAAAAGAAATTCAGCTTACTCAGGCTAGGAGCCTGGAATATACGCACACTACAGGACAACTCAAACAACCCGGAAAGACGCACTGCACTTATTGCCATTGAGCTCAGCAGGTACAACCTGGACATAGTGGCACTCAGTGAGACCAGACTCCCTGATAGTGGCCAACTCAAAGAGCTCAGTGATGGATACACCTTCTTCTGGAAAGGCAAGGGTGCAGTCGAACCGAGACAGCATGGTGTTGGGTTGTCATTTAAAAATGACCTTGTCAGAAACTTGCAGTCCATTGAAATAAATGACAGGCTAATGACACTCAGGATCCCAGTTGGGAAAAGCCAGTCAGCCACCCTCATTAGCGCATATGCGCCCACCATGACAAACCCAGATGAAGCCAAAGACAAGTTCTATTCTGATCTAGAATCTGTCATATGCTCTGTCCCGGCAGCTGATAAGCTGATTCTCTTGGGGGACTTCAATGCTAGGGTTGGCTCCGAAATCTCAGCGTGGCCAAATGTTTTGGGCCCTCATGGAGTTGGTTCATGCAATAACAATGGGTTGCGCTTACTTACTTTGTGCGCTGAATTTGGCCTGTTCATTACCAACACAAATTTTTGTCTCCCCGTGAGAAACAGAACGTTATGGATGCATCCCCGCTCAAAGCATTGGCATCTCATAGACTATGTCATTGTGAGGAAGACTGACAGAAAGGATATCCTTGTAACAAAGGCGATGTGTGGTGCCGAGTGTGGAACTGACCACAGACTCATTGTTTGCAAGCTCAGACTAACAGTGAGGCGCAATAGACGCCCTCATGGGAAAGCGCGACCTAAACGCCTAAATGTTTCAAAACTCTGCTCAGCTGAGAAACAGAGCGAGCTCTCATCAGAACTCTCCTCAAAATTGGATTGCGTGACTTTTGACCCTGAGAACATTGAACAGAGCCGGACTGACCTAAATACGACTGTACACTCTTGCGCCAGCAGCACAGTTGGTTTTCCTGTCCGCAAGCACCAGGACTGGTTCAATGATAATGATAATGAAATCAAAGTGCTCATCAAAGAAAAAAATAGTCTCATCCAAGCTCACTGCAGTGACCCCTCTTCCACAGCAAAAGCTGATGCACTGCGTGCATGTAAGGGTGTACTCCAGAAGAAGCTGAGGAAAATGAAAAATGACTGGCTTGAAGAGCGAGTAAGAGAAACTCAGAAATATGCCGACACAAACAACACTAGAAAGTTCTTTGAGAGCCTCCGAGCTGTGTTTGGACCATCCCGCTCTGGCACTACGCCACTTCTTGGATCAGATGGTTCAACACGCATTGTTGAATTGAATGCCATAATTCAGCGTTGGGCAGAACATTTCGGAGGTGTGCTAAATCGGCCATCAAATATAAATACTGAGTCCATTGACCGCCTCCCTCAGACTCCTATTAATGCAGCTCTTGCCAAGCCATTCACAGCAAATGAGACCCGAACTGCCACAAATCAGATGTCCTTTAACAAATCACCAAGCGTGGATTCAATTCCTGCTGAGGTGTATGCCTTCGGTGGAGAAAAGCTTATTGAAAGGTTGACCGAGTTGTTCAATAATATGTTGAAAGCAGGGAAGCTGCCACAGGACTTCAAAGATGCTTCAATCATCCATCTGTACAAAAACAAAGGGGAGAGCCAAGTCTGTGACAACCATCGGGGAATCTCTCTACTTTCAATTGCTGGCAAAATATTGGCAAGAATGCTTCTGAATCGCCTTCTTGATCACCTCTCGTCAAATGACTTGCTTCCCGAGAGCCAATGTGGCTTTCGTAAAGAGAGGGGAACGGCGGATATGATTTTTGCTGCCAGAAAGATTCAGGAAAAATGCATGGAACAAAATAAAGCGCTGTATATCACATTTGTTGACCTCACAAAAGCATTTGACACAGTGTGTCGTGAAGGCCTCTGGAAAATCTTGGCGAAGTTTGGGTGTCCACCCGAATTCATCACATTAGTGCGCCAGTTTCATGATGGCATGCAAGCCGCAGTCAAAAGCAACGGCAGTGTTTCAGAGCCCTTTGCTGTCACAAATGGGGTAAAACAGGGTTGTGTCTTAGCCCCAACTCTGTTCAGCATCATGTTCTCTGCAATGCTACAAGAAGCCTTTAGCTCTCCTCCTCAAGGGGTAAGCATCAAGTACCGAACTGATGGCAGTCTATTCAACCTCAGGAGACTTCAGGCAAAAACCAAAAACAAAAGTACTCAAGTCTGTGACCTACTATTTGCTGATGATTGTGCACTTCTGGCACACGATGAGGATAGCATGCAAAACTGTGTTGATAAGTTCTCTAGTGCCTGTGACAACTTTGGCCTCACAATAAGCACAAAGAAGACGGAAGTGCTCCATCAGCCTACTCCAGACGACAAGTATCCTGTGACCCCAAATATCAAAGTCCATGACAGTCTTCTGAAGGTGTCGGAGAACTTCACCTATCTTGGCAGTACACTGTCTTCCGCGGCTCGTGTTGATACTGAAATTCTCTCAAGAATCAGCAAAGCCAGCTCTGCATTTGGCAGGCTTCGAAAGAGAGTCTGGGATGTTACCGGCATTCGCACAGACACTAAGCTGAAAGTGTACAATGCTGTGGTCCTTCCCACCCTACTCTATGGGGCTGAAACCTGGACAGTGTACCAATCGCATGCCAGAAAGCTAAATCACTTTCATCTGGCCTGCCTTAGAAAGATCCTAAGGATCAAATGGCAGGATAAAATTCCAGACACTCAGGTCCACAATCGTGCCAAGGAATTGAGCATCTTCTGCCACCTGAAAAAAATTCAGCTACGTTGGGCAGGACATGTTGTCAGAATGCCCGACTCCAGACTCCCTAAGCAAATCTTCTTCTCTGAGCTCTCCAATGGAACGAGGAATGTTGGGGCCCCAAAGAGACGTTACAAAGACACTCTCAAGCAATCACTGAAGGCCTTTGCCATTGATGTGAGTGAGTGGGAAAAGCTCTCGCTTGATCGTGCAAATTGGAGGGCGGCCCTTACCAGAGGCAGCAAAGCATGGGAAGCTGACAGAGTCCAGCAGGCTATCAAAAAAAGAGAACGGCGCAAGAATAGGCCCAGTGGTACTGAACCAACGGAGCACTCTTGTCATTTATGCGGAAGGGTCTGCAGGGCAAAAATAGGACTTATCAGTCACATGAGAAGCCATAAGTCATGAAAGAACAGTCTTTCCATTCTGTCCTCTGTGTCCTTTAGTTCTCTTTATTGTCCTTTTTTTGAAATTCTCAACAATTTCTGTTCTTTATTCCTCTGGTGTTGTTAAGGTCATCATCATACCTGATGGACGAACTATTATTATTATAAGATGTTTCTAGATAATGCATTTGAAAATGATCACTGAAGTAGACAAAACTCATTCAGGGTTTTTTCTCAAAGTGCCCACGTTGTTTCTAGGGCTTATTTTAGAAGGTTTATTTACAATTCATTTTTCTTTCACTTGTTTCTGCGTGTTTCTCATGAGTGCCTTGTGAGTTCCTGAGAATCGAACTCATTTGGTGGGATTATCCCATTATTAAATTTTGAGTTTCGGGCCCGGCGTGTTTTATCAGTGCTTTTCGTGGTAGGGATTAGTTTTTATGAATTTTGCCAAGGCAGTGGCCTTATTCGACTTCTAATTGCCAAGGTATCTGAAACGTGCGCTGTCCGAGCTTTTCGTCCTTATCCAAGAAGAGTAGGTGTTTCGATCCTACCTATCATAGGATCAGGAACAGGGAAATCCCCCCCCCCCCCCCCAAAAAGAAGTTCCAACATGCCTGTACTGTCTGGGGTTCGAACCCGGTACTTTCGGCCTCTAGACCAACACAGAGTGCCGAAGTCGAGCATCGAACTTGCGACCTCTGATGCCACATCAATTGCCTTGTCAGGATGAAGAAAGCCAACTCGCTTGAAGCGACCGGCCACTCCATCTCAGAGTATTCACACATATACTATATAAAATAAGAGGAGACACCCCCCTTCTTCGAGCCTCTAAAAAGATTGGGTACACAGTTTCCATGCTGATCGGGGGGGGGGGGGGGGATAGTGCATTGCAAGTAAAGAATGCTTGATATACTACTACTATTTCCTGCTGCGCCCACTGGTGCTTAGGGCAGCAACAAAGGATCCCCAGCCCTGTCTGTCCTGGGCCATCTTTGCAAGAGTTCCCCAAGATTGATTGAAGGATCTCATCTCTGCCTCGATCGTTCTCCGCCAGGTGGCCTTGGTCTGCCTCGCTTGCGCCGTCCATCTGGTGTCCACAGAAGTGCAGTTTTGGTGCTGGAATTTGCTTCCTTTCGCAGCACGTGTCCAAGTCATCTCCATCGTCTTCTCTTGATGATGGTGGCTATTTCTTCTTGCTTGCATCGCCTTACTGGTTCCTGGTTACAAATCTTATTTGGCCAAAAGATGCGGAGAATCCTACGAAGATATGCTTCATATAATGACACATTAATGATGCGGACTTGTTAAAATGCTAGTGCGACAGAAAAAAAAAGAAACAGAGTTTTTCTACAGTGATTAAAGTTAATATTACAGGATAAAGCTGGGTTTCCATATGTACGCAAACAAAAACGGCAACGGAAGCGTCAAAAATCCATCAAAATGGTAAAAAGAAAGCGTGTTTCCATGTGCACGGTAACGGCGTCAAGTACAAATGAAAATATTTATTCTATTTCACTAGTTGAAAGGGTTTTCACGTTTCCGTTTCAGTACATATCAATACACAGCTGTAGTGACTTCACTCAAGGCCCACAGAGATAGCCGAACTGAAAAAAAAATCAATATTTTTCCTATAGATCTATAGGCCCATTGCGGATAACGACCATTTTAATTGTCAGGACCGACGCATAACCATGGCGATGGTAGTATTGATTTTGATTCGTTAGCGATTTGCACTGCGAGCACTTCAGACGTCACGAACCAATCGGCGCCGGGCTCAAAAAAAAAGTTCACTACAGTAAACAATGACACGTGTGTTCACGCACATGGTAGACGTTCGGTCATTCTTTCACTTTTTTTCCTTTGTTTACACGGATGGTAGGGAATATGACCAGCTTGGATCTATCCTTTCCACCGCTGTCATAACAGTCAACTGCAATGCAACCAGCAATCATTTTAACCGCTTAGACATATCTCGAAGTTACACTCGTCAGCTGATCCACCCTCCATTTTAGGTGTCGGAAGTACAAAACCAAAACACTCTGTGACGTCATTCACAATGGGCCTATAGACTTTGCATAAATACGGCATTGTCCAAGATGTAGTCCACACATTCGTCGCTACGGATTTGTGGTAGTGCTAAACCAGTGCAGGCTAAGCGCGCCAGTTGCTGCCTCATCTTATTGTATCGTCTAAATCTCCAGTTACTATCTTTGGTATTCGTGCGCTATGCCCAACCCCACCCACTTCACCCTTTCCTCCTCCCCATTCCCTCTATCACTCGCTTATCTCGTGACAATACAAACATGTAGGAAAACGAGGGCAGATTGTGTCTCCGGTTTTGATAGCAGTAAAAATAGGTAAACAGAAGCTGGGAGAAGACATAGCACTAGGAAAATAATTCAGACAAAAATGTGAGCAGGTTGAAAGTGTCCGTGCCTAAAGTTCGATTTTGCTTTTTCTGGAATAGCTTATTTTTTTCTCAATACATGTTTTGAATATTTGCATGTGACTTGACACTGAGGTGTCCCAATAGAATGGTGAATGTTAGTATTTTCTGATACGTCTCAGGAGGTCTATTTACTATATCGCTACAGATCGGGTGTTTAGATCTTTATTTTAGGAGTTTCCGCTGCTCATGTCATTTACACCTCACTTCTCTTGTTTTTATTTTTCTTCTTCTCGTTTTCTGTGTTTTTCTGGTAGGGATTTTGTTGTTTTTTAAGAATTTTGCCCGGGCAGCGGCCTTGTTCGGCTTGCTCTTTGCGACTTTTTTTTTTTGTTGAATGCCAAGGTGTCTTTAACGTGCGCAACGTGCACACGGAACCTCAGATTTTTTCGTCCTTATCCCAGAAGACTAAGAGCTCGATCCTACCTACCACAGGATCAGGGACAAGAATGTTTTGCCCCGAAAAAGATTCTAACATGCCTGCACCGACCAGGAATCGAATTCGGTGCCTTCGGCATGAGAGGCGAGCACTTTGTTACAAGTCCACCGTGTCTTATTTAGTAATTTATTCAGTTAAGTCCGAGTCACAGGATACCGAGATGATTTAATTCGTCATAATTATTCCGTCCGTCGACTTCAGCGCGTATCATTGACGTCAACAATGCAACAATTCGCACCACGCCCCTTCATAATTGAACGAAAAAATGTAGTACTCACCGCATTTATACGTGCGCAATTTGCGGACATAGTGAAACAAGGAATGGTTCATCTTGTTACTCTGAGTCTCTGGTAAAGTTCTTTAGGTGAGCAAAAGTTCACAAGTGTTGAACCGAACACGCATGATTATGTTTCAAAGCAATGATTTTTTTTGGCACCATCTTTCTGTTAAACCCTCAAATACATGCAAAGAATTTAGTGTGCTTTATCCACACAAAGAGAAAAAATAATGCTTCAAATATCAACATAATTATCACACTGGAAAAAAAAAAATGTAATTGAGACAAAATATCTCAAGACTGCATGCAAAGTTTCGACAAAATCGGTATATTGGCAACGAACTGCAATTGGCGCCACGCCATTGTGCAGTTTGAGTGAAGACACGTGTTTGTTGTTGTTGGTGCTGTTCTGTTGGTACGGTGAAAAGTACGATAGCAGCTTGAGATTTCAACGACCCCAATATGTCGTATGACGTTAGAATGTTATTCTGAAGACATTTGGGTTAATTTGGTATGTGGGCACAAAACCTTGCTAAAGCCGTTTACTTTACACACCCTATGTTATTGTAAAGTTAACATTAAATTCATACCACTGTAGGACATTCTCAATTATAGTAATGCGAAGCTGGGTTTGGTTATACTCATATTTGACAAATTTATGTATTTTTGTAGACACTTATAAGGTATACTAAAGGTGTTATGATCATCCCACATTACAACTGCTATCAATGAAAAAACTGCCATTTGAGCTGATTGGTCACTGTGGGATAATTATGGGTTTGAGAAACTGGGTGATAAAAGGTTAATTATGTGATTGTTATTTTCTTTCCACAGTTGCTGAACGTTCATCCATGTGAGTCTAACAGTTGCTGAACTTTCATCCATGCGAGTCTAACAGTTGCTGAACTTTCATCCATGCTAGCCTAGTCCTCGCTTTTTTGTCACTATCATACAAGATGAGACTGTTTAACTTGCTGAGATACCTGATCTGCCTGCTTTTGATTGCAGCTGGAATTTATGTTTTCACCTCCATCGCGACATTTGACACACCCTGGGTCAAACATAACTTACCGAACCTTGATAACATTACAAACCTAGTCAAAATTTACTTCCCGTTTAGACCCGACACAAACAACAGCAAACTCACAGTGATCGTTGGCCCTCGCGTAGTCGAATGTGAAAAGCCTGGTCCCGTCGATAACATCCCTTTATCCAAAGATATTTCATATCAAGAAAAACGAGATGTTGCTTCAGTATTATTCCCTCAGGCATTTGAATCTAAGAATATCAATTCTGAAACCGGTCTCCATGAAGACGTTTACCGATTTCCCGGAGAAGTACCAAGCACGGCACATTTTGTCTGGTGTGGAAAGAAACAGTTCAGATTCGAAGACCATTTGGCGTTAATCAGCATCATCAAGATTCACTACCCCCAACAAATTATTTTCCACTATAACGAATTGCCTATGGTGGATCGTGGGTTTTACAACACTTGGTTTTTAGAGCTGAAACAGTCAGTGCCGCATTTATCATTGAAGAAAACCAACGTGCCTCTGCCGTGCAACACATCCAAACCTCTACTGTATGGTTTGGAACAGCTTGCTGCCACCAATGGAGGTGGCGTCTTGTTCGGTGAAAGGACAATTTTTACTCGTATTCCTGAAGTCATGAAGGCATCTGGCATTGCTTCTTATTTCACCAGCACAAAAGAGACCAACGTATCTCGTGGTTATGTCGTTTCTACCAAGGGAAACCTGAACGAGACGAATGTATACATGTCTGATTTTGAAAAGTATGTGATGACACATGCTCTAAAATGTGTAACCGTCGAGGAATTCAATAATAAAATAAACGCAATGTCTTTGTCGTCGTCTCCAGTTCGTGTGTCAGATATACCAGTATGTGTACGTGTCACAGATCGCGTCTATCCCATAGATATCGTAAACTCAAGCTCGCCTTTTGACATACTGGCCAGGTGGATCTACTACGGTAAACCTGAAAGAATTCAGCCCGTCAAAGACAAGGTAAGTTAATCTTACAGTTTCCATCTTTGAGATTGATATGGCATGACCCTGGATAAGGAATGCCGAGACGAAGTAACTCCACAAATAGCCCCAATATTGCCAATGTTATCCTTTCATCACAGAAAATAAAACAACAACAACAGAAACACAGAAGCAGAACGCAAAAACATCACAGTTTGAGGATTTTACTATTACTGAGAGAAGAAATGGTTCGTCTCTGTAATAAAATTCTATGTCTCGGGTGTCTCTGTGATTTTTGGTTTCAAACCAGATTGGTAGTAGCACAGAAACTACATCGCATATTAAATACACTGATTTCAGTTAATAAGTCATTTGTATATTGTTGTATCTTATCCAATGACTTTTCCAACCATATTATACGACTGAATTTTATGTAAACAATGTGAACAAAGACAACCAGCTCAGTGTTCCAAGAAACGGAAAGAATAAACTGTCTGGGCTGTTGCAACTATAACATGAGACATTCCTTCCGTTTAACCAAAATAGGGGAATTTGGGATGGTGGAAAGGGAAAGGAGGCCTGAACAACAGAGGGAATTCTGGGTATTTAGAAAATCAGATAAAGTTTGAAAGTAATTCAGCAAAAACCTGGCCCTCGTCAACTTTTTGAGCTGGTGAAATAAAGGTAAAGATAAAGCTGGCGAAAAAAATGTAAATTATGATATAATATACTGATATTTGGAAACATGCTTCTTGAGTTATTTGATTTAGCTATTATTAGCATTTAGGTTTCTTAAAGTTTGTTTTCATTTTTTTTTTTATTTCAATGGAACTTAGTTGTTTTTTTTCATTGACACCCATAAAGGCAATAAGATTTTATTTGATTACTTGTCAGGTGCAGAGTTGCTGTAGATTCTGGGTACCCTACTGCACTGCACACTTCTTTTCTCACATCTATTATTAAATGCTCTGAATCATTATTCCTGCATAAATACAGATGCAGAATGGCCGACGCAATGATGAGCTTTATTATCTCAGAAACACTTCTCGTGGCTAATGTAGTAGTTTTAGGTGAAACACCTTGCACAAAAGATAGGCAGACAGACAAACTAGAAGATGAATCAAGGCGCTTTGACCTGTACAGTTGAATTGTTTTAAAATCATGTACTGCTCCACCCTGTGTTGTTGTTTTTTTTCTCTTCACGCATTCTGTAGTCTGGCGTTGAGTTCAAAACAGTAAAAACACAACCTACTGTAATAACTTTTGAAGTTTGAGGCGGAGGGGGGGGGGCACAGCACAGCTGCAAGTGACAGCAAATTTGAGTTTACTTTACTTTGTGTATTCTCCGATGTGAAGTTGTATTGTTTGCCTTCTCAGGACGACTCCAATCTCATCCCATTGATCTCGCATTACATTTGTCTGAAAGCGAAGGGCAAGACAAACCCAGTGTTTTGGTCATTCGGAGCCTACGTCTGTGTTCTCTCTGCCCTGTACATTGGTGGATTTGAAAGGTAAAAAAACAATCATTTCACCACTGTACGCCATAATTTGTCTTGTCCTGTCTTGCCCAACCACGTAGTCCTGTTGACCGTTTTCGAACTCCGCCGACAAACTTTGCAATGTTCGGGGAAAAGATCACGGTATATTCATGTCGCGGGTATAGTACAAAATTGTTGCATCTCAAGGTTTATGAATTGGGGGTTCATAATGGCAATACTGTAATAATGACAAACTGCTTCTTGCAATTTTTTCGTTGTTCCGCTATCTTTAACCAGTTCCAAGTTACAGAGAAGCAGTATTGTTGTATCTCCTAGAAATGAGATCATTGAGAGCAATAATTATTGTAGTGTTTCCAAGATACAATAATTTTGCTCTATGCCCGCGATGTATCAAAACCAATTTAATAGTTAGACAAAGAGACTCTTCCCTTTCTGCCCCGCTACATTCATTGATCAATCTCCAGTTCAAGGTGACCACAAAAAACACTATCAGTCGCTCAAAATAAAATAGTATGTGTGTGTGTGGTTCGTCCGTCGGCGTAGACGAGGACCATCTAGTCATCCTGGGGGGTAGGTGGATTGGGCTCTGTGGGTGCGCAGATGACTAATCAGACCAATTCGTGCCTGGAACGTTCTGGCGCAGTGTGAGCATGGGATGGTAAAGGATGCCGGGGACTTGCTGGCACATTTCCTGGCCTGTCTGCGTTTCCCTGCTACAGCGGTTCTGTTGGCCTCGCTGAGTTTGGCGCCTTTGTGGACAGCTGAACGCCATTTTGATTTGTCCATTGCTGTGACCTCCCATGTGTCGTGGCTGATGTTGAAGGCCTTCAGAGAAGCTTTCAGGGTGTCTTTGAAGCGCTTCTTTTGGCCTCCATGGGAGCGCCGTGTTGGAGTTCGCCGTACAGCAGTTTTTTGGGGAGCCGGTAGTCTGGCATGCGAACTACATGGCCTGCCCAGCGTAGCGTCGATTCCGACGGACGAACCACACACAAAATAGTTATAGATCCCAAAAAAGAAAGACATAAAAAGTTTCATTCTATAAAATGGTATAGAGTGAATGTGATTGGAATATCGGTCTTTTTTTACGTATCAAGTCGTACCCATAGATGTACACTACTAAACGGTCGCACCTGGCAACCAGTTCCTCCCAACCGCCTCCTTCTCGAGCGTCTGACTTTCTCAGGGAGTCACTGGGCTTCATGCCTGTCCACTCAGTGATGTTGTCGTTCACAGCCTAGATCTTTTCTTGTCTCGCTTTCTCCCTTCTTGTTCATTCCCACCACCTCCCCAACATTCTGGCTGTCACGAACACAATGTCTTCTAAATGCCGTGCTAGGTCACGAGTTCAGTGAGTAAATTTTCACGACTTGTTAATTCTAACCAGCGTAATTAGTCCTTGAGCTGTTCTCGTGAACAGTTTGTTTGAAACACTTTTGTTTTAGAGATGGAAAGAAAGTGGGGCGAGATAGAATAAATGTATAGCTAGGAGTGACAGAGCCGTTCTCGACCCCGTGATTTTGATGAACACTTAGAAGGGAAGAGAAGGGGCGAATAAGGATAGATAGTTTAAGACGCTTAGTCGCGTTCAGAAATTCGTGCATAAAATGTAGAAAGCACGAGGGTTTAAAGATTTCAGTAGTTGTTTTGACATTTTAAATTGACCTTGTCTGTATTAGTGCAAGGCCGTAACCGACTTATACAATAGAATAAATTATACTGCGAGCTCAGCTCGGAGCTGACCGCACCAATGAAATCTAGGGATTTGGACGGTAGTTGCAGGTGGCTAGACAGTATAAAAGTCTGCCCAGACATATATCCTGCACTCCATACAGAAAACTCCAATCTGTGCAGGCGTCGGCACGATTCTGCCTGAAGAATCATAAAGTTTGTACGACTCATGTCTAGTCCACTATAGACATTTGAGATGAATCCATATGCCTGAATGAGAGATGCCCACCGCTATTGTCCATCGTTCCCTGGTCTCTAACACCAGGGAATAATCGTAAGTGTTTGTCTATTGATGACTCAACCATGAACGAGGAGCTGAACATAAGTTATCCAGTAGGACAGGATTGCCGCATATACTAGGAGTGCTACCCAAGAATGCAAGATAAAGATATATATAGACTTGCAACTAATATGAATGTATGGCATACACATCTGTGAAGTGTGATTGATTTGTCTGGATGAGGCTGGGCATTGCCAGCCCATCCTAGAGTAGACCTCTAGACTTAACTACGTCAGTTTGTATTGACAGGCTCGATTATTATAAGCGTTAGGCACAAATGGCTGAGATGACATTGTCGCCAGAGACCATATTAGTGTATTGATTGATATATAGTAGGCAGACCAGATCTGAGATATATATAATTAGTACTTAGAGTGTTAGTGAGTCAGAAGTATAATAATATTATAGGAATCTAGAGTAGAATTCTAGTGAGGTATTATTGAATTTGGATTTGATGCTGCTGATGTTGTCTTTACTATATAATAGATCTAGACAAAATTGTTAGGGTAATTAATGTAATTAAATTTGTGGCCCTGCAGGTCTGTTTATGAAACTTATTCAGATTGTTCTTAGTGTGTGGCATGGTACGAAAGTTTAGATATTAAATACCTCTCGATTTAAATGCAGTCGAAACCTTAAGTAGACGGATTCCCCCCAAATCCGTAACATTTAGGATAGCAACATCGTAACACTGGCACCTCTAACTTCCTCAGTGAGTCATTGAGCTCTATACCTGTCCTCCACTCTGTGATTTTTTTTATCTTTCAATCTAGCGCTCGTCTTTTTCCCCGCTTTCTCCCTCCTTGTTCAGCCCCCCCCCCTCCCCTTTCTCGTACCTCTAACTTTCTCGGCGAGTCTTTGAGCTTACTATCTGTCCACACTGTGATGCTATCTTTTAGTCTGTTTCTCCTCTTGCCTGTCTTTCGCCCCCCTTGTTCTATACACTGCTGGGCTGTCTTGGCGAGTCCCGTTGATCTTGAGACATGCCAAGCCTCTTCAATGTGTGTCTCTACTGTGATGAGAGGCCCTCCGTGAATGAGGTACACTCGAGTTTGAAACGTTTTGATCCCTTCCCCCATCTTGGCCACGTGATTTAATTTCCATATTAACGCCTTGCCGTTCCATTCTTAAAGTGGCATATTTCATGGACTTTACTTTTTACTGATAGACACAGTTGATGTTGACATTATTTCACTAGTTATCTTATGCTTGACTGTTTTTTAAATCAATTGTAAAGCGCACTCCTTAATTTTGGTCCCCACATACCCACAACCCATGTACACTATTTGTGGCACATCAGTGCAGCAAGAAACACAGAAACAGAGCCAAAAAACATCACAGTTTGAGGACTTAATATTACTGAGAGAAGAAATGGTTCGCCTCTATTTTCTATGTCTCGGGTGTGTCTGTGATTTTTTGGATTAAAAAAATATTGGTAGTAGCACAGAAACTATATGTGCCCAGGTACACTATACACCTTTGACGTATCCTCCCCCCTTCCCCACGTCCCTTCATGACGTTTACATGGAGCCCAATGGCTTGCTTCATTCTATTCCTTACTTCTTCTGTCGCAGTGTGTATTCTTAGTAGTAGACGTATACAATGATGTCAAGACAAAAAGAACATGTTGCATGTAGCAAAGACTGATGTAAGAAATAATACTCAATTAGTCGACTAAAAGAAAAAAAAAAACAGACAAAAAAGGTCCGTTCTTTCATTTTATTATTTTTAATCTGCGTTTAATCACGCACAGAAACAGCTTATTGAATATTAAACTGATCTTTTAAGGCTAGGCTTAGAGATGGAGATCGAAGAGATTTGCTCAGCCGCTTTGCTCAGAATCTGATAGAGAATGTGTTTTTTTTTTTTTTATGATCTTTTTGATTTTTATGCTAACTTGATACAAAAGAATAATTTTATTGATTTCCTTTCTTCTTAACATTTGATATTTAAGTTTACTAAATTATGGGTTTTTTTTGTGTATAGGCTGATTAACAGTAAATGGCAAAGGCTGTGGTAATTTTGTATCAACATGCATGAGTAATTTTCATCTCTAAGCTGTTGGAAACTGTAATAGCTGTTAAACTAACTTGTTTCCACTTTAAAGCCTTAAGGGGGCCCGATACCAAAAATCCAATTTTCGATATTTTAAACTTTTATGACCTAAATGATATATGTTTGTGTTCTGTAGGCTTGTGTAAGTACGATCATGCCGTAAATGTTTCCATACACATTGCGGTTGCCATGGTAACGGCGGTCATTTTGGATTATAGTGATAATTTTATTTTCTTAATCATTTTCTTACTTATGTACATACAGCCAAAATTCTTTTTGCATTCTTTCAAGAACACCTGCGATTAAATAGCTGACAACTTTTTTTTGTTGTAATAATGTGTTTATTTTGGCTATGACACATCTCTGTTTGTATAGGTCTCTGAACCTACGACAAAAATAAAATTCATGGGGTCATCATTACCATCATCAGTGTTGTTCTTGAATGAAATAAAGGAAATATCACAATCTGCACTTCCATTAACATGTGTGTCTTTTAAACGGAGACTGCTTTTCCTTGTAGATCAAGGGCTAGTGCAATACGCTTATTTCAGACTTACATTATCAAGAAAGCTTTTAATACATGTATATTTAAGATCATGTTTCAGTTAAAACAACGTTTTCCCTGTCCTGCGGAATTCAATCCTTCGCAATTGTGCTGTTAATGCATGCGCATCATCAAGCAGCCTCTAAACTAATAGTTTAAACATGATTGCATTATTGTTATTGTTATATTATTACTATTATTTCTATTTTAATCCTTATGAGTGCAGAAAAAATGTTGCGTTTATTACAAAGCTCACATACAGAATAGCGATGATTGTTTAACAGCTAATTTCTGTACGGGGGGGGGGGGGGGGGATAGGCAGAGGGGTTAATAATGATGACACCAGGTGCCACCATAATTAGGGTATTGACAATCTTAACAATCTATAATGATGAAAAGTAGGTCAGGCCTAACCAATCTATTCGATTCAGAAAGAACTTTTTTTTTTTTAATGACTTTGCACATGCGTACATAAAATATTTATTCAAAAGAGTTAGTTCATTTATACTTTATTTTTTTCTGTCAAAACTTGCTGATATGCTACTCTGTTAAGGATAGAAAATGTGTACCAGTGTCTTTCTGTGAATATGACTGGCACAGCATAATTTACTTGCCTATGTACAGTAAACCCAAACGGTCAACTTTAATGAATATATTTTACTACCTGCAGTGATGGAAGGGGAAACTTTACGACAATGCAATGGTCATTCTTTGC